>VYZX01021586.1:31432-135002 GCA_013401335.1 Brachypteracias leptosomus | reverse complement strand
TTTCAAGCTGTCTTAGCCAATCCATAGATCTTCAAATCTGTTATGCCTGGATCTTTTTGTTGTTTTGCTTTTAAAGCTAAATCCAGAACATAAGCTATATCCATCTTTAGTATACTGGCTCTTGAGAGTTTTGAGGATAGCAAATGGACTTTTTCTAACAGAGATTCTCTGGTGGAAATCCTGTACCTAAGCATGCTTCTACTACTTCAGATGATCCACCTAAATGTTTAAGAAAAACACCATTATCAACTAGCACTTTGAAAGACAGAGCTTTCCATTTTTATTAACACTTCAAATGCCATATGTGAAAGCATGTATAAAACATACTTTTTTTGAGCAAAGAAACTGAGCTGTGGTTTAAAAAAAAAAAATATTGAAATCACAGTGGAGCTGTCTCAAGGTTGCTCACAGAATACATAGTTTAAAGACTTGGTAGGTGCAAAGCATGCATTAAGCAGTAAAGCAAAAGGAGTAGTGATCAAAGATTTAAATTAGCCAGTAAAATAAAGAATATAGTTAAAATTTCTAAAGGATTTTCTAGCATAAGTCCTTGAAAAAAATCTGTTCAATATAGTATCACACTCTAAGGAACTGATTTAACAAGAACTATGCAGAGAAAACATGGTATTTAAAGTAATTTCTTTAATTTGATAATCTACTTCATTGACACAGATCTCTTAACACATTAAGGGGACTAACCTGGAATTTCCGTGATGGAAACTTTAGAAAAGTCACATGTGACATCTGGTAAAAGATAGCACTGAGGATTGCCCAATTCATACACCAACTGTTCAGCCACAGTTCCAAAAGAGATTAATCCTCCTGTGT
Source organism: Brachypteracias leptosomus (assembly GCA_013401335.1). NCBI lineage: Eukaryota > Metazoa > Chordata > Aves > Coraciiformes > Brachypteraciidae > Brachypteracias > Brachypteracias leptosomus. The sequence continues at coordinate 134,174 of VYZX01021586.1, read as the reverse complement.
CTGGTGGTTTGGAAAGAATAAAGTCTCCTTCAGAGGAACATTCTACAATGGGAAAGCCTATGTTGTGCCTAAAATATGAAAAACATTGAAAGAAACCCTATAAATACAAAGTGAAAGTGAAAAGAACAATGAATAACAACATACTACTATGGTAATGACTAACCCAAACTGATTTGAGAGTTATAATACATCTGGTTGTTTCTACAGAAACATACACAAGAAAAAACACTGAATAAACTACTCAACTGAAATAATAAGAGGATGCATTTTAATTCCTGGCAAAGGAATGCCAGGAAAGAGTAAAAAGAGTAACATACCAACAGTAAAGAGAAGTGGGGAAGGGAACAGAGAAGGACACTTACAGAAATGGTTGATATAAATAGAAGCCAAAAAGAACTAAAGGACTAGAGAGGTAAATTCAGAAGAAAAAACATGATTGCTAATTCTAGCCTCGTTTGGCCGCAGCAGCACACACAGCATGATGGTGAAGACATACACCTTACATCCTGAACTCTGGATTTGTAAAAAGGCAGTCAAAGCAGGAAGAACAGACTGTGCTGGAAGCCTCACAGATGAAGGGAAGTAGGAAATAGGGATAATCACACCCATTGAGGACAATTTCCCAGGCTAATAATAAATTATACACAGAAAAAGTATAATCAGAAAATAGATATATGAAAGTTAAGATCTTCACCCCAGAACAATAATGAAAGACAGAATGAACAGAAAATTATCAGGCACAGCAAAAAGAAAAGCAGTAAACCAGAAAGTTTGTAATTGAAAATATTCCTCCTCCTCACATTTTCATGAGTAATATACAGAAAATGATCAAATAACTCATAGTAAGAGCACATGCTGGCTATTACAGTAGCAGGGCAGAATTTTCAGGGTTATGCGGACAAGATCTAGATATCTGCTTTCTCAGCTAAAATGTTTTTATTTTATTTGCAAAGAATTCAAGAAAAAGCAATGACTTCAAAAACAAAACATGAAAAAAATCCACAAGAAAACCCCATCCCAAACAATACAGCCCCTTGCACAAAAAAAATTGTACTAAAAAGGTCCTAACAATGAAAGGTGGTGAACATCACCACTCTCATTAGTCAATGACCTTCGGGTCCTTTGTACATACTTAAAATTACTCTATCCCCTAAATTAATTATTTTTGGGTGCTAGTGGTAACAATGTGCTGAACATACAACCAAATTGGTTATCAGCAAAGGTTAGATGAACATAGTTTGTGTAACTTAAGTCCACAAAGTTTTGAACAAGTAAGCAAAGAAACCAGTGAACTCTTCAGTGACATTTGTGAAAGTTCACAGGAGTTTGAACAGATTCCTTATCGTTGAGAAGCTTCAAACACAATCCTTTTTTTAAACAACAGGGTTAAGAGACAAGCTCTGTTACCAGAGATCAGCAACTTCAATACTGATAGCGTACAAAACTTGTGAAGTATGGTAGCTAGAGGACACCTAGAAAAGCCCATGTTGAATCAGTAAAGATTACACTTCATTAGACTGGCCTTTGAAACTATTTAAACAACTAAACAGATAAAATGAAACAAAAATACCCCCACTCTAGTGACCAAAAAGATTGCATGGAATCAATTTTTTATACAAGTTATTCTAGGGTTTTTAGGGGAAGTAGAGGAAGAAAAGATAGTGACAAGAACTATANTCTTTTCCAAGCTCAATGATTCTATGATTCTATGTAACATTCAACACTTTAAAAGTGTGACACAGGAAAAAACAAACCACAACACCCAAAAACCCTCTCAATTCTTGTTCTTTAACATTAACATAGGTTAACAGACTAATCATAGAATGGCTTAGGTTGAAAGGGACCCTAGAGATCATCTAGTCCAATCCCCCTGCCATGGGCAGGGATGCCTCTCAACTAGACCAGGTTGCTCAAGGCCTCGTCCAACCTGGCTTTGAACACCTTCAGGGAAGGGACATCCACAACCTCTCTGGGTAATCTATTTGAGAGTCTCACCACCCTCATACTGAAGAACTTCTTCCTAAGATCTACCCTAAACCCACTCTCCTTCAGTTTAAAACCATTTTCCCTTGTCCTGTCATTGGACACTCATGAAGAGTCGCTCATCAGCCTTCCTGTAGGTTCCTTTCAGGTATTGGAAGACAGCTATAAGGTCCCCCTGGAGTCTCCTCTTCTACCGGCTGAACAATCCCAGTGCCTTCAACGTATCCTCCTAGCAGAAATGCTCAAACCTCTGGATCATCTTTGTGGCCCTCCTCTGGACCCGCTCCAACAGATCTATGTCCCTTTTATGGTGGGGACACCAGAACTGTACGCAGGATTCCAGGTGGGGTCTCACAAGAGCAGAGTAAAGGGGAAGAATCACCTCTCTTGACCTGCTGGTCACACCCCTCCTGATGCATCCTAGAATACAGTTGGCCTTCTGGGCTGCATGAGCACACTGTCGGCTCATGCTGAGCTTCTCATTGATCAACATCCCTGAGTCCTTCTCCTCTGGGCTACCCTCAACCCATTCTGTACCCAGTTTGTAGTTATGCCTAAGATTGGCCCGACCCAGATGCAGGACCATGCACCTTGACTTGTTGAACCTCAGGCGGTTGACACTGGCCCATTTCTCAAGCCTGTCAACATCCCTCTGGATGGCCTCCCTTCCCTCAAGCGAGTTCACTGCGCCACACAGCTTAGTGTCATCAGCAAACTTGCTGAGGGTGCACTCAATGCCACTGTCCACGTTGCTGACAAACAGCACTGAACTCAGAACAGACTCCTGAGGAATTCCACTTGTCACTGGTCTCCACCCAGACCTAGAGTCATTGATCACAACTCTTGAGTGCGACTCTCCATGGGTCCATCCCTCAAGCCCATGTCTCTCCATCTTAGAGACAAGGGTATCATGTGGGATGGCATCAAATGCCTTGCATGAGTCCAGGTAGATGAATGTATGTAATTATCCCAATTTTACAGGTAAGGAGACACATACAGGAAGCAACATGATTTGCCCAGGATCAGTGACTGAACAAGGCTACAATTAAGGAGCTTTCACTCCCTTGGTGCCATGCTTGTGTGCTTTGACCCCACCATCTGTCTTCTCTTAAAGCAGCATCACCAGGTGCCTTGCTAACAGGCTCAGTGCAGCTCATTCGAATCACCTACCCAGAAGTGAAGCCATTTCCATCAAGACAGATTACCTAGTGCAGCCTGTCCCACTGCAGTGACAACTGGTATCCCTGCTGCAGCCCACTTTGATCTAAGTCATCATCACATGCAACTCTCACAACACATTCCTGAACCCACTCACCAGTGATCTTGGTTTTGGAGGAAGAAGAGGTAAACTGCAGACATTCAATATTCTACTCTGAACCACTGAGTCTACTAACATCCATTAAAATTCAGTTTGCCCAAGCTCTGCTCTCAAAAGACCCAAATCATTAAAACCAAAAACAATATAGTGAGGCAAAGAGAGAAATTTCACCCCCTAAAATGATTGACAACTGACAAAGACTTAAGTTATTAAAAACAGACCAATCACGGAAGACAGCACAGATAAACAGTATTAATATAAACGACACTATTATTCAAGTCCCTTAGCATGCAAAAGGAAGGTCAGACCGACCTTCCTGTTATCCTAGGGCCATCAAAGTCAGAGGAACTTTATGGTGGAATTTGTAATCCTGCCAGAGTAGCTGGAAGGAAACCATATAGGTATGAATGTATTTTCTGGAACAGCTCCTAAAAAGCCTCTAAGGTTGAGACATATTTGCGATATAAAAAAGACACTCAGTTCTTACTACTTGCAACAAAGTGTTAACCAAAGCTTGTAGGAAAATTGTATGGAGAGAAGACATTCTAACAAAAAAAAAAACCCCAAACAAAAACCTAAACAAACCAGTGCTGCCCCCCCCTCCCCCAAAGAAAAGAAACAAAACAGGAAAAAAAAAAAAATCAACAACAAAAAAAAAGAAAGGAGAAGCACAGAACCCTTCTTAGGAAAGGCAAGAACACTGCTTCAGACACTAACCCCTCCTAGCATGGTAAGAATTTTTAGCCATTAAACCATTCTGAAATCCACAACCCAGAAGGTCAATGAAAACAGCATTATAGTGACTTACTCTTTGGTCACCTCTTTGTTACCCTGTTTCAATAGTTAGTGAAAGTATCTCAGACGAGGGTAAAAAGTCTTCCCTGATAAACATGAGGATGTTTCCCCTCAAGGTATGACACCATTCAATGAACTTTCCTGAATGCTCACTTAGTTGCACAACATGTGTGTTCTCCCAGGTCATATGAGCTCTGAAAGCTTCCCTCACTTTTTAATAATTCAAAACCTAGAGATGTAGTGAATTAAGCAAGAAGCCCCTGGATTCCATCTGTAACTGGATGAGTGGAAGAATATACGCATCCTGTACTACCTCGTAGCAGATGCCAGTGACAAGCGACACTAAAATATGAATGCTTAGAGAAAAGCCTATTCTTTATACTGCTAAAAGACATGCCTTAAAATTAATTTCTACCTTGGAAACAAACTGGGCTAAGTGACCCTGATGGTATGATTTAGTCAATGACAGCTACTTAAACCTGGTGTCAGAGCTCCCCAGCAGCAAAAGCTACCTGGATGGGGTATCTAGCACATACTGCAGGTACAACAATCACACCATCACCCTGATCAGCACTTTCACTGAAAGAAGTAACTCTGCCTGATTCACCAGGAGGTTTTGTTGAATGACTACACACCATAAGACACCTGCTCTGTAACACACCAACTTCAGGCTGGCCATAACCGACAGCCAAGTTGTAATTTTCTATGATGTAGTAGGGGAGTTAAACCACAGAACCATGAACTTGCAACTTCAGCAGCAATGACAGTCATGGCATCCAAAGGGGGCACAGTGTCCAAGTGATGCCCTTAAAAGAACTGCATCAGTTCAGTGGTAAAATCTCCTAGAAGAATGGGGCAATACAAAGCAGCGTAAACAACTCTGGGAGGAAACTACTAAAATGAATTCTAATTAAGTTATATGATTGTGTAATTAATAAAATACCATAGTAAAGATAAATATGAAAGAACTACTTTTAAAACATTTTGAGCAGTTCCTTTAACAGAGATAAAATGCAGAAGAAATATACATCAGTTTGTGAAAGGAGATGACAAATACAACTCTTTTATCCAAAATGTCTGGTTTGGGTTACATATTTGTTATTTAACAGTTAACTAAATTATATACATTAGTAAACCAGGGCACTGAATAAATCCAAACTAAGATTAAACCTCAGAAATCCCCTCAGAGTTGGGGCTAGGGGAGGAGTTAATAGTTAAAGCATGTCCTCATTGACTACAGCACAGGGGTAACAAAGTTCCAGAACTGGTTTGGCTACTGAAACCACCTTCTCAACCATCACCTACAGCTGCTGTTTCACTCTAACAAGAATAGGAATTTCTTCTCTCATAAGGTGACAGATTCCTCAAGTATCTCATTCTGGCCACTACTAGTAGACTGAGGAGATTCCTGGCAAAAGATGGGACAGCTAGTGTACCACATTTACTTGCAGGGAAAGATACTGCAATAAAGAAAACAAAAACCCAAAAAAGCCACAGCATAATATTTGAGAAGTTACGGCAGTCAGGTGAAGTCCCTAGTGACTGGAAAAAGGGTAACATCGTGCCCATCTTTAAAAAGGGTAAAAAGATGACTCTGGGAACTACCACCCTGTCAGCCTCACCTCTGTGCCTGGGAAGATCATGAAACAGATCCTCCTGGAGGATATGCTAAGGCACATGGAGGATAGGGAGGTAATCCTAGGTAGTCAGCGTGGCTTTACTAGGGGCAAGTCCTGCCTGACCAACCTAGTGGCCTTCTACAATGAAGTGACTGCATCAGACGATAAGGGAAGACTTATGGATGTCATCTATCTGGACTTCTGCCAGGCCTTTTGACACGGTCCCCTACAACATCCTTAAGTTGGAGAATTATGGGTTCGNTTCAGCTTGGAGAAGAGAAGGCTCTGGGGGGGAACCTTATAGTGACCTTCCAGTACCTAAAGGGGGCCTTACATGAAGACAGAGGAAGATCTATTCAAAAGGGTTTGAAATGATAGCACAAGAGTAATGGTTTTAAGCTAGGAAAGGATAGATTTAGATTGGATATTAGAAAAAAGTTCTTTAATATGAGGATGATAGATCACTGGAATGGGCTGCCCAGGGAGGTAGTGGAGGCCCCATCCCTAGAGTCATTCAAGGTCAGGCTTGATGGGGCTCTGAGCAACCTGACCTAGGTAGAGATGTCCCTACTTGTGTAGGGAGGGTGGACAAGATGACCTCTAGAGGTCCCTTCCAGCCTAAAACATTCTATGATTCTATAAAGCATGTGACATGGAAGTGAACCAGAGTCCAAGAAGGCTGTGGTATGAATGTTTAGCTTCACTTTTAGCTCATCAGTGTGACATTCATTGAGTCACAGCTTCCTGGGATGTGACTCAATGAATGTCACTCTGAGGAGAGCTCTAAGCCAAGCTTCTCAACATCCTGGGCATATATTTTAACTGCAAAGCTATTAGGCAAAAAGTAGAAACTGCTCCCACTTCTAGCAGTACTTTTACAATCAATTCAAAACTGCTAATATGTGTCAGGCAAGATCAGCACAAATGTTTGTGTATCTCTTTACATGCAGGTACCAACATGTTTCCTAACCTGCTGCAATTCCAATTCAGGTAAAATTTATTGAATGCATCACTTATCTCCTCTGACTACGGCATTTCAGAGTATGCCTTATATGTAAGCTTTTAATGGGCTGCCTGTTTTCAGCTGCCTGGAATAGGTGGTGCTACTGAGGAAAAGGCCTTCCACGTTGCTGATTGGGACTCACATCTGAATTCTGTTCAAGTCCCAAATTAAGCAATCTGGATCCAGCCCTTAAAGAGACTACAACTATTGACTTACCCTGTTGGTCATCCCAGGCCAGAGGATATGCAGTCTCAACCATTGCACACGCTTGGCTTAGGGCAAAATGTCAGTGTTTACCATCTCCTCAAAATGATTACTCTACTGATCAGCATTAGTTTATTCTCTCCTGCATTTCAAAACAAAACAAAACAATGTACTAATCACCCACTGGCACTAAATAGTCGTAAGAGACAGCAACCTCTGGGGTTAAGCAGAAATGAAATACAGAGATGGACATTATCAATATAGTTCTGTCATCACAGTTCATTTTGACACATTGCATGAATTCCTTATTAAGTGCTGTGCACTAGACATTAAATAGGGTGCAGTGATGTATTATCACTTCTTCTGACATATATTACTACACAAGTAACAGAAAAGGAGCAAGTGCCTTTTTTGATAACATTTACTTAAAAGTCCGCCATTTAAGAATGCTCATTAGTCTGTGAAATAATGGTTTCTGGCATTTTCTCTGCTAAACATCAGAGAATCCATACAAGGGGTGAGTCAAGCAGTCTCCCTCTCACTGGAAAAATAAAGAGCATCTATCACCTCCACCTGTCTGCCCATTTTCATGAAAAATGAACAGAACTTTACAGCTTCAAGATTCCCGTGCTGAAGTCAAATACATTACAGAGATAGACCCGGTACAATTAAAGAAATCCCAGAATCCTAATCTGCCTTAGGTCAGCAGACAGAAACAACTAAGTCTAGCTTCTATAAATGAAAGTAATTAGAGTCACAAGTTAGAACATGTAACTTTACTTGTTTTACATTAAAAACTTACTTTATCAAGACAATAACGAAAAAGAATGAGTAGCTTAGGTTTTCATAGCTAACCATTCAATTGCTACAATATACCAACTTGAATATTCCTGAGACCTAAAAGTACCCTTCTGCAGAGGAATTGAGTTCCCAAACGTGGTGTGCATCAAACATTTCAAGAAAATTAAAAAAAAAAAAACAACTAAAAAAATATGTTAAATGAATTAAGTGAGTCCAAACCAGTGCCTCATTACTCACAGATACATGATAATATATGGATGGAATGCAAGTTTTGACTCTAACTTACTTGGCTTTACTTAAAGTACCCCTGTTTACATAGTTGTTTATTTTTGATTATGCATAAACTGTAGAACAGTAAGGTTTATAAGCCTAAAATGTGATAAATTCTTCCTTTTTTTGTTTACAGGTTGGAAAAACTCACACCCTTCAGTACACTTACACCTTTTTCAGCAGCCAAAGACAGAACAGCAACACAGACTACTGTTCTGGGGGAGAAAAAAAAAGCCCAAACAGTCAAAAACCACCTGAGTCTAATCATAACCAAAGGCACCCTCTGCAATAAGTTGTGAGGAAAAGGGTGAGATTGCCCTCTAGTGTTTAGTCACCAGATAACAGCATAAATGTTAAAGGTTTTCTCAAGCTCTAGCATAAAGGTCCAGTAAATGTCTGAATGAGATGTGCTCCTGGCTGCATGAACACACCCAGGGCAGTGACAAATTCGCATGTGAAAGGCACTTTAATGACAAACACAAATTTGACTTGGCTTCTTCCCCCCACATTTACTGACTTGGTTGGGCTGGTTTGAATTTAACATCATGTATCACAGGCAGTGTGATTTATTGAGACCTGAATCACACATGCTTACTTTCTGGAGACTGCTAAAAATGTAGCTTTTGCTAAGTGAGGGAGAAAACATGAACAGACTAGTCAAGTAGCTTCTGCAAACTCTGTCAGAGCTCTGTTGACCTACTGGCAATATAACTAATGTTGGTGGAAGCAAGTATTGCATGTTTTGATCATCACAGAGACTACAAATTATATTATTATTGTGCAATATTATGCAATGCATTATTTGCATACATTAAAAACAGATTCAGACTAAGTAACAAAAACCCCACACCATCCAGTTTCTTTAACTTAAGAAGTCAATAGGTTACTACTAAGCTACCAAACGCAAAATGCATTTTTCTGCAGCCCAAAAGCTTTCATATTTCCTCTTCAGGCACTTGGGCCTAACTATGGTAAAAGTCTATTTATTGGGGGGTTGGGGGGAAAGGGAAACAAAGCTAACAAATCTACTCCCCTTCTTCCTTGCCCCCATATCCTAAACGGAAGTGCTGGACCACAACTCCACTTTAGTCAAGTCTTCTACTCTGCCTCTCCAAACACAACATTAAAGCTCACACGTTATTTTGGGTTTGACTAGTTTAGGAGTTAATCATACAGGCTGATACATAACATGCTTTTATTTCAAGAATTTTATTAATTATGCCTTTATTATTAATGCCCAAGACTTTCTGAATTTGCAAACAAAAACACTAGTTCTAAGGCACTGTGATTAAGACTTAACCTAAAGGTAAATCAATCACTCTTATATTAGAACAGATATAATCATGCATGGTTCAGAAGTACACATGCAGATTGATGGGGACAAGATAACAGAGCAGTATTAGGTGCCAAGCTTCTGCATTCTTTAGTAGCAATTCAAGTCAGCACCAGTCAGCTCTAAGCCAAATGACTACTATGACTTCAGACACAACTGATTTTTACATATACATACACACATATCAGCTATGCATATATAATGTATACTTGTCTGTAAAGTTGGCTACTTCCACTCCAGTAGCTCATAGCTTAATGCACTACAACTCTCTTTTGCTTTTTTAAAACAAACTGCCATTTCTCACAAAAAAAACCCTTAAAAATAAAAGAACTCCCACACATTTTAATGAGAAAGTTAGTATTTGGGGTTTTTTCTTTCATTCTTTTATAAAGCGAGATCTTTTGGAGTCACAGTTACAGGACCTTTTAAGAAGTTTCATGATACACCATAATAAAAACATCAGGAGATACATCAGAATAGGAATAAAACTAACAGTTATGAATTTCCAAACTAAACCAAGTGTCTCATTACTATAAACCCTCTTATTTGATTTCTCATTGAACACAACAGTGAAGAGTGAGGGCAGTTTGTTCAGGGCTAGTAACCTTCTAACAGGTGAAAAGAAACATCTAACCCTGTTTCTTTCAAGCCTTACATGCCTTCACCTGTAAATAAGCAGCGTTCAGGAACTCAGAAAAGCAGAATACATCTTTTGGGATCATCACTGATTCAAACAGTCACTACAAGGAGAAGGAAAAAGTTTGACAGCCATAGGGAACTAACTCAGGAGAACAGCTCTTCAGATCACAGGGCATAGTGTCCTGCTGGTGCATCCACCCGGACTACAGGTTACCCCTAGTGGCCCCCTTGCCGGGGTCAACTTGGGAACAGGAATACACCCAATAAAAGCCACCCTTCCTTCCCTCCTGCATCTCTTGCTCCTACCGCTCTTCAGCCCTTTCACCCATCAGGAAGCGCTGCCTTTCTCATGACACAGCATAGGACAAGATTGCTCCCTCTCATCCCAAGGAAAATAGGAATAAACTGCAGACACTCATTCTATGCAAAACACATCTGACTACTTTTAAACTACTCTTAAAATCAAGTTGGTCAAAAGGAGACTACATTAGTCCTTCCTTGTGCTACTTCTCAACAGACAGAAAGACTTATCTGCATGGAAGTCCAATTCCTTAAGTCTCAACACAAGATAAAATACATAACTTTTTGAAAGGACTGACAGCTCAACCTATTTGTGGAGATCAGGTAATACAGCAGGAGAGGACTGTGACTCATGCCTACCAGTGAAAATTACGTGAAATTTTTGACTGAACAGTGGGCAACTCTGATCTAACTGAAGACTGACAACACAACATCCAAAATATGCCTATTGTCTTTTCCATTACCATCATTCATGAAGGCAAATAACAAATCTTTCAAAAATCAGATGATATAAAAGGAAACAGAAAAAGAGAAAAAAACCTGAAGGTTTCTTGTGTTTGTTTTTTTTAAACCATGTGCTTCTTCATTTAACAAAAAAAAAAAAAAAGCCCCAAATTGACCAGAAAGGAAAACTGCAAGAGGAAGAACAGACCTTGTAGAAAAGTTACATTAAGGGAGAAAAATATCAAGCAGCCCATGTTGCCTCCCCCAACAGAATAAAGTAGAAGCGGCTTTCACAACACGGATCTACGGTAGGAAATCTCATCTTTGGTCTACTACAAACATACATGCTGATGCCACTGTTACCTACCAGTCTGGTACTGCATGCCAATCAGTGAATATTCCACCTGTACATTGAGCACCACATTCAATGAGATGACCTGCAAGGCTGGGAAAATGGCACTCAAATAACTAAATATTCTGTAAAATCAAGTTTCACAAATAATAGTACAGTGTAAATAAAGCTAAATATCAGAACACACTATTTTTTCCTCCATAGCCATCTAATAAATTTATAAATTATGCATTAAACATAACAAGGGATTCTGAAAGATGAATATTCTAAGATGAGTTGAAAAGAGTAACTTTTACATGAAGAATCAAATATGTTTTCTGAAAAAAAAAAATGAACACCTAAAAGATTATGTGACACTAAAAAAACAAGTTTCTTCCAATGTGAAGGACATGTATTATCATTATGTATTATGATTTTTAAATCTTTGATTGCGATAGTCCATAAACAATAGAATTATGAGAAAAATCCCCATCTCTCTATCACCTTCAATTCAGTGGAGCTGGAGTTTCTCTCCACATTGATTCTCAAGCAACAGGAGGTCCAAGCATACTACTATAGGCATATGTTGATTACCCAAGTAGTCATTTTTATGGGTTTCCAATGCAGTCAGATGATGCATAAAGCAAAATCAAGTGAAAGAATTTTACACTATGCTTTCTACATCAGATTCCTAACCTTAGGACTTACAACTAGGGTTTACAAGTGGGAATACTAACTCTGAGCTTCTGCAAAACCATACAAGGATGTTGACCTCTGACTGAACCTCCTTCTGTGCATCTTTGAGGATAAGACCTGCTACCATCTCAACTATCAACAGTGATGGCTAAACAGAAAAAGCTGAGAATCACTGGTCTGTTCCATAAAATTTCATCTTTTGACACAAAACAGAAAGGAAGAGAAAAGTTAAGCTTTTAAATAAAATATTTCACTCCTTTCCTCATTTTAACATTTTAAGAATGAATTTTCTACAGTTTCAATTCCAAACAAGAAAGCCTTAAAAAAGAACATAAAACCTAACAAAAACATTCAATAAATGAATTCCAATAATATGCAAAATCACTAACTGCTTAAAAAGTTGTTATCCTGATATTATATGGTATACAATATAGATTTACCAATTTCTTCTTATATCATTTACCTTCCCGCAGCTAGCAAATCAAATTCATCCCTATTCCAGCCAAACTAAAAGAAAAATACAAATATGTTACATATATAAAAGTTTCATACAGTACTGAAATCTGCACATATGTTCATTGCTTTGAGCAATAACACACTGGATGTATTTTTACCTAACTGCAGAAATCTAAAGACAAATAACTGGCAGATGCTGTACATGGAATTGAGTTGCTATACAGTAAATTCGTAGCAGAGCTCTCATGTGCTTCAGTTTTCCTCTTACTGCTACATCCAAACAAATATAAACTCTCAAAGTCACACCCTCTTCAAAAAAAATTGGAAGGGCCATATTCATATTATTCAAAATTTAGATAATCCTGAGGTTTAGAAGTCTAGCACCTATTTTGTGCCATGTAAACAAATCACTATGTTTTTTTCAACTTTTGAGAACTGATCAGTTCCTGGAGTATGACCAGTCATTCTTAAAAACTGGAAGTATGTTTTCTGTTTAACTAGATATTTTTCCCAAGTTCAATACAGTGCAAGCAGTATACTCAGTGTTTCATATTTAGAACTTAACAGAAATATCCCTAAAACCTTTCAATAAACTAGATGAAGCCTCTCTGGAGTAAACAATACATACTGAGAACTACTCTGAGAATATAAACAGCTGGGAATAATATAACAAGTTATAATGACAATTATAAATGGGAAAGTTTAATTCTAGATTCAGAAATGACATGCATGAAGTCACAGGAGTATGAAGTTTTAGAAAGGATGTTTGTAACTAGATGCTAACACATACTCTCTTCTCTTTTTTAAACATGCACTAAAAGAAAGCTTCCATCTTTCACAGTGTGTGGTCATTCACAAAAACATATAAACTATAAAAAATACTTCAGAAAACCACATATCCTCCTTGTATAGTTTGTTGAAATTCAAGGAATTTGAGATATGCTGCACTGAAACTCAACTACTTAAAATAAAACTGCTTACCCATTGAAAATGACCAGTGTTTTAGATCACCTCGTGTGCTCCCCTCCTCCCTCGCAAAACTACAGTGAGCTCTACTATCACCACCTTGTGGTGAAGAAAAATATACTTGTCTCTTAACCTTGCACATTCAAATTTTAAAGGAGGTGGGGAATGGTTTGGGTTGGAAGGGACCTCCGAAGGTCATCTAGTCCAACCCCCCTACAATAAGCAGGGAACCCCTGAGTGAAAGACCAGTGAAATATGGCAAGGCTTCCTGAACTTCACTGAAACACTTTTCAGCTTCACAACACCCAAGTTCACAAATATCCCTGCTATAAGTTTAGAAGCTGGAAACTTCATGCATGTAAGGAAAAAAATTTAAAAAATTTAAGATGCTAATTAATTTTTAATTTAATATCTATGTTATCATAAGGAACAAAAGCTGTCTGACAATGACTGCTGATTATTCATTTACATATGTTCATTATCATATGGAAATTAATTTGTACTTACAGAATGAATGAGTGGTCCTAACACAATTCCACTGTCAACGCATCGACCTGTCACAACAATATCAGCTCCCAAGTCAAGAGCCCTGCTTATTGGTCTTGCACTAAAAATAATAGAACACAGCAGTAAATGCTTTTACTTTATAAAGCATCATTTTTAAAAATCAGTTCCCTGCTACACGCAGGATAAAAATCAGATAGGACATCAATGAAAAGAGCTTTAACAATCAGTTTGTCATCTTGTATATACAACACAAGTATTTTAAAAAGCAATCATTAGAACACCCTATTACCAAGTTCAGGTACCTAAATGACGCAACTGAGACTTGTCTTGATGCTTATAGAAAATGTCTTGAACATAGTGCACAAAGGGTCACTTCTATTATCAGTAGTGGTTTTCAGAGATTCATTACTCTTACTTCAGTTGTAAGTGAGTGTATAAACACCAACAGTCTTCACAAAGAAAGCTCAGTGATGTTGTCCTCCAAATTTAAACTTTTCAGGTCAATTTATTTAAGAGTTTTTAGAACTTGCAGTATCAACCCATTTCAGAGTACTGTGCAGTCATTTGCAAAGAAACTCAGGCAACCCATTTTCCAGATTGGTCAGGTAAAGAGTCCAGTCAAAATTAGTCAGGCTTGAAAATATTCACCCAAGTGAACCACTTGTGTTTATACAGTTTAGTGAGCATGCTTAGACCAGAGTCTGTGGCTTCTGGCTTCTAAACACACACTATCTGCTGGATCCCTCTAACATTCATGAAATGGGCAGCTTGAAAACACAAACCCTGTAAACTATGTGCCTTGAACAAAACAAAGAGCAGTATTTTTCTATAGTAACTATAGACTTAAGTCCTGGTTTCGTCAAGAGGTAAGTTAGAAGACACTTAATGTGAAGTTCTTAGTGATGTAAACATAAAAATTTAAGTATGATTTTCTTTTCTTTCCCCAATGCTAGATGAACCAAAGGACACCAGCTAGAACAACAAGCAAATGCACAGCTTAGAGAAAATTTTTTTTATAGTGTTAAGTAACAGCCACATGTAAAAAGCACAAATAGAAGTTCTGCATACATACATACAGAATACTGATAGAAAAACTGTGCAGCTTCCTTTAAAAAGCAGTAAATAAAGCCATTTGGCTCTTATTGTTAAAAATACAAGAGAACTCAGTCTGACAGCCCAAATTAGGAGGGACAGAAGAAACACTTCAGGTTCAATACCCCAACGGAAATTTTTCAGATGGCATTTACACACTTGAATCAAGAATCAAACTGTAAACATCATCAGATTTGGGGAATTAAAAGTGAACTGTCTACAGAACTTACACATTTCACCCAATACACTGATATTGACTTGTTTTACAGACATATACAAATTTATCATTTGCTTTACAAATAAGCATCCACTGCTGATGCTGCCAAGAAAAAATTTAACTTATGAAATGACTAATCTAGGAAGCTGGTAACAGCTTTACATTTCAATGCAAGTGGGATTAAGGGGCCCATAAAGAAATGCCACTTCTATTAGAAAACCAACTCCAAGAGTCTGCTGTTCTAGCGTGTTAACAAAGCAGAGACAGAGGTAATGGATTTTTAAAATGTCTCATACTAGCCTGCTTTTGTCCTCTTTGATTTGCATTACTTTTTTAGTTTGTTAATAAATCATGAGTTACCAGAATTGAACACTTCCTCACAACTATAAATCTTAAATATTATTGCTTAAATTTCATTTACAGTCATTCATGATTGCAAATGTTGCAAGTCAAAATTCAACAAACAGGAAATCCAACAACAGAAAACACTAAAGATGTATTTTAAGACTCATCTATTAAAAGGTTCTCATTTTACAGATAAAAAACACACTCTGTGTTAGGTACAGCCACACTCTAGTATCTGACAGTGACATAGTTTTGAAAAGTGCAATGCTAATGATAAAAGAGAGCTCTGCAGATGTTCCCTAAAGATCAAGGTAAAAAAAGGGAGACTGTGTGCACAGGCTTTAGAAATACATCTAACAGAAGCACAGGAAGGATGACATATGACATGCAGGATGGAAAAGCAAAACCGGGATCACCAGGATCATCAACTGAAAGAGATGCTGGCTTTTGAAACTCTTGACCACTGTCCCATTTCTCAGTCCTTCCCCTTTGATAGACGTGACATTAATTCATCTGAAGAAGTTGATGGTGACAACTGAAATGCAACTGCTCACAAACAGGTAGCAAGAAAACCTGCATTTAGAGATTTATGGGAAGCCTTTAGTATCAGAAAAGAGGCAAGGGAGATCTTTCAAACCAGTGATCTGTCCAGAAAAGCCAGCTTCCAAAATTTCAACAGTACAAGACCTGACAGCTCAGCCCAACGGATCCTCCTACAGTCCTCAGACCATGTCCCAGTACTTTTAATTCCTTGGTTGTTCTTCTCTAGTGACAACATCCTAAACAACTGCTCCATGCAGCAACAGGATACTCTGCACATGAAGAAGGATTTCTGCAATCGTAATTAAACTAAAACTATTCTGGCTTAAGTTAAAACCTGAGGATTCACAGGAGACAAAGCTAAAGAGACACAACTGGCAAGGTTCTAAATTAAGTTTATTTACAAGTTACAAACTTTTTTTTGCTGGTTGCCCTAATAATGCAAAGGTGAGCCTCACATGGTGAGGGTGGTTTTACTTGCAGAACAAACCAACTTCATGTAGCCAATGCATTAAAATTATTTGTTCATAATAAAAACAGCTTGTTAAAAAAGAACTCACCCAAGATACACATTCATGCTATGGACAATCTCTGGAAATTGTTTGCCACTCTCTAAATCAGTGATACCAGCTGCTTTTAGATTCTCTTTCTGTTTGAAAACAAACAAAACACAAAATCTATGAGTATTTTGTAGTATTTACTGTAAGCCTTTTATTAGTATCAAACACACAGATCCACTTCATGCCAACTCTAAAGGAAGTATAATCATTAAAATTAGCAACAATACAAATCACCTGAGTGGCTAAAAGCCCCAGACAGACTTTTAACCCTAATTTTCCAGCAAACACAAAAGAAGTCAATCTTTAAAGAATACTATTTCATTCACAGATGATCAACTACAATTAACTGGTACATTCTCTAGGGTTTTAAACTGTCTTTAATTGCTGTAGGACTGAATAAACCAAACCCTGCAAACAGAAACATGTCTGCCATAACAGCAGTGTCCAGAAAACAACACTAATTCTGCAGCTACAGGTGATACCTGGAACAACCTGTGCTTCCACAGAGGTAGGTAGAGGGGTGGGTGTTTCTGACCATGCATTAGGCAGCTCGGGAAACCAATGGCTCCAGGGGCCAGTGACTACACAGGCTCAATGTCTAATGCTAGTTACAGGGGGATCTACAGTGTGGGGAAAAAAGTTTCCACTTTGAATTTGGTATTCTACAGTAAGGACTGAAATGCTTCAAACCACAAATAACATTTCCTAGTATCATTTATGACATTTGGTATCAACAGTAAAAGTTGTCTTTAGACAGTAAAGCTG
Source organism: Brachypteracias leptosomus (assembly GCA_013401335.1). Classification (NCBI taxonomy): domain Eukaryota; kingdom Metazoa; phylum Chordata; class Aves; order Coraciiformes; family Brachypteraciidae; genus Brachypteracias; species Brachypteracias leptosomus. Next base: position 116,990 of record VYZX01021586.1, on the reverse strand, counting down.
TCTTTTTTGTTCATATAAGTTACGTACTGACAACAGCATAGAAATCAGATAAGAAATGTCCATGCCAAGCTCAAATTAAAAACCATTTCACTGTCATGCCAGTCATGAAATTCTGGACAACTTGATGCTAAAGTAATTTCAGTAGGGCAGAAGTTTCTTGAAAGGAAGTCCAAGCACTGCACGTAATTTTCAAATTAAAAAAAAAAAAAAATCTGACTTGACCATCTCCCACATTCAATAGCATGCAAGGAGTAACAGAGCCTACATAGATAAATAATTTTCCAAGTTACAGGCGGAGATTTAACCACAGTGCAAACCTATCCCCTCTAAACCACTATCAATGTATAAACAGTTTTCACAGTATATTTTTAGTTTTGGCCAAGGTTTCTTGTGGAACTAGACTTTACACATAAAGTGTCATCCTTTAAGTCAAAAAAAGCCAATACTACTTCTCTATACTTCAAAAGAAATTTTAAATATTAAAACTTCAATCCTCTCAATTAACATCACCTTACTGGACATAAACTAATTACTTAACAGAAAAACAGCACCCTGTGAACAAAATGACAACAGAAAATGCCTGTAAACTGCTAAAACCAGCTAGAAGGTGGGAATATTTGAACATGTGGTAACTACATCACATTTAAGTTTAAGAGCAATAACATTCAGGGTTATTGAGACAAACAATAAGTAACAGCACATCCTATCTTCTCCTAAAGATCAAGCAGACCTTTCACAGTTTGCTTCAAAAACAAACAGTAAATCCACAGCCTGGTAAAATTAGCATGCCTTAAGACAAAGCAAAATACCTCACTCATTAGGTCATCGCCCGTAACAACAGCTATTTTCAAATCAACATCTGCTTTCTTTGCCACCTCCTGAAGGGCAGCTGCACAAGCAAGTGGATTAATCCCACCAGCATTGCTGATGACACGAACACCTGAGCAGAAAAGACAAGTTCAGCAGCATCAATAATCACCTGCACAAGCAATATATCTCTGCAAGGTGTCAGACATCTAATCAAGTAATAAAATCACATTAAAATATGAACATTATTAATCTGTGAAAGGATCAGAATAAGCCAATGCAAAATTCTTTAGAGAAAAATAATTGTCCTAGATAGTTCTCATCTTTCCTTTATGCGCAGGAGAAGGTCACCAGGAAGCCATGCAGACAGTATCAAAACAACTCCTGCACGAACAGTATCTGACACTAGTCATTCAAGCATCCACACTCTTCAAACAACTGCATTTTAGCAGAAATATGGATCTATCTCTATAAATTCCAGGCTGTGTTAACAAGGTATTGGGTACTTCAAATTGATTCGTTTTCTCCTCTCAAGCTCAGACAGCTGCAAAGCTAGATACCCAAGTGGATGCATTCCTGAGCAACCTTGCCTAGATGAACCTGCTTTGGCAGGGGAGTTGGATTAGATGATCTCTAGAGGTCTCTTCCAATCCATTCCATTCTGTTATTATCTCAACAGAAAAAAGTAATCAGAAAATAACTGATATTCTAAAACTGTATGGGAATGTTGAAAAAAAACTTTTAGATTGCATTGAAAACATCTAGATCTCACTTTTTAACAAAGATCCGTAAAGCAATCTTTCATTCACAACTTAAGGTTACAGTAAGAAACACATATATATATTCTAATTATAGCAAACATTTCAAATTAACCCAATTTACATGTCAGACCTGCACTTCACACCTATTACAATGGGATTTTGCTGTTTCATTATACCCAGAGGACAGCAAGTCACTGGAGTAAAAAACCAGCTATTTATAGTAACAGAAGCTATACAGAACTCATCTAAGCAAGCGATAAACACATGCACAAACACATGCAAAGAGCAGCATACCTTTCCTGTGAATATCTTTTATATAGGGAGCCATTGTAGCAGAGACAAAATCCAGAGTGTAACCTAAAGCCTGAAAGAATTAAAAGCTGTAATAATTTGTTACAATTAAGTCAACCCAATCCCTTTCTTTGCTCAACAGAAAGCAGGGAAGAACAACTAGCTTTCAAAACGTCTGGATAAGCTATAGAAGAGGGTGTGAAAGCTTTTGCTAAATCAAACTACATATGAAAATAAATAAACACATGCAAGTAAAAAGTATACACAAGCAAACGTGTGCCCGTAACCTGACTTATCTTAAACGGGCTTCCAGCATGATTTGGGTGGGAGCTGGAGAGGTACCGGGGCTCACCCGGCCCTCGGCGGGGCTGCCTCCCCCCGTAGCCCGGCTATCGCCCGAGCCAAGCCGGGCACACCGGGGCTGGGCAGGGGGGCCCGACGGCTACTTACGGGAGACCGGGCTTTGGCGGCCGTCAGCAACGACATGGTGATCTCGGAGAGATAATCGAAGACGAGGAAATCCAGCTTCCCTCCGTACAGCAACTGCGGCACTGGGGGCGCAGGGAAGGACCCGCCGTTACCACCGCGGTGCCCGGCACGGCCACGGGACAAGGCCAAGGCGAGCCGAGGCTCGGCCCGGGCCATCCCGCCCTTGCCCCTGCTGGCGGCCTCGGGACCGGCCCTCCCCGCCCAGGCGTGCGGTAGCCCCGGCCCGGCCGCTTACGCAACGGGGCTGTTCGCGGCGCTAGCAGCCGCCGCCTGTCTGTCCGCCCGCCCGGAGGCCTCGGCAGGCCGCCTGGCCAGGCCTGGGCAGCAGTGACCACCGCCACCGCCCAGCCGGGTGTCCCCGCCGCCCTCGGGAGCGGACTCCGCCCTCGCCCCCTACCTGCGGCCGCCGTGTCCCCCCAGAAGCCCGAGGCGCAGCCAATGCGCACCGCGCCACTCGCCGGGGTCTCGCAGCCGGCGCTCCGCCGCCTGGTCCAGCGGGGCGGACGGGCGGCAGCCCCCAAGAGCCGCGGCCCCCGGAGCCCCAACAACGCGGCACAGCTCATGGTGGCAGCGGGCGCGCTCGAGGACACCACCCCTGGTAGAGGCCCGGGCCCGCCCCGGCCCAACCCGCTGGGGCGGTGCCGGGGACATGTGGGAGGGGTTGGGAGAAGGGCCGGGAGAAAGTTTATAAGCCCCGAGATCGCTGGGGAGCGCGATAGGGGCTTTGGGAGTGCCCGCTCGGCTGTGGTGGTCGCACGCCAACAAGTGCCTAGGCGGGGCGTTTGGTTTGATCCTGGGATTTTTTTCTGGCCCATGCCGGACCTGGCTCACTGGCAGGCGGGTTTGAGGTGCCGCACCCTGGAGAAGCCGCAGGGTTCCAAGGGCACCCATGTCACTACTGAATGCACCACACGTGGGGTGGTGGGGTTGGTGTTAAAGTGGAGCCCACGTTCGGTTGTGGTGACTTCATGTCAGATTGTCTGGTTATGAAATCTTTATGAAGCGCTTTCCTCCTCTTCCTGAATAAAAAATTTATTTATCATGAAATAAGGCTTTCTGTGGTTAAAGTTTTGACAGCTCCCAAACAGAATTTCTAGTCAGTGGACATGAGGTAAACATCACCAAATTACCCAGTCATATAAAGAGGAATGATTTCCCAGCCTTGAATTCTGAATCAGAAGGCTGTCTTTGAATGTCTCTGCAGAGGGCTTATCACGTAGAGGTGCCTCAGAGTGACTCCCTTGTCTAGAGAAAATCCACCTCATTCATCCTGTAAGACAAGGACTGCGACTGAATCTGAGTCTTAGATGCTGATCTGATGCAGTAACTACTAGGTCTGCCTTAACACATACGCTCTGATTCTAGATGGTTTTTAATCTCTTCCAAATGGAACATAAAATCTGGGGTCTTTGCAGGAACACTAAAAAATACAACATTCAGTGTGACATTGACAATGCTAAGCATATGATGATGAGAGGTGGTTTTACTGATGTAAAAAGTTGAAAATATTGAAATAAATACTTTTGAAAATTGTTGATGAACTGTCCAATTAGGCTGATTTCTAATTACAGTTAGAAATGATGCAGTTGAGGGAAGATAGAAAATGGTCATGCTTTGATCTTAGATTTTGGTTCTTTATTTAGGGAGCTGCAATGTTCTCCTGTTGCAAAAAGTCCATGAAGCACCATTTTCTAACCTTCCAACTGTGAATTATGAACAATTACAGACTAAGTTATTAAACAGGTAGAACCAAGGAAGTCACAGAGAAAGAAAAGTTGGCTTCCTACATATAGAGAGGACCTAACTTTTGATTAATAAATTATTAAAGTATTTAATTAGTATGTTGAAAGCTTTCAAGTTTTGAGTCCCTATAAACCAGTAAACAACCAAATAATCACGGGGAGTGGGGGGAGACATGTTATGTATACATAGCAGACTCCAGGTTGATTTGTCCTAAAAATAGCAATATGTATTTATTGTAGGTCTTTAAACTAAACTTTGAAGCAAAAACCAGAAAGAGCACTATCTGGTACAAAATAGTAAAGCCATAAAGACAAACAGTTTCTGTAATTAAATCTTAAAGTGTCTTCCATTTGCATTTCAACATGGAACAAATTACAGCAAGATTTCAACATATTGTAACATAGCAGGAGACATGGCTAAACCTCAGCAAGTCTTTCAATGGTCTCAAAACCTGTGGTGAAATTCAAATGCAGTTTACCTTGGCTGAGACTCCGTAATCAACATGCTGCAACATCACTCACTTCACATATCCAAAATAAGTGCCAATCACTAACAAACATAATCATTTATAACCCATAAATGTAAGTAAAGCTCCTGCTGAAATGGGTTGGGCCAAGATTTCATGCTGCAAAACTGATTTTCTGGACGTGGGAAGACAGGGCTGCTCAAGCGACTGATATAACCAGAGGCCAGCAGATGGCTGTGTTTCACCACCGTCAGCACCAGCCCTCAAAAACGTCATGTACTCCTGCCAGCATCTCCTGCGCTGTCTGCACTATGCAGAGAGGTAAATGTGTGCATTTTGCCCTGGGTGAACACATGCATTTTATCCATATTAAGCTATAAATATTCATACGCACATGTGTACATTGGTGGGGCAGTCTTGGAATCTAGAAGTTGCTTTGTTCTTTTAACTTCTTTCAAATATTTTGTCGCATGAATTTTGACAGCAGCTGCTCATGGGTCTGCAATGGGCTGGGTCTTGTTTAGTCAAAAAACGTTTTAAAGCCCTTATGGAGCATGAATACAATGTTAGTGGATATTTACATGTGTGTGAGAGAATTCATATCCGACATGTGTAAGATACTAAGATGTGCTGCAGTAAGGATTAGTTCAGAGCCCGTGATTTCATATGCGAGGTTAGGATTATTTTGATGAAAACGGAGGCAAGTTATTTAGAGTCTCTTTTCTGGGTTGTCTTGGGAAGCAATGTTCTGCAATGGTCGGGTTGTAATTTTGAGATTTTTGACCTTTATGTGATTGAACAGATTTTAGAAACAGTTTGTTGCTCTTTGAGGTCCTCAGATGGTACTGTGTGGTTGTTGGTGAAGTCTAGAGGAAGTTACAGTAAGTAACAAACCTATATGAAATTCATACACGAAGGCGCTAATAAAAAACTTGACTGTATTTGTGGCCTATATAGGGGATATGGACTATAGATACCATAACTCTGTTGCATGGTAGGAATCCACTGGCTCTTAAGAGTAAGCCAGTTTTTGAATCCCTCTCATAAATTGTGAGAAGAAAGGCAAAAAAAAGTATTCTGGCTTTCATTTCTATGCTGTAGAAAGAAAAACGTTACAGAGAAAAAAAAAAATTATATAATATTTTTCTTTGTCATGGTTCAAATGTAGGTCAGTCTGACATTGTTTCCTTCAGTGACCCTGAATACTTTTACTATGCTACTGCCATTAATGTTTCAAATGTAGGTCTGTAAACAGATTTGTTCACAAGCATGGAGCACAGATGCTGTGTAAAGGAAATGTGAAATTTGTTCTTCTAATACCATCATCCTGAGTTAACAGCGTTCAGAGCTAATCCTGGAAGTCAGGGAGAACAACACGGATTGTATTTTTCCAAAGCAAATACACTTTCCATTATTTTTCTAGGATTTTTTTGACAGTCAGGCTTTCTCTGATTGCTTAAAAAAGTACAAGCAAAGTATTTTACGTACCCAGGTTTTATTGTGACATTACATGTTTGCTGTGTTTCCTTTAATGTCGCTGTAAATAAGTTCCCGTCCTAACCAATAGTACCCGACAGTTACCAACAAATATTATAGTTTATCGAGTAGGCTCTGTTTAGTTTATTGAGGCTCTGTCCTCTCAACTAATTACAAAATATTCAGTAAATATTTGAATGTATTACTTATCTCCTTCCCACAAATTAGTGCATCTTTCTGTGTTTATCCAGTGGAGTTCACTGCTCTTGCCCTCAAGGTAAAGCACACATTGCAATCTCTCCTTTGCAGACTGTCTGAAAACCAACCTTTCAACAGTTGAAAATGATCTCTGTAAATCAGTAAAGGGAGAGAATTTGCCATCTTGCATCTAATACCCCTGTATAAGGCACAAACAACTCAAAGCTCAGTGATGATGTTTGCCTGATCCTAACACATGGTTTGGGGGTTTGGGGGATTTTTGTAGATCTTTAGGCTGTTGAAATATAACATCCTATGTTCTGGGACTCAAAAGAAACTCAGCTGTGACAAAGCAATAAAATGGGTAATCTTCTGAACTATATTGGTTTTATTCCTTTATATCACTTTTCTGTTGGTTTTGGAGGTATATACTCTCTTAACTCCTTAAGATTTGAATGAAGTTTAAATAAGATCTTTAATGCATGAAAATAGATAAGCACTAAACAGAAACACTATAAAGATAAGATTATAGCTTGCTCAGACTACCAAACTTTTGGCTTATGGACATAAAGTATTTTCAGAAGTACTTTAATGATGAGGTGCATCGATTTTTGGTCTTTTAAGTTGTTAAATACTTCTGAAAAGTTGTGTGTATTGAAGTCAAAATAAGAACTATGTATTAAAACGATGCATCAGCTACATTAAAAAAAAGAACAAAAAACAAACCTTAGTTATTCTTCTCAGCAGAATGTCTATTATATTGCTATATTCTATAGAAAAAAACGCTGGAAAAAATGCCCATGAGAACATGAGTCACAAACCAAATTACTTTTAGCAGTCATGCATCAATGTAGTTTCCCTGCTTAGATTTAAGAAAACATAATATTCCATCATTATTTAAGAATACCTTCTGTATTCACAGTGTGCATGCAGCAAAATACCCTGTGAATTCTTTCAAAAATGACATAAATACATACAATTTGTACCTTTCCTCAGAAACAAAACAATTTACAGCCCATATTTGAACTGAAGCACTGTGAATGTCTGTACTGGTTTCAAAAGTGAAAAGAAACAAAAGCCTCTCCCATGCAGAGCCACTGAGAGCTGATTTTTGCTGACTCAAGTCCACCAGGCATTTCACTTCAGGAAGGGTGAGGAAGAAGTCAGTTGCACAGAGTGGCCTATTGGATTGGGAAAAACGTTGCCATTTACCTTTTGCCCAAGTTTTGAATATTGAAAGAGAAAGATGAGTTACATAACTTTTTTTTCATTCTCACTTTTTAGGTTGTTTGTAAAGCAGTCAGTTTTATAGCATGCTAGCAGCATAACTTCAATACTAGACACCTTTTTAGCTGTCTCTATTTCTCATGCTAATTATCACTCACTCATTGATTGACTTAGCAAAGGGGGTTTTTGCTCACTAATCTGTACAGCTTACTAGTAGTACAAGCAGGGTAACACGTATCAATGATGGATTGCAAAGCAAAGTAGGCATTTTTTTCCAATATTTACTTTTTGGAGGTTTTCAACATTTATTTTTGGTATTTATATTTTACATAAGAAAATGAATTTCTGGAGTATCTGGAAAAAAAAAAAAAAAAAAGTAAGTTCAAGTCTAGTCACTTTCAGTTAAAGCAATAACAAAACCCCACTGGAAATGTTAAAATATATCACTGCAGCATTTATGAAAAGGTATAGGCTGATTTTTCAAGTTATATTCTTAAAGCATGTAATTATAAGTCATAAGTTTCAAAAAAAGTTGTGTTTCTAAGACATCTATAAGAATACTCTGATATTCAGGAACTGATTTACAAACACAAGCATAGTTCTTCCGATTTTTAGTTCTGAGGGAAGATTTGCTATGAATAATGGGAAGGTGTCGGGTAATCTCCCAGTGGCTGTTTGACAAAAATACTAATCAAAATTGAGTTGAAGTAAGTTCTTTTAATGAAATAATGATTCACCTTTACTATCTGCTCAAAAATAAATTGCAAGAAAAAAGTAATCTGACTTTGAGAACTCTTCCTTCTGCCTGTGCTACACGAATCGTTTCTCATTTGTTGCCAAATCAGCAAATAAGACTTACTGGGAAAAAAAAACTGGCCAGAAAATCAACACAGTCAAATTATGTTGGGTACGTCTCAGGGTACAACTCGGTCTCTAGCACATTTGGTAAATGGGTCAGCTATTTTGCAGCCAGCACCAACCAAAACAAAATAGTATGTAAGGGAAGAGAAATACTACGTAGCCATTCCAGTAAGAATATACGTTGTTTTCAACTTAATGAAAAGCAGGAATAAGTTATTTCTAACGTGAAACCATAGAAGAAAAGAGAGGGAATTGAAGATATGAAAGGATTAATTATTAAAGGCTAAATCATGAGCATGTAATCAGTAAAACAAACAAAAAAATTGTGAGCTTTATATGTTTATATTTATGCTAAGAACTACAAGAGGTTGTAACCAGAAATACAACTAGGCAACACTTAAAAATGCAGTGTACAGATATTTGGTAATAATCAATGCAATGTTTAATACAAATTCCTTCATGAATGTAAATATACAGTGATAATTTCCTGTTATCCCTGTTAACTCTGAAAAGAGTTTCAAAAGTATATGTACTACTATTACTGATAAAAGGGAAGGGGTATGTTCTTTACCCTGTTAAAAGGATGAGGGATACCTGGATTGTGTTATGTGGTTTACCTATCATGTCATGAACATTAGCCCATCTGCACTCTTGAGTGTACATCTGTCATTGAAACTGGGCCAGTTATTTTACAAAGTTGATTACCAGCAACCTACTCACACTGTATAATCGTATCTAGAAAGAGCAGGTAGACTTTTACCCATTTTTATTTACTTTATTTTCACTCTCTATGAAACAGAACTAACCATGTAAAAGGTGGATCCATGTCATGTTTGTATCAGTAAGGACAACAGAAGCACATTCAGAACATGCCTCTTGAAGGTAATTAATGCCAGATTTGGAAGGGCAAATTTCTAGCATTGGTCATTCTCTGGAAGGAACTTTTAGTAGCCTGGCAGCTAACTCACTGGTCATCCGGACAGTTACTGGAAGGCTAACTCTCCCATGAACAATGCATCAGCTTAATATAAGTGTCCCATCAATTTGATTTTTAGCACCATAAATGCTCAGATTTCCTTCTGGCAATGTATGTAGGGATCCTGAAACGTGATGGGAACCTTCCGTTTGACCAGATATGACCAGATGAAAAGAGGATATACAGGTCAGAAACCCTCCATGTTTCAGGGCATAATAATGTCTAATTTTCTAATAATGTTAGCATCTAGCTTCTACAAACTTTTTGTCCATGGACTTTACATATCTATTAAGCAAAGTTGAAACATTGATCCTGGTCTACAGAGGTGAAGTTATTTGTTTGAAATCACAGCCAGCCAGTAGCAACAGATCCAGCAGTGAGCCCCAGTCCCACCATTCTTTCCATTATTTGATCAAACATGTATTGAAGTCAAAAGTCTTATCATGCATGATACGGTACAGACACAAAAACAGGCTTTCTCTGGAGAAGCCACAGCCCAGCACAGATCAGGTGCAGGGCATAGCTATTAATGCTACTAATACAAATAGCAAGCAGAAGCACATACGTTAAATAATTTGACTGGGATGAAGGCTGTAGCAGTGAATGTATTGAATAAGACAAAAAGTGACAACATTCATTCCCCGGCAAGGAAGTTTTGACCAAAGTTGTTCAAATCAACTCCTTGAGTAGAAAGATAGGGAAGATTCATAGTTTCATTGCTTTTGAGAAATACCACAAGCTTCTTTTCCAGATACGGCACTGCCCAACATGATTTCATATCTTTCTCTGCCTCAGTTTTGTTATCTGCAGAATAGGGAAAATGATCTGTAGCGGGAAAGTAACAACAAAATAGCATTTATTGTTAAGCTATTGATAGTCATTACACATAATTCAGATAGCTTCTGCAGCTTTTCCTTGTGCTGTTTGACTGAAACTTCTGCCAGGCCCATCCTGAAGCCATGTGTGAGTTTCTTTATTCTCATGTTACTAGAAGTAGCATCTCCATGCCTTGTCTCACCTTCTTGCCTCCCCTGAGACCTCCTGGCTGGAGCAGAGATCAAGCAGATAAGTGGGAAGCAGGTTCTGAAAATGGGAGGAGTAAGAGGTGTGTGTAAATTCTGGGAATCCACCACAAACCCCTACCCCACCTCTTCCCACCACCTCCCAGCGCCCGCCCCCAGCTTCAGCCTGCTCCCTTAAACTGCTGCCACCCTGGGCTGGGGTGAACATTTTCAGCCGCTAACTGCACGGCTGCGCTGAGCAGTCAGTAGCGCCCTGGTGGGACAGACATGATGGTGCTGAGGCTAGGCAGCTGGGCTCCTCTGGGGCCTCTCCTCTCCCTGCTCTTTTCTACCAGCATGGCGGTAAGTGCAGAGACAGTGTTAGAAAACATTTGGGCATGGAAAGCGCTGTCGGAGAAAATTGACTGAAAATGGTCCTCTTTCTTCTCTTCAGTACATTGCTACCAGAGAAAACTGCTGCATACTAGATGAACGATTTGTAAGTACCCAAACAATTTTGTTTAATCTTAAGAGTCTAATTAAAGCTTTCATATGCTGATTATTAACTACCATTATCACTTGTAGCTTTATTTGATCTTCATTATTCCTTTCAATACTAATTAAATGCACCGTGCTTAAACCTATTATCTATTAATAGAGGTGTAGACTTGGTAAAAATGTAGGGGAGGCTCCACCGTTCACAAAAGCATATATCCAAAAGTAACAGCATGCACCGTTTTCTTGCTATATGTGCTTATGTACACACAGCCTGAAAGTAAACTGCCTCTGAAAATTCAAATACAGCAGACAAAGTGGCAAATGTCTATCGTTTTTTATCCACAATTCCCATGCCTGAGTTTTCTACTCTTCTTTTTTAAATTTCTGAAACATTGCCAATTATTATTCTTTCCTCTTTAGGGTAGCTACTGCCCAACGACCTGTGGCATTGCAGATTTCTTTAAGAAATACCATCTCACTGTGGATGGTGATCTGCAGGAAATGGAGAGAATTTTGCAGCAAATTGCTAACTCCTCAGGAACAACAGAATATTTGATTCAACACATCCAAAGCCTCTATCCTCCAGAGAAGCAGACACTACCAAGTGAGAATATAAAAATAAGTATACAACTGAAAAATATAGTTTATGTAGTTTTCTTGTTTTTTTAATTTGCCCAATTGCACTAATTCTATGCCTTTGCCTGTTTTACAGATTCAGTTGATGATTTTACTAAAAGGTCCAGAAAAATAATTGATGAAATTATCAGATATGAAAGCACTATTTTGTCTCATGAAAATACTATACAGTAGGTATCTTCCACCTTTTATATCACTTGACAATCCAAATAATTTTCTTTTTGTTCTTTTATCAAGTGCAGCTGAGGCTCTCTCAGAAAGATTTTTTTATGCTCGTGTGGACCATTGTGCCCACACTGTCCTTAGTAGCTGCCTAGCAAGATACAGAAAGATCATGAGGATCTGATACTGCATTCTCTGCTCATCTGCGTAAGCCATTAATTGTGCAAGAAGTGCAAAACAGGGATGTCAGGAAGCATGGCAATATTTTTATTCATGTTTCTTTTGCTGTGCTAGCTACAACTAAAATTTTTTCATGACCTTTGGAGATTTTATTAATATGAGTTTGTGCTGTAATGCAGAATGTGAGGAATATTGGTTCAAAAATTCACACTGGCTAATTTTGCTGCATGTATCCATGAAAAACAGCTCAGTTACATTGATATGAATCATAAGTAACTATAAACTCAGTGGTAGTCTTTTGTAAATTGACGTTGAAAATAAAATTGAAAACATTAACTTTTCTAAATCTTAAGGATATCTTTTTTGACCTGGATATAGAAAAATCTTCACATTTTGTTGAAGATAAGGCATTCTGACAGTTCCAGCAGTTTATTTACAGCATTTATGTTTTACAAATGCATCCATAAGTAACTTATCATTTCCTTCAGAAGAACAAAGAAAACTTTCCATAGTGTTATATTCATACATTAATTACTGGTTTGAGTTTTGATGATTAGAGTTAAGTCTAGTTTTGCATGAGATTAAGCACATGCTTTCCCATTTTGGCTAGTTTCCTCAGCTTTAAATATCGGTGGTAATAGAGGCACCCCCTTTTACAGGAGTGTATGTAGGAGCATGCTACATAGGTGAGGCGTATGTGTAGGGAAATGTGTGTTACATATTCAGAAGCAGCTGAAACAACAAGACATTTTTATGTCTCTCTGTCCAGACAGTTGACAGATACACATATACTGAACAGCAACAGGATTGCACAGCTGAAAGAGAAGATTGCCCAGCTTGAGTTAGTGTGTCAGGAACCATGCAGAGACACGGCTGAAATACAGGAGACAACTGGAAGAGGTGCACAAAATGTTTCTTGTATGGTGGATGGTTAATTCAGTTACAAGTATCACAGCAATGAGTTGTTTTTAATCTTCTGGGCCATAGATTTCATCAAAGATATATAAGATTGCAAGTTATGAAGCCAATGTCTAGCTCAATAGAAGTGCTAGGTAGATGCTCTGCAAACAAGATATTCAGATGGAACAGAGGTCCTGCTTGGTCCTTTGGCCTTTTTGCCTGAAATATGATTATCCCCAAATGTATGCTAAATATGAGGGATGTGAATAAGAGTTTCTATGGTCATAGGGCAAACGGAAGAAACTCATTATCACGTTTTTACTGAGTGACCTGAAAAAAAAGTAATTATTCCATTAGCTCCAGAAGCACCTTTTTAGTTGCTGTAGAAATTAATGCAGTGACTATATTTTACATTTAACTTGCTTAAACTCTATGTGAGACTAAATTCCTCCTCATATTACACAAGTCCTGTGATCTTCAGTATGGCTTTTTATGGCAATGATATTAAAGTATATGGACTAAGTAGCTATCTTTGCAACAATGAGATTTAGATCAATTGTATTTCTTGCACTGAGAAAGTTACACTATCAAATAAATGTGAGTATGGAACTGCAGTGAAATTAATAACAATCCTTTGAATATCTTTACTTCAGATTGTCAAGACATTGCAAATAAAGGTGCCAGAAAAAGTGGTCTTTATTTTATCAAGCCTCAAAAAGCCAAGCAATCATTCCTAGTGTACTGCGAGATTGACTCATATGGCAACGGCTGGACAGTATTACAGAGGGTATGCCATGTATTATTACCATAAGCAAGCTTATTGCATCAGTACTGTTTTTATTTACCTACATAAGATACATATCTTTTTGATTGAAGGTTTTGTTGTTTGTTCGTTTGTTTGTTTTCCCCAGAGACGGGACGGGAGTGAGGACTTCAAGAAAAATTGGATTCAGTACAAGGAAGGATTTGGACATCTGTCTCCAGATGACACCACTGAGTTCTGGCTGGGCAATGAAAAAATGCATTTAATAACTACTCAGTCCACTCTGCCATACACCTTACGAATAGAACTGGAGGACTGGAGTGGCAAAAAAAGGTATTTGCTCATGATGCTTCTGAAAATGACAGCTTAAAACCTAGTGCTCCCACTGCTGCGTCAGTTTATACATTTCTCTGAAAATGAAGAGCCCTTAGGCCTGCTAAGATACGTACGACACTGCTGTGGCTCCTGAACTCAGAGCTGTGGCAGCAGTCACCATGTGTGACTCGTTGGCAGACAACACTTGTGTGTCTGAAGACCATGTGTTGGAAGCCTTAGTTTGTTTGGCAGAAAGAATCTGTTTCTTCTCTTCAAGTTTCTTTATGCATCTTATGGACTAGATCATTGTAGGTCCTTTCCAACCTCTTCCTCTTCCTCTTCCCCCTTCCCTTCTCTATATGTGTTTATATAATGAAGATCTTTCATACATTACTGAAGACTAGTAGTCAGAAAATATGTTTGATACTGGAGTGCAGAAGCTGTTTGGATGTGTGTCACTGAACTGAGGCACACAGTTATGCAAAACCAATTCCTTTTCAATTGCTAGGATGCTGTAAATGCCTTTTCTGCAGTTCCGACACCTATCTATCTTCCATTTGTGCATGTACAGGGAATGCAGTATGCTCATATTCACCATTCTCCTTTGTTAACAGCACTGCTGACTATGCTGTATTCAAAGTGGGAAGTGAAGAAGACAAGTATCGAATGACTTATGCCTACTTTATTGGTGGTGAAGCTGGGGATGCCTTTGATGGCTTTGATTTTGGAGATGATCCAAGTGACAAATCCTTTACTTCTCATAACGGCATGCAGTTCAGTACCTATGATAATGACAATGACAAATTTGGTGGCAACTGTGCTGAGCAAGATGGATCTGGATGGTGGATGAACAGATGTCATGCTGCCCACCTCAATGGCAAATATTATATAGGTAAAGTATCTTCTAAGTAGATATAACCCAGGACACCATGTTTCAGTGATGAAGAAAAATGGGTCACTTTCATTGAGTATGTTTTACCGTCTGGATTTCCTAAAGCTGTCATGGCCCATTCTTTGCACTAAGTGTTAACACCAACAGTAGGAACTTATGGCTGCTCTCCAGCACAAAGTGGGAGAATCTGTCCTGAGAGAAGCAAACTAGAGGGAGAAGGGCAGTAAATAGGGCCTGTTAGTATGCCTGGGGGTGCAATAGAGGTGTTAATACCAGAAAAATATATGGACACATTAACTCTTTTAGAAAGCATCTAACTGGTTTGCTCCAACTGATATTTTTTTAGATGGTGTGTACACATCAAAAGATGCTGGCCCATCTGGATATGACAATGGCATTATCTGGGCAACCTGGCGTGACCGGTGGTACTCTATGAAGAAAACTGCAATGAAAATCATCCCATTCAACAGACTGTCAGTAGATGGACAGCAGCACAACTTAGGCAGCGCCAAACAGGTTCGACCAGAGGGCCGAGATGATATTTAAAATTACAACAGAATATAGTTATCATTCCAAACACTTAGCATTGACAGCTGAAGTGTTAAGCCCACTGCATCTAAGAGAAGTTGGCTTTGTTTACCATTTTGTCATAGAAATATTTGTGTTTTGATTTTAGTATACCTTCCTTTCACATTAGCGTTTCTTTTAACAGATAGATAAATGGATAGTCTCCTGATCAGAAATAATCCCTTGCTTTCATGTGTTTTAAATGCTGCATTTCTAGTTTCCAACTAGTATAACTGTGTGTGAACACTATCAAAATGTCTTCATAGCCTTATGTACTTCTTTCTTTAGGAGAACATTAAAATGCTTTCTTTTTTTTCTGTTGTAGGTTGGAGACTCATAAAGGGACAATTTTACAGAGACTGGTCTGCAGAGGGAAAACAAATCTTTTCTGTCTTAGACACTGAACCTACCTAACATCACACAGTTCAGTTTTGACAATAAAACACCATTGACTGTAAAATGCCCAAGCCTCTTCCCTGAGAAGGGAAGTGGTTATTTTTATTTGTGTACAAATTATCAATAAATTTTTGATTATTACACAAAATCTGAACTTGTTATCTGTGCTCTACTGTTGGCCAAACAAAACAAAGTAAACTTTATGGTAGTTGGAAGGTTATCAAACCTGTTTGATTCAGTTGTTCCTGAATTGCATGCCAGTATGTTTAGAAGCGTTGGAGCTATTTCTCCATAGAATGTGGTTTGTTTCTGAAAGTTTTCATTCTGTTTTCTGATGAAATTGATTTGTGAGATAGGTCAAAGTACACAGCAACTTGAAAGATGCCTAGTTTACTGCTGAAGGCTACGTAACTGAGCTTACCACAAAGTAATGAATAAATTTTCAATCGGGATGTGTTAGAAGTATACTATCAATGACCAAGAACAGGTATTTTACTCCAGAGCATAGATATTAAGAAGCTTCTCAAATACTACTGAGAGTAAAAGTTTTATTTGCTATATAACACATAGTATTACACTCTACAACCATTATTACCAATACCCTGTTTTTTTTTCATAAATACTTAAAAATGAATCTAACATGTCTAGTGCCGTTATCTGGCAAAAACACCCATTAAAATTTGCATCAGAAATTCATTGTATTTTACCTGCATTTTCATTTTCTTTTTCTGGACCTGGTAATAATTTTCCACGTGATCCACATAAGCAAACTCACAGCACAGATCAAGAACAGCAAAGACTCTGTGATGATGTCTGAATGTACACACTCAGAATATCTGACACATGCATATGAGGGGTGCATTAGCAAATCAAATTAGGTTTGTGGATAAATTGATCAATAAAAAATACATTCAGAAATAAAATATATCTCTATCTACATCTATATCTAAATCTATATATATCTCAGGTTGATATATTATGAAGTGAAATATGATCCTAGAGGTCTTTTCCAACCTAAATGATTCTATGATTCTATGAAGTGCATCCTGGTCTTTGTTTTTAGTTACAAGTGAGAAGCCAGAAGTTCACCTGGTATTTCTGAATAGCACATTCAAATGCTTTCTTTTAAAGATAGGGAGAGATTACACTAATAAGGCAGATCTTAGAGGCAGTTTATGCTGCCTCAACACTTTTATAGTTTTGGTGCCCAGATCTCTAGCAGGGCTGCTGCTGAGCCTCTTTCCCTGGATCAGAGTCTCCATGACATGATAAACTGCTATCCCTCTGTCATTTTTACTGAGGTTGTTTTGACTTAGCTCAAGTTTTACACTTGGGCCAAAATCTAAGAGCAAGGCAGGTTTCTCTGGAGTAGGTGAGAAGAAGCCATCATTAGCATAGGGTCAGCATGGGGTTAACAAGTGTTTGGGATGAAGAACAACCTTTCCGCACCTCTGAACCAGTGTATTTGGACAACTCTGTTACACCCATGCAACCAGCATGCTCACCACCAGCCTTCACACCCAATTCCTCACCAAACAAAGCAATTTCCTGAACGTTTTGTGCCAGGAGGCCTCTCCCATGGTTCCTTGTAGCTGAAGCAGTATCTGTCGAGAGGCCTGGGGGGAGCATGGAAGCTGAGGGTTGGCAAGCCCAGTCTGATCCTGATTAGGCAAACAGCCATTGAGTACCATTGGACAAGTCCCTTCCACTTTCTGTTTTCAGTTTATCCCACCTATGAGATGACTTTAAGGTTGTTGTTGTTTATGTATTTGCAACATGGAATTAAAAAATATTCCTTTACCCTCTGTTACTTTGACTTCTGTAACCACACTCTGCTAGATCTGAACATTGATTTGCCTCTTCCAGTTTAGCTTTTGGCCATGATGATTTATTTGTAACTGCACACATTTCACTGGTGTGAGCTAGCATTTTATGGGTTGCTCACCAGAACTAAGACTGGCTTTTTCTTCTAGTTATTTGTTGATTGGTGTCCTAAGTTTTCACAAATCATTTTAACCTCTTTGGAGAGGACCATTTGCTCCAGTGGTCAGGAGGATCAGAGCTATTGAATCCAAGAAGCCTGATCTTTCAAAGAAGTCCTATACCATAGCTCATCAGAGGGTCTGCAGGATCCCAGCCCATAGTTATATTCTCTGGGCCCTGAAAGAAGACTGGCAAGACTCACACCATTTGGAACTCCTTTATGTTTCCAACCCTGTAACTATCAGAAAGGGGCCTGAAAAGATCTCCTATTTCTTCTGACTCTTAGAGGTAGAATAATACTCTCAGTATTACTTTTCTGCAAGCAAATACATTGCAATTGGACTTAATGCCCTTATTTTTTATACTGAGAGTTCATATTTCTCTTTTCTAAATCAATCTTTATCATACATGACCCTCAGACAAAAGTTGCCTGTATGTAGGAAAGCCTGTCCCCTTCTGAGTTTATAAAAGTTGATTATAGGATTTGGTGGCTACAATGAGTTTGCCTTTCTTTCATATCTTGTAGCTGCAGTCACTCTTCTAAAGGTACTGTAGCACAAAACAGAGGAATCGGGAACAGAAATACTTTTTCTTTTGCATGCTCACGCTACAGGGGAAAAAAAAAAAAAGTGGACAAGAAAGGAATAGAGGCAGAAAGAGGCAAATAAGGTGTATGGACTGAAGGACTTGCTGGGTCACTCAGTCCCTGGAACATTGCATAGGGAAAATGTGGAACCAGAGGCTGGGACTGGCTAGTAATGAATTCAAAAGAGTTAAGTAGTCTGAGGAGCATATGAAGAGAAAGTGGAGCTGAAAGCTGAAGCTGGAGAATGGAGTCTAAGACAAGGTATCCAGAGGAGGGACATGAATGAGCAGGTAAGATGAGGAGAAGGCAACACTTGGAAACTGGTGATGGGAACTGGCGGTAGGGCAGGAGACAGGGGCAGTGCTGGGCAAACAAGGACTGGCTCACACCTAGGGCACACAAGCCAGTTAAATTCCAGATGCCCCAGCTATTACTGTAGCAACCTGCCAAGAGCAGGGCAGCTGAAGTAGTGAGCTGCATTTCTGTTCTTTGATCATGAATTTAAGTTTATCCAGCTCTTGGCCTTTAGCCTTTCAAACAAACACGGGGAGAAGTCACTGGATGATTGCAACATGAAAGGAAAGGTACAGGCTGAAGGTCAGGCCCAGATTCAGCCCTCAACTGAAAATCCTGAGGAGCTCCTCCTTCATCCCAGCTTCACCCAGCAATCCCCTTTGCATGAAGCAGGAAACCCCTCTTAGCTTATCTAATGTTTATGACTGGTTATCGGCTTTTTCCAGTGCCTCTGGCATTGGTGGCTGAATTTTACTTGGACCAGATCTTTTTTCTGTGTTTGGAGGTCACCAGAGAGCTGCGCCCTCCATCAGGGTGAGAGGAGGCCTGGCACATGCTACTGCTGTGTCCAGTGTTACACTGGTAGCTGGTATCTGGGACACCACCTAGAAAATTGTTGCATCATCTGTTAGCAGAAATTCTTCTGCTTGATGTGCTCTGACTACTCTTTATTTTTAAGGCCTATTAAATTATAAAAATAATGTTCAGAGACTATTGAAGATCACAAAATCATGCCCTTACAAATTGGGAGAAACCAGAACAAAGGTGACATGTCTCATCATATCTGAATTATTAAGGATGATTTGGTTGTTGCATAGGTTGTAATACATGTAGTGAGTAAGACCAGGTGAGAGACAGTTGTGTCTCACTTACAGCTGATACCCTGCAGAATGAGGTGCTATTCCTGCCCTCATCACCCAGTTCCTGTGGGACCAGAGACAAGGCACTCAGGCGTCTCAGAGATGGCTGCTGGATGTTCCTCCTGAGCCCTGATGCAGGCACAGAGCTACAGCTGCTATCGGTGGGATTTGCATATGTGGTGCATTCTGAAGACTCAGACTATCAAAATGGATCACAAGAATTAATAACTACCTTTTCACATAACCTTCTTACTTGGCTTCTGCAGCTGTGAAAGAGGGAAAGTTGTTCCCAGGGAATAAATGTTTGCAAAGCACTGGGGTAACAGAGGGATGAGCACCATTGGAAAATCCTTGAAGCTTTAAACAGTCTGCAGAGCATCATCATACAGGGAAAAGAATGTGTAGTTCTGGGCAGCTGCTTGCCTGCGGGGCACCATCTGTGCTCAATGTGAGAAGGAAGGTGTTTGGGGGAAGAAACATCATACATGATCCTGTGCTAAAGCAAAGTCCATGAGAGTACACACAAGGAGAGCACATGAAGATTGTATCTGTAATTCATGTGTTTCTGAGCATGAAGATCCCAAGGTTGTGATATTTCAGCAGAGTTTTATATCTATCATGAAGAATAAATTAGTGCTTGTTGGTTTGAGTGGGAGACTCTCCATAGACCCCAGTGTATTTTGGATGAAGCCCATTTTACTCTATCCTGTAAAATAATCCTAATCTTGCAAGACTTCCTCTTATTGTGGTCTTCCCGTCCTTTAGGCATTTTACATTCCTCTGAGCTTTTTATAATTCTTTCACAGAACTTCTGTGACAGAGTGAACAGAACTGTGTAGGATTTGGAGTGAAGCATCATCAATCTTGCTTCTGCTGAAGTTAGCAGCTGAGCATTTTGGCGTGTAAGTATATTGATTATGTGCTTTGAGGTCAGGAGCTGCCTTGTAGATATTCATCAACCAAACAACACAGCCATGGCTGGCTGATCTTCAAAATGAGCAAAGGTAATATGTGGCCTGTTTGGACATTTGTTGGTGGAGTTAGTTGGGCTGTCTTGCTGCTGAAATCAGAAGTTTGTTGCATCATCATATTACTGGCACTGCATGGGATTCAACAGAAGACTTTACAAAGCATGTTGCAGGGAATTGAAATAAACAAAGCATCTTGTTTCAGAATGCGCACAGATAAGATTAAGCCTTAAATATAATAGAAACCCTTTGTCATGCAAAGTCAGATCCTGGTGGTGTTAATCAATGTAGCATCATCTTACTGAGCTCTCCTGCTATGTGAGGATATGACTTGCTATTAGTGATATTGGTGTAAGTTAAGTTAGGTTTAAGAGAGTTTTCCTAGAAAAGAGAAGCATGAAATGCAAGACCAGAAATGGGAGGAAACAAAGGGCCCAGTTCAACTGCAGTGAACTTTACATGGAGAAGGTGCAAGCCTCCTGAAAGCAGAAAACAACAAAGAAAAGCAGAGGAAGGGAGGATAAGACAAAACCCGAGAGGCTGCTGGAATGGATCAGAAGCTAAAATTAGCTATTTTGAATTAAATATATTGTGCAATGCCAAAGTCAAGCTTAAACATCCCCCTTTAAATCAGAATATGACAACATGTTACAACTTGTAGATGATGAAGAGTTTTGTGAATGTCATGTGGTTTTAAAAAGTGAAGAGACAATTTTGTTCTTTCAGGCCCACATTTGCTTGAGCAAAGGTTTTCTTGCTCATTCTTGCTCTCTGCAGTGGCAACTTTTGAGATTGGCAGCATCTCTCAAGTGCCTGACAGCCATATGCAACATCCCCCAGTAACAGTAAGGCTTGTTATAGAGCTCACAGTAGCAGCACATTATCATCAATTGCCACATGCAAACTATAACCATTATACATTTAAAGAGATATGACTCCTTAGGAAGATTTAATTATGCTTAACATCTGTTCTGGGACATTTTCAAGTACCACTCCACTATGCTTTTCATAAATATGTGTTCATTACAAACAAATCCTACTTGATAAAAAATTGTAACATACCTTTTGTGTAAGAGACAATATAATGTTAAACACATCACGCATTATATAAATACCAATAAGGTCCAGCTGTGAAAACTGATGTAAACTGGGCTCTGCATAACTGAAGAATTAATTTCAGTTGTTGACCACATGGTCACAGATAGACTGTATGAACCTTTCTTAGACTAGTACTTGTTTTGGAAAGGCCAGTGGATTTCACAAGAGTGGAACACAGTCACACAGAAAGGGCAAACCAATGACTTCCTTTATCAAATATCAACTCTTTGATTATGCTAGCTAAATTCCCATCACACTGAGAGTGTGTCTTCCAGCAGGTAAGCATTGCTGGATCCCGCTAAGTCCTGCATACACCTTAGTTGAACATCCAGTTATGAGAAGCTAAGCTTTAGACAGATTGTTTCCTGGAATACATGGTGTTGGCCGCATGTTAGCACTGTACAAACTTATCTGGAGCAAATAACAGTAGAAACTTGTGCAAGAGCCCTTAAGTAATCACTGAAGGGGAAGGGGGCCATTTGGCATGTTTTGTCTCCAAACAGAGGAGAGCATAATGATTAATCTCATCTTTGCATTAGGGTTTATATTGCACCAAAAGACCAGCAAAGAACATAATTTCTGTCAGAGTTCTGCTCGCTCTTCTCCTGAAGATGATATCAATGAGGATCCTCTGTGTGTTGCTGTGCATCAACTTAGCCTGGGTATGAATTTGCTTACTTGATTCTTTTTGTATATTTCTGTTTTGAAGAGTGAACATTTATTTAATGTTCATTCATTAGATAGATACATTTTGGCTGTCACCTAGCCTGTAAAATTCAATGCACACACATATTCACAAACTTACTGTAACCACTTCACTGCTGGACTTACGTCAGTAGTTCTTGAGTATCTAGTTCTCTAGTTTTACTTAATTCAGTTTTGCTGAATCTGCCTGGCTTCAGGAACAGCAAAGCATATACACTTACGTGAATTTATAGATTCATAGGTGATGCTGTAAGTTTTAAACCTAACTGATTGGATGCTAGTGGCTCCAGCCAGTCAGAAATTTTAATGTTTATTAGGATGAGTTCTACTCTCCTTTAGACTACTTGAGCCGACTTTTACAAATGGCACACAATACCTTTATTATAAAATACATATTAAAAAAGTAGGATTCCTGTGGTATCAACATCAGGTTAAACTAGAGATAAGTAAGAATCAATTTTTAGATAAGGAAAGAGACTCGATCAACTATTCTAATACAAATCTGTTTTCTCCTGGAGGTCTTAGGCCATAATCTTATGTTGGATTCTTTATGTTTCTCTTTGTGATTGTTTTTTGAAGAATGTGCATGCTTTGACAAATGATAGAAATTATAAGAAGCAGATGGGACAAAACAGAAGCAGTCGTATTTGGGCTGTCAATGCTCAAAGGGCACAGACCACCTAAATGTAAACTTTTTATTTGTTACTTTTAAGAGGCACTTAAGCTGGATCCTCAGGATGAATGAAACCAGCTTGAATCTGCTGATTTTAATAATGACATTCCCATTCACCAGGGCTGAGATTCTGGAAGCTAGAATTAGGAAAGCTTTCTCTGTCTCAAAATTAATTATTAATCATAATAATAATTAATAATTTCAAGCATTAATTATGCTACTTGAAAAGAAAATAAGGTGTGCAGAAAAATCCAGTCAGCCTTAACTACATCTCAAGCCCTAAAGCAGGTCTTTCTTTTATGAAAAAGAATTATTTTCTAGTCTTTTATTAAAGCAATAACACAATAGAAATCCTTATAGTGTTTTGTCTTAGAGTTAGCTTGCAGATATGCACTTTTTCTTCTCAGGTTTGAAGAAAATATCAATATATTTCTTTATCTTCTTTCCATTAGCACAGTGGAATCCATCCATCACTGACATTATCTATATTACAGTGTTATTAGCTTTCTTGCTTTTTATGCCAGGCAAAACAGTGCTACAAGCTCACAGTTAGCAACTAGAAACACTAGTGGGAAAAATCTCTTCATATACATCTTTAAGCCTGTTTTGTGTAGACAGAAGGCAGTAAAATGAAAATAGAAATTTAAAAATATTGCAGCAAATAGAAATAGAACATAGGATTTTTTAAATATTTGCTTTAACTTATCTAGTTTCAATCTAATTTCAAGTTAATTTTATATTTACACACAGAACACAAGATTTCTGTGGAATGATATTATCATAATATATACTGAGCATCATCAGCTCCCAACATAGCAGCATGATTTTAATAGATTAAAAGTTTTATTCTGACAAAACAAACAAAATAGTGTCTCACAAGAAATGCCAGGAATAAAACCCTTGCACTGTTTGGTGTGATGTTTTCCAGGTGGCTGTAATTGCCATACATCTGCTATGCCACTGAGTGTTTGAGAATGTCAGCATTATGTTTCTGTTCTCTTGGCAGCTGTTTAGTTAACCCTAGTTTTGCTTTTCCCTCTTTTTCTCCTGGCAGGCACAAGATGGAGAGAGCACCTTCGAAAAGATAGGTGCAGGCGTGCGTGGTCCGAGGATTGTGGAGCACATGTCCCAGTCCAACTGCCAGTATGAGAAGAACTGGCCCATCTGTGCGGACGATGACTGGGTGAGCAATGAGCTCTGGGGGTGAAAGTGGGTCCCAGCAGGAGGGTGCTCACAGACCTCAGCTGGACAACTGCAACAGATGCCAGGCAGCCAGCACATGGTTGGGCTTAAGGTGTGAGGGAGGACAGGTAATGCTTCATGTTGGGGCAGCCTGGAGAGATCTCCTGCAGGAAAGAAAAGGAAAAAAAGGAAAAGAGAGAGAAAGAAAAAAAGAGAGAAAGAGACAGACAGAAAGAAAGAAAGGAAGGAAGAAAGAAAGAAAGAAAGAGAAAGTTTGCATGAGTGCAGAATCAGAAGAGAAAGTAAGCCTGGAAAAGAAAGATTAAATAAAAGAAGGCTATTCCTAGAAAAAAAATAAGGGTTTCTCTTCATTCCCAGTGGCTGTCCTTTGCTTCATTCTTGATGATCTGACAGTCAACTTCATATTGCGACTTATGGAGCTGACAGGAGAAAGGCACCAGAAAGAAAGATGTGCAACAAAGAAAAGTAGCTATAAATAACTTAGACTTCACTAGTTACTTTTTAGGAAGTCAGATGACAAAACATTCAGTAGAAAATTCATAATGATTGACAGGATGGCTTTGCATATAAACTGTTAATTTGTCTCTCTTGCCTCTTGCTCAAACTGGACAACAGACTTCTTACAGTAGCCCTTTGGGTAATAATCTATGTATCTGTGTCTTATCTCACCCCTGAGGAATAGAGGAGAGGGAAAATTAAGGATTTACTTGTTCCTTTCCATCTGCTTATGGCAGGTTTCTGAAAATGTGTTTCACTGATTCCATCACACCAGTGCCAGAGGCATAGGAGGTAAGGGATCAACCCCCAGGTGCTTGCTCTAAGACACACAAGTCCTTGGCAAAGTCATTAGGTGAACAGGACTGGACATCTGAAGAGAACTTGCAGAATCTTGCCCTATTTTTTTTTTTTCATGTATTTTCAATGCTGGTCAAAAATCTGCAAACATAATGTTAGAAAAAGGTTTATTCTTGAAGATTTAATACAATTATTTCCCTCTTCCAATTTTAGGATACAAAATGTCCATCAGGCTGCAGAATGCAAGGACTGATTGATAAGACAGACCAGGATTATAGTCGTAGAATAGACAAAATCAGGAAGCTGCTAGTAGAAAACCAGAACAACTACAAAAAATCCAATCGGATAATTGTAGAAACCATAAATGTACTAAAACCAAACCTGGACAGTGCTCAGCGTGAGTATCTCACACCTGTTTTTATTATCCATTGCTGAATTATGGGGTTTTTTGTGCATAAGCAATATGTTCTGAAAATATATGCTGGACAGAATCTTATGATCAAGAGCCAGAATAAACATAGTAATACAAGACTCTTAACTGCTAACTAGTAAAAACTAATATAATTTTTACCTGCTCAGTACTATGAAAAATATGTTCTTAACTACATGTTTTAATTATATATTTAAAAATAACGCTACTCTTTTAGGAAAGAAAATCACGTATGCATAACTGACTGTGAGGCAATTCTGTTTCAGAGGTTGATGAGACTTATGGTCACGTGTCAGGGGAACTGAGGCGAAGAATTGTGACATTAAAGCAGAGAGTTGTCACTCAAGTAAACAGAATTAAAGCTCTGCAGAGCAGCATCCAGGAACAGGTGGTGGAGATGAAGCGCCTGGAGGTTGGTAGCTGCTACATTATTGCTATTCTTTTCAGATCTTATCTACAGAAAGAGGGTCTATCCATTATATGTGCATGGCTAGCAGTACTCCCTCTGGAAGAAATCGTGATGCAACTCTCACATGATCTGACTTGCTGAGGAAAGATCCTCAAATGAGTTGCCTTCTGCACGGCTTGTTTTTTTTTTTCCTGCTGTGTGGGAAACAGGATGAGCTCAGGAGGACTTCTGGTCTCATCTGCCACTTCTCCGCTTTGACAGGCAGCAAGGATGTCATAACTGTTGATAACTGGCTCTGTATGAGGTGTTTCTCCTCCTATAAGCAGTTGCGGAGTAGCTAGGATGAGGAGGACGTGCCCTGCCCTTCCCCAGTGCTGCTACTGCTGCCCACAATCAGTGCTGGCACTAGAGCTCATGTTCCCAGGTTGCAACAAACTATTCTGACTGTAAAAGTCCTCCACAAACAGCAGTTTTGCTTGAAAGCCCATTTTGATCCCTGGATCAGAGATCTGGCTTTGGGATCATTTGGGAAAACAGTAGCAACCTCAGGATGGCAGGCCTCACAGCAGAGCCGTGAAAGGCTCTGGGACAAGTCCAATGTCTTCCTCTCTCCTCAGAGGACTTGTTTCTGCCCTGGTCCCTGGGAAGTGTGCCCAGCTCTGCAGCAGTCCCTCCAAACCCAGGAAGACACCCTTATGTCCCAAGAATAAAGGGAGCAGAGGTTGTGAATGTGCTACAGTATACTTCATGGAGCTCATGTGTCCTGTGCTATTGCATGTGTTGTATTTACAGTGGAAATAAACCCAGGCATGATTTCAAAACAGCTTTGCAAAAGTTCAGTGGTAGATGGGAGGTACCAGGGCAGCTCCCACCTTTCTGCAGTCCAGTTAAAGGATACAGTTGCTTGAGAAACCCAGGAAAGCTCCCTAACCAAATTATTTCTCTCTGCTTGTGTAGGTGGACATTGATATTAAGATACGAGCTTGCAAAGGAACCTGTGCTAGAAGTTTTGATTACCAGGTGGACAAAGAAAGCTACGACAACATCCAGAAGCAGCTTACCCAAGCCAACTCCATCGACTTGCACCCAGAGCTTCAAACAAGCACCTTGAGCACACTGAAAATGAGGCCACTTAAGGACTCAAATGTTCCTGAGCATTTTAAGCATAAGCCTCTGCCAGAAATGCAAGCTCTGAACATAATTAATAACATTAGGCAGATGCAAGTAGTATTAGAAAGATCAGAAACAGACACGAGCCCCTCCCGAGGTGACAGTGTGTATCATGCGGCAGAATCGAGGGGGGATGGACCTTCATACAGCAGCAAATTAGTTACTCCTACCCATGGGAGAGAAACTCCTAGTCTGGGAGACAAAACCTCCACTGTTCGTAGATGCACCAAAACTACCACCACAAGATATGTTACTGGCCCTGATGGTCCTAGAGAAGAAGTAGTTGAAAAAATGGTTTCTTCTGATGGCTCAGAGTGCTTATCTTTACAAGGAGCAGGAAATGTTGGAGGTGAAGGGAGCATGTACCATATTGGTGGGACGGGTGACTTCCACAAGCTAGACAGTTTATTCCCTGAGCTAGGGTCATTTTTTAACCCTGACTCTCCATCCACTGGATCTAGCAGCCGTGTAACTGGCACAGGCAGTAGCCACTTAACTACTGTAGGATCCAGTCATGCAGGAAAAGGCAGATTTACAGACTTAGGAGAGGATGAAGAAGATGACTTTGGAGGACTTCACCTTCAGCCATCTGGATTCCCATCTGGCAGTGCAAGTCACTCCAAGACTGTAGTGACCAGCACATCTAGTTTCAACAAGGGAGGCTCCACTTTTGAAACCAAATCACTAAAGACCCGTGAAATAACTGAGCAGCTAGGTGGGGTGCAACATGATCAGAGTGCAGAGGATACCCCAGACTTACAGGCACGCAGCTTCAGATCGACAAGAGCGAAGCAAAGGACAGCCACTGGGAAAGGTACAAAGGCATCACAGAAGTAGTTATTGAGGTAGTGGAGTCAAACTCCATCCATAACCAAGCTGACACATTGTTTTCAGATACTGAATTACAACAGTGTGATGATAAAATGCAAGTACTGTGTCTGTTTGTTGCCACCTCAGAAACAAAAAGGAAAATATTTCATTAATGCTTGGGTATTACATAGACAATTCACAATTTCAGAAGTATGTAAAGATTTCTTTTCTAAATTCTTTTTAATGTTGCCTGTCACTATACCTAGTGTAGTCCAAGACATGATTAACAATTTTCCTCAGAGCTATTGGTACTTGGATTCCTCTGAACCTTTTCTTAAATTTTGCTGATAACTCCTGTCAAACCAGATCAACTTTTTTTTTTAGACTGTGATGATATCCTCCAGAAACACACTTTTGGTGCCAAAAGTGGCATTTTCAAAATCAAGCCAGCGGGATCCAATAAGGTTTTGTCAGTTTATTGCGACCAAGAGACCACTTTGGGAGGATGGCTATTGATCCAACAGAGAATGGATGGATCAGTGAATTTTAACCGGACCTGGCAAGACTACAAGAGAGGTTTCGGCAGCGTGGATGGCAGAGGGCACGGAGAGTTCTGGCTGGGCAATGAAAACATACACTTGCTGACTAAGAATGACACTCTCCTTCGGGTAGAGTTAGAGGACTGGGATGGAAATGCTGCGTATGCAGAGTATATCATACAGGTAGGGTCTGAAGCAGAAGGGTACACCCTTGCCGTATCCTCCTACGAGGGGACTGCTGGGGATGCACTGATCGCTGGCTGGCTGGAAGAGGGCACTGAATACACGTCCCATGCCCAGATGCGGTTCAGCACCTTTGACCGGGACCAGGACCTCTGGGAGGAGAGCTGTGCAGAGATGTATGGAGGGGGCTGGTGGTACAACAGCTGCCAGGCGGCCAACCTCAATGGCATTTACTACCTGGGGGGCCACTATGACCCCAGGTATAATGTTCCTTACGAGATCGAAAATGGCGTGGTCTGGCTGCCATTTCGAGCCTCTGACTATTCCCTTAAAATTGTTAGAATGAAAATCAGGCCCATAGAAACCCTGTAGAAAGACATTTTTTTACTATATACATTACAACTTCAAATTGAAAAGATTTTTTTATATATATATGTTCATGATGTACCTTTACTTTGTGAATTTGAAGGCAACTGGGCACATCTGTGGCTTAAAAAATAAATATTGATTAATTATCAACAAAATAGTCCTTTCATCTGCATCTGGGCAGGAACAACCCCAGGTTCCAGTATAAATTGGGGAATGACCTATTAGAGAGCAGTGTAGGGGAAAGGGACCTGGGGGTCCTGGTGGACAGCAGGATGACCATGAGCCAGCACTGTGCCCTTGTGGCCAAGAAGGCCAATGGCATCCTGGGGTGTGTTAGAAGAGGGGTGGTTAGTAGGTGGAGAGAGGTTCTCCTGCCCCTCTACTCTGCCCTGGTGAGACCTCATCTGGAATATTGTGTCCAGTTCTGGGCCCCTCAGTTCAAGAAGGACAGGGAACTGCTGGAGAGAGTCCAGCGTAGGGCTACAAGGATGATTAAGGGAGTGGAGCATCTCCCTTATGAGGAAAGGCTGAGGGAGCTGGGTCTCTTTAGCTTGCAGAAGAGGAGATTAAGGGGAGACCTCATTAATGTTTATAAATATATAAAGGGGGAGTGTCACGAAGATGGAGCCAGGCTCTTCTCGGTGACAAACAATGATAAGACAAGGGGTAACGGGTACAAACTGGAACACAGGAGGTTCCACTTAAATATGAGAAGAAACTTCTTCTCAGTGAGGGTAACAGGACACTGGAACAGGCTGCCCAGGGAGGTTGTGGAGTCTCCTTCTCTGGAGACATTCAAAACCCGCCTGGACGCCTTCCTGTGTAACCTCATCTAGGTGTTCCTGCTCCGGCAGGGGGATTGGACTAGATGATCTTTTGAGGTGCCTTCCAATCCCTGACATTCTGTGATTCTGTGATTCTGTGATCTTATTTATAACTGATGAACTTTTTCAAGGCAATACTGATTTTAAAACTTTTTATCCATTCTTTGACTATGTCTTTGTCCATGCCTGTGTCTTTGGCAGCTCACACCTTGACTGGAGATAAAAGTATTTATAATTTGAATTATTTACTTTAAGAGTGTTAAAGAAGTAAAAGAATTTAGAAGTATGTTCATCATGATCTCCCACTCCACTAACATAAACAGTGAAAGTCTGATCAAGTTTGATGGTCACGCTTCTGGGCCATCTCCTCTCATTTCCATTTTGAGGGGAGCTCACAGGTGGTTTGAGTTCTCACTTTTGCTACACACCTCACAGAATACACTTTGATAAGTGTTGCATGCATTTAGGACTGATTTTTAAGGATTTCCTAAGTTTGGATTTGACTAATATGGAAGTAGACCTTCCACTCCATTAACAAATTCTAGGTAGTTTACCATGCATACAGTAGCTTCAAAATAAGACTGTTCATGATAACTCATCAAAATACAACTCCCAAAAAAGGCTATTATTTTCTAGTGACCACTAAAAGGTTATGACTGTAACCAGAAGAAGCAAGATTAGGATCACTGTGTGAGCTGGTACAGGCAGGACACAGGAACAACCAAAAATCCATGTTTGAAGTGCAAAGAGTAAATTTATTTTTGTTATCTCACAAACCAGGGGATCAACCAGCAGCACCCAGGTCGAGGAACACAAGTGGGGACACAGGCACTGCAGAGCTCAGGCCTTGATAGAGAGTGAAAAAGCTTTCCAACTTGCTGCTTTCTCCTACATATGTAGTTTTCTACTGTTCTTAGATCTTTTCCACATCAGGGCAGGAGTCTCAAGCATGTTTGGTAAGCTGCCTCTGAGTCCTTCACAGACCTGTGTTATCTAAACACAGATATTCTACTTGCCAAGCACACAAAGCAAAGCAACAATTAGTGTGATATCAAGTCACTTGAGTGTTTTTACAACCCTCCTTGCCAATCTTCCATTATTTTCCCACCAGCACCTGTATGGGTATAGTATGTATTTTCTTGGTTTAGAATGTTTCTTGGCACAAGCAAGGATTATTCTACAGATAAGGGGTTTAAACCAGCAACTTGCTGATAGTGGTAAGCATTTTTTAGCAAAAATCCGGCTGCATGGAAAACCAGTTATGTTAGTTACACAATTACACAAGAACATGCTGTATTTACCTTTATA
Source organism: Brachypteracias leptosomus (assembly GCA_013401335.1). Taxonomy (NCBI): domain Eukaryota; kingdom Metazoa; phylum Chordata; class Aves; order Coraciiformes; family Brachypteraciidae; genus Brachypteracias; species Brachypteracias leptosomus. The sequence continues at coordinate 86,178 of VYZX01021586.1, read as the reverse complement.
CCTTATGACATAAAATTACACAAGTATTTACTCTGCTTAATATTTCCATGCTTGTATTGGGAAACAAATCTGAGCAAACTTCCTTGCCTGCAATCTCACTGGCCAGCATGTTTCATACCATTTAACAGTATCATCAAATACTGGCAAAGCAGCTCACTTTTAGCCTTTTTTCAGTGCTTCTCAAACACAGCCAGGGTTTACCCTTTTTAGAGAGTTTACTGAAGAGTAGACATCTTTGCAGCCATGTGCAGAGAAGCATTCGTACTTTTGGAAAGGGGACTTCTGTATTATGCCTTGTGGTTTTGATCCCTTGTCTCGGTGGAAGCCTGCCTGTGGGGATGCTGAACATTTGCGCTCATGTATTGAGATGCTACCATGATGTCTCTTCCTTGTCCTCCTGGGCTCCAAAGGTTAAATCAACATGAGAGGTTTCAGATGGGATCCATCTACTGCTAGTGATCCAGGTACCTTACTTTGTGGAGGAATGTAGCCCCCTTTGAGAGATGTTTGATCCTGCCTACCAGAGTTGAGAAATCCTATCTCTGGAACAACCTCTGCTCCTGGCTAGAGGGAGTCTAGACCACTACCTTTGATGAAATCCCCTACCTCCACCTACCCTATGATTGGAGTCACTAATTGCTCTAGTCCCATCACAGTGATTGTGTGAAAGACAGACCAGCCAGATCTTCTAACATTGTATTTTATTCTGTGATAAAAGGATGTGGGATGGTGAAAGGGATATTAAGAGGCACAGTATGTGTACCAGGTCCCAGGAAAGGGCACATTTTATCCAGTGTACAGGATTTCAGTCAAGTGACAGGTGACCTACCCATTTGTTAGATACTATCTTTTCACTTTATTCCTTCTCAACTTGTTACACAGATAGTCACTCTTACCTTTATAATATGAAGGAAAATTACTGTGTCTTATTTAGTGGAATGTATTTGCTGCTCTCTAGATAATGCATAAATACTCAGGAATCATGTGAAGAAAACTTTAGTTTTAAGGCTTTATTTAATTTTTAGAAAACATTTTAAAACAATCCTCTCCTTCTACAAATATGGTATAGAAGTCCTTTATAAAAGAGTGAAACAAGTCGAGGTTTGGGGTTTTTTATCAGTGTTATTCTATACTAGTTACTTCTCTTTTGTGAAAAAGAAAAATGGAACAAAATACACTTGTGAGTTATTTTCATCAGTCAGATTTTCATTTACAGTTGACATAGCTTTCCACTTCACATCACAATATGCTCATACATACACATTTGGTTCTCATATGTAAAGGCAAGCCTGAATACTATGGCTAAAAAGATAACCATGTACAAATTTTAAAAGAAAATCCCTGATCCTGTACATTTTGATAATGGTTAATGTGGGAAGTATGGCCTGATTTTCATGCTCATCTTCTTCATTGAATACCACGACCCTTTCCAGTTCATCCATACAACACCATCATCTGTACCATGTTTTGCCATATCCCAGCTGTAGGTCCCACCCCAATAGTATCTGCCGTTGGGGTTGGCTGAGTGGCAGCGGTTGTACCACCATCCACCACCATCTTCTTTGGAGCACTGTTTTCTTGGATCTGCAGTTAACCTGGTAAGGGACAAAAAAGAAGTGTTAAGAGTGGCAGATGAACTATAAGCAAACAGATCAACAGAGTACATACACCTGCCACTGTACTGAAATTTTGAAATCATGATAAACATTTAAAATCCTCTCTGAACTTTCTGTAAAAGTTTGACCATCACAAGTGTGTCCTACACAGTGCAATCGGGAGGTAAAGCAGCTAAGAAAAGCAAACCAAATTTTAACTGCATCTCTTGGGAATGTCATTTTAGTTTGCCAATTGATAACTACAAGTACTTGCAGCTGATAATTATAATTGCAATATCAATGCAATTTAAAGATATAAAACAATGAGAAATTTATGTCTTCCCCAATAACAATTCCTTTATTCATTAATATGTAATGAGGTATTAAGATAAAGACATAGCACATTGTTTAGAGATACAGTGTGAAATTATGCACTTTACAATCGAGCTCTTATCTTCTGAGTAGGTAGAACTTTGGTTTTTAAATAGGACATGCTACCCATCTCTTTCTTCAGGACCCATTATGTGTTACTGGAGTGAGTACCAATATTCCTACTTAAGCAAGACAGCGCTCTCAATGCTGCCATCATCGCTCTCTTGACAATGAATATATTGCATCCAAGTTTGCTGATTTTTCTACAGTAATGCTATTCATGGAATCAATAAAATTCAGTGTGCTTGCTTCTTACTTGGTTGTGGAGCAGCACTAATCTAATATATAGTTTTACCTGTCCTTGGAAATGCCAGGAGAACTGTATGGACATTTGGCTGGTAGCTTTCAGGGATAAAACATATTTTAAGATACTATGAAATGTTGTGAAAACTAACAGCAATTTAGAGAAATATTCTGTATTCAGCTCTATTTTTATTTTAAATATCTAATGCAAATACGTACCATCCATCATTGTCTCGGTCATAAGTACTGAAGAACATGCCATTGTGAATTGTCATTGTCCTGTTTTCTCCACGCACCTGCGAAGCTCCTTCCATCAGAGCGTTGCCTGCATTGCCTTTGTAGTTACTAACTGAAAGTTGATACTTGTTTCCTTCATTCTGTATGGTGAAACCTCCATAATGAGCTGATACTTTATCACCATTCCAGTCCTCCATTTCAATTAAAACTTCAGTAGGCCCTATTTTGGTAAGCTGGCTGATCCTGTCATTTCCAAGCCAATATTCACCTGAGAAGCAACCAGTGAGAGGTCTGTGAAATAGACTTCACAATATACTTCAAGGCAACTTAATGATTTGCCTATAGGTCTGCTGAAGCAGATTAGTTAATTTTAAAAAATCAAAGAACTTAAAGAAATATGAGAACATATACAGCTTCAGTAAGAAAAGCTTTATGTGCTTCACACTTGGTGTTTTACCTGGTGTATCACAGTAGTTCTTCCCTCCACTCTTTGCAACATTTCCAAATCCTTTTTTATAATGATCCCACACTCTTCCAAAATTAACGCTGCCATCCTGGCGGTTCTGAATCAGAGTCCAGCCTGCAGGAACAACAGTATTTAGATTAAATTGCCCTTAAGAGAGGAGCATGAAGCATTAAGATACAGCCCTTTAATCTTCATTTCAGAGCATATTGCTTCCTTGCAGCAGGTCTGAGTTTTCACTGCTTACGAGCTCAGCCTTGCCGTTTTTACTCACACTTAAGCAGCACCTTGCTTCATAAGAAAAAGTGGAAAAAGCAGAACTTGAAGGACCACCCTGGTCTTTTGCCTAGTGCATAGTAGCAGGACAAGAAATGAGCCAGGCTGTCTTTGTCTGCCCACCCATATATTGTCCATTCTATTCATAGTAAGGTACGTTCTTATTTACTAACCCTACCCCAGCAATTTATTTATAGTTTTGTTACAGAAGTATCCTACTGTGCATCTGAAGATGACCAACAAGATTCTTCTGAATGAGTCAGTCAGACGTAATTATCAAGTAATTGCAAAAGTTAAAACTCCATTAGTTTGTATAAAATGCAAATTACTAAAATGATTTTTTGTAACATCCATATTAATTAATATTTTAACAACATAGCTATTTCACACTAACCTCCATTATCTGTTTCCATGTCACAGTATACTCTGTATGGTCTGATGAAAGGATCTGGCTGGATGAGATACATTTCGGATGTCTCACCTCCCTTTCTGATAATATCCTCACATTCTGCAAGAATAAACCAGAGACTCAGTGACTGAAAGAGCTGTGAACTTTTTCAACAATCTTCTTATCCTTCAGTTTGCTAATTACAAGGTAACAATTTTAAAAATATATATAATTCTTCTTTCATTTTTATTTGTGATACATCCTGTGAAAGAATCAGGGAAGAAAGAACAGTGCACCTGCATTGTCCTACTTTTCCAAATAGGAATTTCTAGAAGTTCAAACTGAGTGATGGAAGACTTTATACTTTCCAATGACTTTTTGAACTAGACAAGCTTGTGAAAGAAGAACCTTTTGTGACTGAAAAAAGCAAGGGTACAACTATTACAGTCACAAATGTATCAGCTCCACCTTACAAAGACCCTGAAGCACATATTTCTTTAAAATGCTACTGCTTGCTTATGAAAACTGATACTGGGTAAGAGGACTTTTCATCTGACCAGTGCAGACATCTATAAAGGATTTTTTTCATTTAAGGTAACTTTTCTGCTATCCTAATCAATGACACAGTCTTCATAGGCACACTCAAGCCAAACAAGTGAGTCATCTATCAAGTTGCACAGTGATATAAATGGGAGAAGAAATGTCATTGTAGTTGAATGAGTACCTTTGCCTGAAACCACTGGAATATTACAGGAAACAACACATGGGGAACGGCAGTAGTCCACCTGGGTTGCAATGGCATTTTCCAGTTTTTGTATCTTTTTGTGTAAAGAATCCACAACTGCACGAAGGACCCTGAGGCTAGATGGGATGTTATTGTCCAGATTATCCTTTATATAATTATAATGCAACTCCACTTCTGTGTTGTACTGAGAAAGTATATCATCATTGTCTAGAAAAGCAAAGAGATGAAAAGCAGATTAGTTTTCAACATGTTTTCCAGTTATGAAATAAGGAAGAGCAATCTGTAAGTGCAATTTGAGAAGCCGCTTTTTTCCTTAGCAGAGAGGAATAATAGACTTTCTTTTGCTTTTCCCAAATGTGCAAAAACTACGCAGAAATTCTCAGGAAAGTGGTACTGCATATTGTTATTTCTTTGCTAGTTAGTAGATTTATCAGTGCTGCTATATTCTGCCAAAGAACTATAATTAGCTTCTTTCCAGGGAGCCACGGTGCCAAGCCAGGAGCTGGGCATAAAGGGATTGGATGGGTATAGGAAAGCAGGCAAGGGCAGAACACATGACCCTTACACTTAGGGGCCTCATATGAATCTTGCCTTAGTATGAGATCAATTCCTTTGCATCTCTCAGAGGATTTTTTTTTAAGATTTAAGAGGACATGATCATGAAACTCTACTTTGCTAGATATTCCATTGTATTTTCTTTTTTTAAGAAGTCCCATTAATAAGTAGTAAAAGCAATGCCAATAGAACTGCAATACCATTTACACTAGTAATTCATAGAAATAGCATACCTTTTCTTTGTTTTTGCCTCTTTACCAATTTATCATCTAGAACAGTCACATATTCATAGAAAGTTGAGGAGGTTTCAGACAGTTTGTTCACTTTGTCCTTTAGATCTCGAACAACCAATTTCACATTTTTTTCCTGTTTTACCAGTGTAGTTTGCAGCTCACATCCAGTCGGACACAGCACTCCCTTAAAAAAATAAACAAAAAGGGTTGTGAATAAAAGTCAAGATAAAAAGTTTCTAATCCCAGCAGTGAATGACCATATCTTTGAATACATTGAATAGCTAGTAGTGTGAGACCAGATATTGAAGCATCTGGATAGGGACTCAAAGCATTCAATTTATACAAAGAAGCTGCAATCTGAAGGTCAGGAAGGAACCCTGAGTCCCCAGAAGGACTCTTTTGTTGGAGCTTTTGGGAAAAGCCCTCTCTCTTCACACTTTTTCGGCCACTATCTGCTCTTCACTTTTCTGCAATGTTAAATGTTCATGGTGTTAAGCCATCTGAATTATGATTAAAGCCTCTCAGGAACTACCTAGTGCCTGTGGATGTTTATATCTACTCCTTTCCTCTTTCACTAGCCTCGAAGAATCAACCATGTTCTCTACACATTGTTATATGTATTTCTTATTCTCTCTACAATTCATTAAAAAGTTATCATCTCAAGAAGTGGAGTGCCATTGCTTCTGCAACAAGCTCTGCATTGTCAAAGAAAGCACTGTTTTAAAAAGGGGTGGGAAGTTCTGAAGTCCTGTGAGAATACCCAGGTGGTAGTAAGACTCTACTACAATGACATATTCATTAAGCTTTAACAGACTTCATTTATTGGAAACCTCCATGTTTAAATTTGCTCTCAGACACTAAGATGCCTCTCAGCACTTACAGTGTGCATTGTCTGGCAGAGAGCACAGCAGGGACAGTGCGATAGATTACTACAAGGCAGTGAGGAGAATGCTAGATCTCAGCATGCTTGCATGCTCTTCTGTAAGAGCTGGGGCGGTGACTGAGGGTAAAGTATAATAACAGTTTGAAACAAATTTTAAGAAAGACATGGGAGGTTATTTTCTTTGGTCCCAAAGGTTCCTTGAGATTATCTGAAATTCAAGCCAGCGCTTTTGTAGAGCTTTTTTTCTGTCTTTCTTAATAGTTACCTATGCAAAGCCACATGGAAAGTGCAGACTAACCCACAGATACTTCCTTTCCTCATTTACAGTTCAAATTTCATCTCCCCATCAACAGTCATAGACAGCCTGACTCTGCAACTAATCCCATGGACTCCTCCTTGTTATGCTTCTGAATGAAGTCCTACCAAACTCAAGAAAAATGAAGCAAAGTTGGGCTGCTTTAAATGAATCATCATCCCTTATTTAGTGAAGAAAATCCTATGTTGAGTACACTAGAAGAAAAGAACAGTCTGTTATGAGAGGCTGCAACAGGCAGACACCTACCAGCTGCTCCAGAGGATGGTTGCAGCCACCAGCATCAGCGTAGATGCTACGTTCTTTCTTGTCCTCCGGCTTTGTTGGCTTTGGGGGCCGGGGCTGGTATCCCACTCCACTGATGGGAGGTGCCACAGGCCGGAATGTGGGGGCTGCTTCCTGCCTTTTGTCTAGGGGTCGGTGTCCTCGAACATTGACCTCAGGGGTGTTGTCCTGCAAGGTCAAGGGAAGAGGAAAGTCTCTGAATCTGGGATTGCAATTGTAAAATGCGATGCACAGGGTGGAGACATCCGTTCAGCATCCTTCCATATTTTAAACAGCAAGGAAAACCATGGAATGCAATGAAAAAAGCAATAATGGAAATATTATCCTGACTTTATGTAAAAGTCATTGCTATGCCCTCCCATGTAAGACTAGTCACAATGCCTTCACCTAGACATAGACAAACTAAAAAGCCTTCAAATCAAAGCAAAACTTTATTTCAATAGCTCATTCTGACTAAGGAATAAAGTTTATATTGTTCAGAGCCATTAAGCACCATGAAACATGAAGTAGTAGGATACAAAAAAACCCCCAAATTAGACATTCTTGAGGCTTAGAAGAATAGTCAGCATCATGTTATAAGTGTCCCAATTTTTCATTTGGCTATAGGAAAATTTGTAAAGTCTCAGAAAATCAGGCCACAGTCAAATACATCATCAGGTCTCAGGCCACATGCCAGCTATTAATTGATGGAAGTAGGAAAAGCACTCAGTAACATGTCTCAGGATAGGTTTTTAGAGCTCCCTCTGATGCAGACGTCCTCCATCTCTGCCAGAAGTGGGAAAGTCTAAGAGGCTGAGCAAGGAAAACAGGCCTAGTCCCTAAGCACTTGTTGAAACAAAAATATTTGAATTAACAGTTGTTTGAACTGCTGAATCAAGATCTTTGACAATCTCCAATCCCACTCAGACTTAGCTACAAATAACAAACATTTGTAGGGATCAAGGACTAGAGGCTTCAAGTAGTTTCAGAAGTAGGCAGCATACAAATCACAAAATTACTGAAAATTATTTAGCATAGTAGTGTTATCAGTAGTCAATAGTCGATTTGTACAGTCACAAATGCTTAGGTTGTATAACAGAAAATAATCTCATTTCTGACTACCCTAAACTATTCAATTTTTGCAAGGATTCTAAAAATATAAAAAACATACTAAGATTCTAAATTGTATTTCCTATTTTGATATTTTACTTAAACTAAATACAGATTAAACTGTTATTTTAGATTGATGCTCATTTCTTGCATTTTTGTTTAACAATTGTTACCTCTTTATTTCCAATGTAAAGCTATATGAACTGACAGTTAATTTTTTTTTCAACTTCTACTGAATCCATAGAAAAGTTTTTACTCTCTTTGAGACAGGACATGATTAATTACACATTTCTACTCCTTGACACCTGATATTATCTGTAACATCATATGTCAACACTGTTGAATTAATATCCTTAAGCAAATTCAGATAAATAACTAATCTTACCATCAGACATTCTTCATTCCCTACAGAAAATTAAAAGAAGTTGGAAGAAAATATATCCAAACTCTGAACATAACTATTGTGCCACCACATATAGTCAAAAAAATAACGCAAAGGTTATTTCTTTGAACAATTAAAGTAGAAAAAGAACATGCGCTGGATCATTTTTTTCCCACAGCTTATAACGCAGCGAACTCACATAATCTGAGCAAGTCATGCATGCAATTAAATGAAATTTATAATTGTTACTATTATTATTGTTATTAATTATGATTAGCATTACAACCTCATCGTCATAGTCAGAAGAGGTGTGGGATTTAGTGGAGAAAACACAGAGCAGGAACAGCAGAAGCAGTTTCATGGTGCTGACTTGCTTGAGCAGCTGCGACCTTCTCCCACCAGCAGCTCTGACAGGGAGAGGTCCTCTCTCTTCCTACATATATACAGGCAGCAACCCTCATTTCAAGCTTAACAGTGACAGGACCAACCCTTCTGAGCAACCACTGCATCTCTGTTAATATTCAACCTTTCCCTTTACTGTGTGCCTGAATACATTTGTTATTGAGCAATTTCTCTGGACAACTCTTATCTACATGTCCCAGAGACCTCTGTTGATGCTGGCATCAAAGAGATGTTTAAAACCTTAAAAGTACCTCCTGCTCAGATTACACAAGGTTACCATTTTCTCAAAAATCACAAATCTTTTAAAACAGTTGAAGAGGTGAACATCCAAAGAAAGGAAACATTGGCAGATGTCGCACTGTGGCATCTCCTTTTTTTTCCTCTCTGCTGAAAATGTGCATATTTCAGAAACATCACACAAAATTTGAATTAAACTCACATCATAGAGATTGCTACCTTCTTCTAAATAGTTCTGATGGTGCCTGGATAGGTATGCAAGTCTTGTACTTGAAGAAACCCAAAAAGAGTGTATTATGTTCATTGTGCTAATAATGAAAACATTGTTTTGATCTAATTAAGGATGAGATGAGTATAGTAAGTATAAAAGAATGCTATTCCATTACTTTAGCAATAGGACATTGTAAATGAACTAAAATGATTACATTTTACATATTCATTTGGTGGTTTCCTTCTTTAATACAAAAGGCATATATGTCAAATATTTTAAATAAAGTTTTAAAAGAATACAGCATGAAATTATTTGTAATAATAGTGGAATACTCAAACATGCTTTGTGATGCTTTATGGCACATCACTGCTCTCATTTTAGCAGAGTTTTAACATTTCAGTGTCTTTATATCTTGTGATTTTCTCGTGCACTATAAATGATCATAATATACCAAATTAAATAAAATGTGCCACGAGGGCCAGTACACTTTTCTAAAGTTGTTCATATTGATGTCTGAAGACATGAAGAGACACAAACCGTGGGCTGAGTTCCATTTCAAAGTCTACCATTGAGCAGGAGATTTTATGGTAAGCAAAGATGAAAACAGACAAAATTGCTTGATTTAGGCCTTTTTCCTGTATTCGTGCTGTTGTCAGAATTCTTGTAAACTATGGAAATTCCTGAAATATGAAAACTGTTTAACCTGACTGGTTTAATTATTAAACAGCTTGGATCAAAATCAGTCATGGCTCTAGGAAACCTAACTCCACTAAATTTGATCCCTTCCATGAGGACATCACCAACACTATTAGATTTAGAAGAACACAAACTTCTCCCTACAGGCATTAAAGAAATCTGCCTAAGACCAAAACTGACATCATTAATATATTATTTCCACTAAAAGATGCTAGCCAAGACATTATCATTGATTCTGGGCATCTCCCAGCATTAAATGCAGTTTTCTTGCCATGAACCTCTGAGGGAAGCTCAGTCACTCTCATCTTACATATAAGGAAGGGACATAGTGATGCTGGACTCTTGCTCAGGGCTTACAGTTAGCTTACGATGTAGCAGAACTAAAACAAGGTCTCACTAGTCCTGAGCTAGAAACTTCCTCTTAAATTATCCTGTTCAGTCCAAACGAATCTTAATTAACTATATTAAATTTGTCCTAAATCCATTTTGAAACCATCACCATATTCTGCAGTAACTTTTGGTGTCCTTCTTCAGGCATTAAGTACTCTTCATACCTCTATGATGAAGCATGGCTGTGTCTGTGTAGAGGGTGTCAGGGACTGGATGACAGGGGTTGGCGTGGGACCCTCCATGATTCCTACAGAGTCCCCGCATGGGGAAACCCCAAGGCTTCATCTGACTTCAGATGGGATTTCCCCTTTGAAACTCAGCCTGTGACCCTCCCAGCTCCAGTACTTTTCATTGGCTTCCCCAAGAGAGTTGGTGGTTGTGTCTCCCTGGGTTTGTACCACAAACAACACGTGTATGTCAGAGCACAGCAGGTTTGCAGCTTTGTGTCAAATGAGTAGATGCTCCAGGGTGGGGATTGTGTGACTGCTCATCTGGTAAGCAGAAGCCTTGTCTACACTGCAAAGGTTTTGCCTGGAGAGTTTTATAAGCAAAGACCAGTCCAAACCTAGAACTGCATACAGAGCAATCTATACCAGCAAACACACACATGTATAGAAAAACATTTTGGCAGCAGGACTTAATCTATGTTAGTTAGCATGGTGGTTATGAGATGTGATTTTTCTCTCATGCTGACAACCATTACAGTTTGGCTGACACTTTCTAAGGATTGAATGAAGTCTTATGAATAACCAAAACCATGGCTTGAATTTATTCTAAAAATAGTATCAAAGAGGCTTTTCTTCATGATAGGACACCCCATCTTTTTTCCCTCAAGTTCCCTCCTCCAATTCATATAGTTAATGAGAACCTGTTCCTGGACTTAACGTGGCAGTGATACCAAAGGCACGTGTTATTAGGAACTGTAATGATACAACGTGGACCTGACAGTGTTCCAGGACAACCTGTGGTACAGTATTTTTGTACTGAAAAGGCACTTACTGGCAGAGGCGTATGTGTGTGCTTTGAGGAACCACTATTTGTTTGCTGCCCCTTGCACTCTCTGTGCCAACGTGCCTGCCAGTGCTGCAACCCTCTTTACACAAACCCTGGTTGGGCGAGTCACGGTCACTGGATCACAACTCTTCAGAGCTTGGTGTGCGCCCTGAGGTGGTTTTGGGGTGGGGGAACAGCCTCCTTGGGCCACGATGCGCTACCATGTTTACCAAATTAAATTTTAAGATAGCAGTGAATTTAGAAATGTCCTTTTTAAACAACTAGTGGTGTGATAGTGTCATATTATGGAAATAATACTGCAAACTTAAATGTTATCTCTGGTGAGATGGACATCCTCGTTTCTTGCTTGTAGCGGTAACAAATATTACTTCAAAGGTTTCTTGTAAATGAGAATTAATGTTATCTTCATGTTCTGAGAGCAAGCAAGTTCTTAAACATTAATGAGTGTGGCTGTTCACTTTGGCCTTAAAACTGTGCTAAAAGCATATGCAACTTACTAGTCACCTTCTTCTAAGTAGTGATTTATAAAAAATCACATAGTTTGTTATTTCCAGAACTGCAGCTGTAGCTGGCATGCAAGAATACATCAAGTAGTTTACTTAACAACAACAACAAGGTAATAAAAAGGAGAAGTGACTATCCTAATTAATGCTGCTGTCACGTTTTATTGAAGTTCTGGGACTAAATTTCACCTTAAGCTAAATCTTCTAGAAAAAAATGAATTTAGTAGAGAGATTAATTTGTCCTCTGATTTTCTAAAGCATTACAAGGGCACCAGGAAATAAATTGAGATTATAAATTTCTGAGAGGAATGTTTACTTATAAAAAAATGACAACAACTACAGGGTCAGGGTGAACTCTAATAATAATAGTAATAAACAGCATATATTTCTTACAAAATATAAATGGAGAAATCTTTTCTTCTGACTGCTACAAGCATCTATATTTCAAACTTGCTTTCCTTTAAAAAGGCAGTAAAAATAAGATTGATTTCTTTCAACAGACAATAGAAAGGAAACAACTACTTCATATGTTGCCAGAGATTAGCCCTTAAACCATTTCCACACATCGAATCCATCAGTCAACAAGCCAGTCAACATACTACTCTGTGTGTAAACTTAGAAAAAGAACCCTGTTTGAAATCCCTTGGCCTCAATATCTCCTTTCAAACCTTGTGTATCTTCAATCTAACCTCACCAGCCCAGGAGAATGCAACAGATTTGTCCCATTTTGACACACTGCCCCATGGAGTTGGCACTCTAGGTTGTACTTTAAGCAAGGACAGACAATGCTCCTGCTCCTCAAGCTGCCGTGCTGAACTTTAACAGAGGTTCCAGAACCCAACAAGGATCCCTACCACCATTGGAGGGAGTACCGAAATAGCTCATGTTAAACATGAAACCTGGCTGGCTTGGCTTGAAATAGCTGACAATGCTCCTCTGCCATTGATCGCACAGGGTAATGGACACCTCTCTTCCACCTTGAACCCAGTCCAGTGGTCAAAGCCACTTAGAGCACATTTTAGCTATCACCGTATCTTAAATAACTAAATATAAACCTTCAGTGCAGCCACCAGAAATGATTCATCAATGGCAGAAAAAAAGAAGAGATGGTCATGATGTCACTGAGGCAATTCAGGCACCAGAAATAATCCCAGGCTAATGCCATCCTAATAAATGTGGCTAATAAAGAGGACAAGTTTGAACCAACTGATGTTACACTGAATTACTTTTAGCCTAAGTCTGTTTGCAAACTGCTTACAGCTCAGGCACGCAGACAGACATGGTAAATGGCTGGTAGAATGGTAGAGAAGGACAATGATGGGGCTGCAAAAGAAGTGCTTGCCAAATTCTGGCTTTAGCTAGGGAGGACAAGACTTTCTGGATTTGAAATTGAATTGAAATTCTTGGATAAGAGAAGGGTCTGGTGGGACCTTATAGTGACCTTCCAATATCTGAAAGGGGCCTATAGAAGGCAGGGCAAGATCTGTTCTCAAGAGTTTGTAGTGATAGGACAAGGGGTAATGGTTTTAAGCTAGAAAAGGGTAGATTTAGGTTAGACATTAGGAAAAAGTTCTTTAATATGAGGGTGGTTGAACATTGGAACATGTTGCCCAGAGAGGTGGTGGAGGCCCCAACCCTGGAGACATTCAAGGTCAGGCTTGATGGGGTTCTGAGCAACGTGACCTAGTTAGAGATGTCCCTGCTTATTGTAAGGGGGGGTTGGACTAGATGACCTTTAGAGGTCCCTTCCAACCCAATACATTCTATGATTCTAATTTAAGAGCGGATTAATATATGTGAAGAAAGCAAGTGCCTCTCTGCAATTTGCACATATGCTTTTGGTTGTTCTGCTTATAAAGGCAAGTGAAAAATCAGCTGGAGTATCAGGACGCATCTGGAAAACAGTTACAATCTCTCCCCTTTGGCAGCACACACCTTGCCGTGAGGTGCAGGGGTGGTCAGCTCGTTCACGCCCAACTTCCATCTTCATCGAAAAGAGGCCCTGTGGACCTAAAGATGTGCAATGTAAATAAATGTAAAGGTGTAACGGCGAGCATCCCGCATCGTACCATTTTCTTTTGTTTAGAGGTGGCATTTCAGCCCTGGGACTATTCTCCACACTCCCCTTATTTTGTGTGGTTCCTCGAACAGCCTTTATCCTTGAGAATCCACGAGAAATATTAACACGTAAAGCAGCAGGACCCAAAACAATCGCAAAGTTCCAGGACTGCGATAAAACCGGGCTGGCAGCGCCATTCCACCCCTGCCCCCCTACCCCCCGGGGCGGGTTTAAGGACTGTACCGGTGCCCTCCGCCCGGCCGAACATTGCTCTCTCCCGGTCGCTGCCCGTCACTGCAGCCCNCCCCGCCGCGATAGCGCTGCAAGCCCCACCCCTGTCTAGACGACCTCCTCGCGCGCTCGCGGCGTGTCACTTCCGGTGCGGCGAAGGGGCAGACGCCGGAAGTGCCTCCATAGCGGTCCGGGGAGTGCTGTGGTGGTGGTAGGTCGCCGGCGCCATGGTGGAGGTGAGTGGGGAGGGGGTGTCCGGCCCGCCCGCCCGCCCGCTGCTGGCCCCTCGCGTTCCCCTGCCTCGCCGCTGCGGCGCCCCGGGCGAGACTGGAGAGCGCTGCCGGGGCAGCGAGGCGTGCCGGGGCCTGTGAAGGGCCCGAGCAGGCGGGAGTGGGGAAGCCGTGCGCCGGTCACCCCCTGCCCGCACTTCCCTCTCGGCGCGAAACCTGCTGTGGGGACGGACCGTGGCGGTCCCTCCGGTTCCGCGGAGGGCTGACTCTGGCCGATGTCAGGTCTGCGGCCTCTGCCTCGCAGACGCCGGTGGTGCGGGTCCTTGGCTCTGTGGGTCTGGGTCAGGAGTAAGCAGCAGGCAGCGGTTTTGCTTTGCGAGTTACGCTATGTGCGGAATTGATGCAAGGGGCTGGGGAAGTGACACTGTGATGCTCAACCTCCGGTGACTTAACGGCTTTGTCATCTAGTTAAGAAAAAGGTAGCTTTTTTGGGGGGGCTTGGAAGTAAAGCTGCAGAGAAGTCCATTGGCTTTATGGAGTAGTTACTGCGGAGTGAATATCATGCATTTTTCAAAGCAAGTAGTGTTTTCAGGAGTATATAAAAAGATGCAAAGGCTGCTGTTCCATGCAACAGTATTAGCTGTTTTATGCAGAAGAGCATCTATCAAAAAATATTTGTAGATGCATTTTCAGTATTGGGGAGGTATTGTGTTACCTACTGTTCATGTGCTGATTTCAACAGTTTTTGTTGTTGAATAGTAATTAGCTGCTGTAATTAATATCTTTTTCTTCAGATGTATGAAATTCTAAATGGTTTTTTCACTTAATTATCTGGAGCTTGCAGGAACTCGTTGAGTCTGAGCAAAAAACTTTGTGTAGGTGCTTCTGAGTTAGGAGGGTAACAGCCACTGCAAAATGGTTTGGTGAGTGGACAAGCAACTTCCAGGGTAGGAAAATAAAATCTACAGAGAGCTTAATAGGGAAAGCAACTATATAATGAATCTTGAAGACTGAGTAGTTGAGTATTATCCAGTATATTAAAACAGTTATTAATGTAGCTTTCAGTTTGTTGTCATTGTAACATATAGTCACACAGAGAGGTTTTGTACCTAAGCAAGCAGGCTCAGATTTCTAATAATTTTTTTTTTGTCATTGGGAGGAAAATATTAATTAAAAAAATGAATTGTGCTGTTGATAAGCAAACATACTATGTAAGTTAATAGCTTTTTAATTATGCTTGTTAATTCCTGAATGGGCTTATGTTTTGATCACAGCAACAACAATTATAAAGGGAAAACAAGTTTTGTCAGGTTTCATTCTGAGTTTCCTCTCAGTAAACTGTGCTATGCTTACATAAAATGATGCTGTGCACAGAAACTGATGATTGCACCTGATCTTTTTATGGTGATAGTGAAATAAAATTTACAAGAGTGTTTTATTGTATACATATAAAAACAGAACTGGAAAGGATAAGGGAGAAAAAAGGTTGCACATTCATGAATTTGTCATGTAGATACCAGTGCAGAAAGTTTGATCAAGGCTTTTGGCTTGCTTTTCCAAGTCTTGGCAGTTTCCAAGAAAGGGAGTGTTATTTTGAGTAAATGCTTAATTGAAAGAATTAACAGAAAAACTTAATGTTTTGTTTTCCAAGAAGAGCGGTGTTTTCTGTGAACTAAGTAGTGCTATGGCACTAACAGTTCTGAAGTCTGAAATTGCTGCTTAGTTCGATTTACGTTTCCACTTCAAATTTTTCATTTAATTATGTCCAAGTGTACTTAAATATTATTTCTTTATTCTAGGAAGTCCAAAAGCATTCTGTGCACACGCTTGTGTTCAGATCTTTGAAGAGAACCCATGATATGTTTGTAGCTGATAATGCCAAGCCTATCCCGTTAGATGAAGAAAGGCAAGTACCACAATCGGTGAATTACTGGTATGCCTCAAAGTTTTAAACTATGTTGTCCAAGTCAGAAGTTCAGATGTTTTTTTAGAGTTAATAGTGTAGTCCTGAGAGAAGAAAAA
The DNA here is from genome assembly GCA_013401335.1 of Brachypteracias leptosomus. Lineage (NCBI taxonomy): Eukaryota > Metazoa > Chordata > Aves > Coraciiformes > Brachypteraciidae > Brachypteracias > Brachypteracias leptosomus. The sequence continues at coordinate 70,064 of VYZX01021586.1, read as the reverse complement.
ATATTAGCATTGTAAAGTAAGTAGTGTAAAATCTTCTCTAAAGTATTTCAGAGCTTAATACCAATTCAAAAGTTGGGGTTTAATCAGGGTTATGCTTTACTCTTCCAACAGTCACAAAGTAAAGATGTCAGTCAAGCTGCGCACAGAGTACGGCTCGGTGTTACACATGCCTACTCTTAAAGAAAACCTGAGAGAGAAAGGAGACCCAAACACTGGTGATCCTTATGGACAGAAACAGTATTCTGGAAATCAAGGTTAGTTTGCTCTTAGTGTTAGATTTGTCCTTTCTTTTGTAACAGTCTCACTGATGTAAAATCTGAAGAATGCAGCCCAATGTTAAGCCATCAGAGATAAATATGGAAATCAAAATACTTTGTTTCTTACTAGTGTCCATAGGAAACAAGTGATTCAGAACAAGGAGGAAGTTCATTTTAGCAAAGGAGTAAGAGGGTGCTCTAAAACTTTTACAGTAATTCATTAGTAAAAAGAGTGATTTTGATGGTAACATTAGTGCGTGCTGTACTTAGAAAGAGAAAGATGAGTGAAGTGTTTCATCTTTTAACAAGATCACATCAAGGACGTGCTCTTTTAGTTTTTTGGGTTTTTTTAATTTTGTTTCACATAATTTTTTCAGACTTCTTTTAGCTGTGCAATTATTAAATGAGAAAATTCTTAGTTTTTAAGCTGCAATTTTTTTCACTCTCTGTTTGGTTGTATATAAAATGTGTATGTACTAGATAGATCCCATATGGAAGCTTCTGTTCTGAAGAGTGCCAAATGCTGCCTTTAGTTGATATGTTTTGGGTTTTTTTTTTCCAAGCTACTTTATTTGAAAGTATTCTGAAGTGAAAGATGTCGAGAGATAATGATTTTTTTTTTTAAAAGAACCTTTTTTCTTTTCTGAAACAGACAATCAGTTGCCTTGACTAGTTTAAATTTCAGACACCTGTGCTATTTATGTACTTGAATACTTTTCCATATATGTCTACTTCAAAAGACACCTTTGACAGTATGAGGATTTTTCTTTTGAGAGTCTCTTTTGATAACAGGTAGCCTCACCATTTTAAAAGTGTTTTTTTTACTATTGAATTTTAGAAAATTGAGATAACCTGAACAAATGAAATAAATGAAAATAAGGAATGTCTAAGTGTAGTACATTAGAAGTGGTCACTTGTTGCTTCTGCTGTGTATGACCTGCTCTGTTTTCCTGTATTTCCTGTTTGAGCGCATCACATGCAGTGCAGTATAAAATGTAGTTATTAATATGACATTTTATTGCTCTTTAGGACAAGAACTTGAGTATTTGATAACTGGTACACATCCATACCCACCTGGGCCTGGTAAGTAAAATTCTGTGAAGGTTTACCTGAGTTTTTTGGCCTCCTGTAAGAACTAGGCATCCTCCATCCTAGCAGGAACAGGCTTCCTTTTGCTGTGAATCCATACCTGATAGAAGTGGGAAATGCCATTCAAGTCTTTCATAGTATTTATGTAGAGAGTTTTCTGGTTGATAAATGTTCTAGGATAGGAGATACGGGGAAGATTTGGGTACAGATGCAGTGTCTTCTCACTAAGCCTCGGTGGTTGTGTTTGCTATGAAATGGTCATTCATTTCTGAGACTTCACCTCCCATGGTAACATCATCGCAAAAATTCTAGGAAGCTCCTCTCTGTTATTATGGTTTCCTTTCTCTTGGAGAGCTTGCCAAGTTCCACAGACCCCTGGTGCCTCCAATGTTGTTGCAGACCTCCTATTAGAATTTTGTTGCAAACAAGGAGGGAGAATTGCAGCTAGAAGGAATCACTGAATGATAGGGTTTGGAAGGGACTTCTGGAGATCTAGTCCAATCCCCCTGCCAAAGCAGGTGCACCTAGGGCAGCCCACACAGGAACACATCCAGACAGGTTTTGACCTAAGGAAGTTGAATAACAAGAGGGAATTCATCATTTTATCACCAGAGCAGAGGTGTAGGTACTACCTTGCTGTGAAAAAGAGCCATTAGGGTCTAATAATTTCAGTGTCATTTGGTTTTGTTTGTGCTAGGAAGGGTTATGTTTCTGTGTTGTTACATTGGCCATTGCTAATTGTCACTGTTGTGGATCAGTCCTGCTCTGTCCTTGTGGCAGGTTAGTTTTAGCTGTCGATCTTTTACAGTTAGTGCTTAAGTGTATTAGAAGTATGGTGAAAAATCTATTATAGCTTGATTTGTAAGTTAACAAATGTGAGTGTTTGGACACTCAGCCATTAAAAAAAAACTAGTAACGCCATTAAAAAAACCTAGTAACTGTGGGATCAAAACTTGCTCACAGGGGTTTCCTCAAGTTCAGCGTTCTAATAGAGTTAGATATGTCAGGGTTAAAAATTAGATTTCTTCTGTTGTTTTTTCTTGTTTTATCCCAAGAATCTCACCCAAATGCTGTTTTTGTTGTCAACTGCCAGAACTTTGGTTAGGAGAACAAATAAAAATGGCATAAATTCACCAGCCTGTACCAGAACTATAATTTTAAAAGAATTGTTAATTTATTTTTTTTAAGTGATCTACTGTTCTTAGGATGAGGTTGTAAATTGTAGGTTGTAGTCTGAAATTCTCAGTTCAGTAGGAACTAAACTTCTTGTAGTTCTGGCACCACTGTATGATACAAAGCACTACATAAAGACAGCATAATAGACTGCACTAAAGGACCTTTCTTAGCAAATACTTCTCAAGGTCATGTATGTTTCTGTGATGTTTAGATTTCCGTAGTAGTTGAAGCTGGATAAAAAGATGAATACTTCTCCTAGCTATCTTTTTGTTTCCAGTGACAGAACCATACTGTTTCCTACTCTAGAAATTTTGTACCTACATATGTAGTAGAATCAAGATGGAAAGGATTTGAGTCAAAATAAAAATTTTAGTAGATTTGATTTGGGTGTGCAAAATAAATTTAATTCAATGATGGGATTTAATATTGGTGTAGCAAGCCATTGTTTGCAGGTGTGTGTATGTGTGTGTATAATATACTTCTCTGGATTTTCTTTTTAATCCAGTTGTCTTTGCTTTTGCCATGTTATTGTTTTTTTTCAAGGTGTGGCTCTGACAGCAGATACCAAGGTCCAGAGGATGCCCAGTGAATCTGCAGCACAGTCCTTAGCTGTAGCACTTCCTCCTTCTCAGTCCAGGTACTGCTGTGTTCCTTCATTAACACTTTTTTTATCTACGGGAATTTCAAGGCAAAACACAGAAGTCAGGATAAGAGCTCCTTTAAGCATTTAAAAATTTCTAATTTATAAAATATTTAAAGAAACTACTTTTAGTATGGCTAGGCATCATTTTTCTGTACACTTTTGGTTTTTTCTTGCATGTCGTGAGAAGCAAGGGACAGAAGTTGGAACAAGGGAAATTCTGTTTAGATAGAAGAAAAAAGTGAAGCTTTGTTTGTAGGTGTATTTTACCTTGAGATGCTGGAACAGGTTGCCCAGAAAGGTTGTGGAGTCTCCATCCTTGGAGTTGTACAGCACCCGACTGGATGCAGCCCTGTGACACCTTATCACTTAGTAAAAGGAAGTTTATTCCAGTGAGTCCACCATTTTCATTCAACGTAGGCTGGAAGCGAACCGGACGGCAGCTGGTGTGGGCGATATTTACAGGCACGCTGGAGCATCGGAGCGTTCGCAGCCTCCAGGGATGTCCATGGTGAGCTCGTTGCACATCTAATGTGGAAAGTTGTAGCGTTCACCAGATTGCTTCTGGATTTATTTGTGTGTTGTGTGGAGATGTCCTGACAGGCTAAATTTATTCATTGTTGAGATGTCAGAGAAAGAAGGCTTTGAATTTTAGGCAAAGAGGTAGGAGTAACCTTCTTTTTAACTTACAGGCTATGGTGGAAGCTGGTGGAAACAAAAATTCTGCATTAATGGCAAAGAAGGCTCCAACCATGCCCAAACCTCAGTGGCATCCACCTTGGAAACTCTACAGAGTAAGTAACAAATGTATGACATGAACGTGCATATAAAAGTAAATTGTATATTATGTTCTATAAAGACCTCAAAGCATAATTTTTCTTCTCATTCACAAAGATATAATCAAATGAAAAGTGATCACAACTAAGTTGTATGTGCATACTCTCTCCTTAGATAACAAAGAGGTTAGTTTACAAACATTTTTTTATTTAGTAAATTATTTTGTGAATATTATTTTTACCCTTTTGTTTGTGTAGATGTAGCTGTATTGTGATAAATTCATTACAGAGTCTTTTTTCTTTCCTAGTCAGATTCTTTGGTTAGAGGAACTCAAAGACAAGGTGCAAAATTTCAAAGTAATAACATCTGAAAGAAATCCTGTAGCAATATTAACATAATAAATAATCTCCAAAAACTTTTAAAGGCAGTTAGTGTCTGAGTCAACCAGACTTCTTTTACTTGCTATGAAAATGTGGGAAAAAAGCTGAATACTTTAATCACAAATTATCTCTACAGTTTAGATTGCTTGACTCATAGTCTTGTTTTTGAATTAGTCTAATTTGCCTCTTAATTTTCTTAGGGAGTAGTAATACCCATTCCCCCAAAATCTCATGCCATGTTTAAACATTTTGGTGCCGAGTATGACAGTGTAGCTGAATTGAAAGGAAAATCTCTAAGCAAATGTGTTGGTTCAGATCTTTTTAACTTTACAGGTGCATTTGTTTGAATGTGTACTTTTTTCTAAGGGACTGATTCTTATTACAAAATTTAAGCAATTTCATATTTTGTCCGAGAAAGGTGAAGATTATTTTAGGAATGTTAGGTTTTCCTGATGCTTAAAAATCTCATGCTTTAGTATCAGAATTGCATTGTTTTAGCAATGTTCATCTAAATATCACACCATATGTAGGCACTTAGATCTTCAGATGTGTCCTGAATGCTGTAGTAGTCATAAATATAAAAAAAAATTTTTTAAAAAAAACACTTGAGCTCAAAGGAATATATAGGTTTTCTAAATACAGTAGGCTTCCTATAAAAATTAAGTCAAATGCCGTTTGAAAAAAATGGCACCAGAATAAACCCATGAGCTCTTTAAGATAAACAAATAAAAACTTCCTCCTTGTTAGAAGCACTTTATTTTCAGAGGGGGATTATAAATACAATTCAAGTCTCACTGTACTAATTCTGCATGTAAATGGTTTTAGTGGAGGTTTGCTAAAGTCCTTGCTGAGCAGGGCAAAAGCTTGTTCAAGCAACTTAGAAATAGAAACTGGAACAGCAAATGTTGATTTCATCGTAGGTAGTTTTTCTTGCAAGATCGGTCTCCAGTATTGTTACCAGACAGTTTCTGACAAACTGATATTACCCCTTACTTGGGGAAAAGAAGGTGGTGGTGTGCTTTTAGAGGTTATTGTATGTCAATGAGATTTAACAGCCAAGTTTTTATTTAATTGTTCTTTATTTTTGTTTAAGCAGTATATAGCAGCAGGGAGGTGATTGTGCCCCTGTACTCGGCACTCGTGAGACCGCACCTTGAGTGCTGTGTCCAGTTTTGGTCACCAGAGTATAAGAAGGACATTGAGGTGCTGGAGTGGGTGCAGAGAAAGGCAATGAGGCTAGTGAGAGGTCTGGAGAATATGTTGAATGAGGAGTGCCTGAGGGCACTGGGATTGTTTAGCTTGGAGAAGAGGAGGCTTAGAGGAGACCTCATTGCTCTCTGCAACTACCTAAAAGGAGGTTGTAGTGAGGCTGGTGTTGATCTCTTCTCCCAAGTAATTAATGACAGGACAAGAGGTAATGACCTCAGGTTGCACCAGGAGAGGTTTAGATTGGACATTAGGAAGAAGTTCCTTACTGAAAGAGTGGTCAGGCACTGGAACAGGCTGCCCAGGGAGGTGGTGGAGTCATCATCCCTGGAGATGTTCAGAAAACGAGTAGATATGATGATGGTCTAGAGTTCAGGGAGATGTTGAGTGAAGGTTGGACTTGATGATCCTAGAGGTCTTTTCCAATCTAAACAATTCTATGATTCTATAAGAAAGTTATGCTTAAATACAGTCTTTCTTTGCAAAGTCTCAAGTATTGAGCCACAGTGTTCTGGACTCTCAAAGGATCTGAAAAAGTTGATTATAGGAATGAAGTCTTTCTGTATTGCAAGTTCCCCAAGTCTGGTGTATGGCATGTAAATTTCTAGTAGTCTTTTCATTTAACTAAAGTAGAAATCAAGCTCTCTTCAGGTCTTTTTGGGGAGCACACACTTCTTGGTAAATACTAACAAATTCCAGTGTTTGAGAATGAAACTGATGTTGATGCATATATGCATGTTATTTCTAATTTAGAAAAAAAAATCGTGTTGTTTTTTTTCTGCAGGTTATCAGTGGTCACCTGGGCTGGGTGAGATGTATTGCAGTAGAACCAGGTAATCAGTGGTTTGTTACTGGTTCTGCCGACAGAACCATAAAGGTAAGATGTTGGAAGAAATCATTAACAGAGTTTGCAGGAGGTGGTTTTGTTTTGTTTTGTTTGTTGTTCTCTTGTTATTTAAAAATGTCTTCAGCCTTTGGAAACAATTTCTTGGTTACTGCTTGCAGAATAATGAACTGCAGAACATTTTTTTTTCTTTCATTACATAGTCATAAAGGATTTGTGGAGTATTGCTTCTTGAGATTGCATTTCTTACATGGTAGCAGCTGGAGAGCAAATGTTTGTTACTCTAATTTTTAACTTAATTTGGGCTGTTTATTGAGACTATCACTATGTAGCTTTTACTTGTCTACATCAAAATACCTATTTTCATGCAGATTTGGGACCTTGCTAGTGGCAAATTGAAATTGTCATTGACGGGACACATCAGTACTGTACGAGGGGTGATAGTAAGTGCAAGAAGTCCATACCTCTTTTCATGTGGAGAAGACAAACAAGTGAAATGCTGGGATCTTGAATACAACAAGGTAAACTATAGTGTCTTCAATTGGAGTCAATTGATTTTGACAAATACAAAAGTTAAAGCGTTTAGAATATTTTTTCAAATATCCAGTTAGTCTATGTATGCTTTTTATTCATCTAGGTTATCAGACATTACCACGGTCATCTAAGTGCTGTCTATGGTTTGGACTTGCATCCAACAATAGATGTACTGGTAACGTGTAGCAGAGATTCAACAGCACGAGTAAGTATAGCATTGTTAAATTCTAACAACATGATATGTGAAAGCGTTTCAACGTCTTCCATTTGTAAAAGTGAACACTTACCAAAAGTTGACATGAATTAAGACGAAAATACTGAGATTTATGTTAGCTTTGTCTTCCATTATCCATAAAAGTGAAGCCCGAATACAGGAAAATGCAGTGTAACTTCAAGATAATGTTTTATTTCTTTCCCCATTAAAAACCAAACCATGTCATGGGCTGCATCAAAAGGAGTGTGGCCAGAAGGTTGAGAGAGGTAATTTTCCCCCTCTACTCCGCTCTGGTGAGGCCCCACCTGGAGTACTGTGTCCAGTTCTGGGGCCCACAGTACAAAAAGGACATGGATCTGCTGGAGCAGGTCCATAGGAGGGACACGAAGATGATTAGAGGGCTGGAGAACCTCTGCTATGAGGACAGGCTGAGGGAGGTGGAGTTATTCAGTTTGGAGAAGAGAAGGCTCAGGGGTGGCCTAATAGCAGCCCTCCAATACATGAAATGGGCCTACAGGTAAGCTGGAGAAGGGCTTTTTACAAGGGCCTGTAGTGATAGGACAAGGGGCAATGGCCTGAAGCTGCAAGAGGGTAGACTTAGATTAGATACAAGGAAGAAATTCTTCACCATGAGAGTGGTGAGGCACTGGAACATGTTGCCCAGGGAGTGTTCTAAGGCCAGGTTGGATGGGGCTTTGAGCCCCTTGTGTGTATGTGTATGTGTGTGTGTATATGTATGATCACTTAAAACCATACTGTCTTCTAAATATTATGGTGACTTCAAGTTATCTGTATGTCTAGAAATTCAGTGGCAGGCTCCCTGCTCCCCTTGAAACTTGCCAGCTGAGACAGTCGTGTGATGAAAAATAGAGCCTAAATACCGTTGTTTAATCTGTAGAACTACAGCAAGGAATTTGTGTAGTCAATGACAGTGCCTAATATATATGGAACGTGCACCTGTTGCTGACCTCTGACTTATTTACTGTGCATTGGTAGATTTGGGACATAAGGACGAAAGCCAGCGTGCACACACTGTCGGGACACACCAACGCGGTGGCAACGGTGAAGTGCCAGGCTGCAGAACCACAAATTATCACAGGTATAGTGGCCACCGTTTTGCAAGTAGCATGGCTGAAAAACCTAATCATGTTCAGTAATTATATGAGGTTCATAATGTTATCTTTGTAAGTTTACTCAATTTCTGTTACTGTTTTTCTGTTGAAAGTGGGCCATGCAATGGTTATTTTATACTAGTAATGGCACATTTAAGCAAATATGGCTATGCATTGTTGGAACAATTTTCTGCACTTCCTTTGTTTCTGGTGTTTACATTTTTTGTTGTAATATGTATTGAGATTTGCATTTTCTCTGATACTTCACAGTCCTCCCCAATTCAGTTAAGAACTGTCCAGTACCATGGTTAAATATGAAGTTCATCTTCTTTCCCAGTGCGTCAAAATCTAGCTTTGCTGTGTGACTACTTAGTTCTTGAATTTCAAACTATGTAAAAAAATATGTTACAGCCCAGGATCTTTCTCGTTTGAGGTGGTGTTATTATCATATTTTCATAACAAGCATAATATTTTTTTCTCTTTCACATACAAAGTTTTGACTGCCTTATCAAAATAGTAATGATGATAGAATCAATATAATGGTTTCTGCTATTTTTTATTTTCTTTTCATTGTAGGCAGTCACGATACTACCATACGGCTCTGGGATTTAGTGGCAGGAAAAACTCGTGTTACTTTAACAAATCACAAGAAGTCTGTAAGAGCAGTAGTGCTACATCCAAGACAGTAGGTTTCCCTCATTCTTTTACACTTTCACGGTTCATAGCCTTGGGTGGTGACAGAAAGCAATGTGAGTGATGATTTAGAATGGTAGGGCGTTATAATGCAAAAAAATAGTGAACCTATAATACTGTAAAAATGTACTTATCAGTTCTCAAATACCTTTTACTACCTTGATTGTGCTTTCCAAGTATTGGCGTTGTTGTACATCAGCAATCCTGAGAACGTCTTATATTCCACAGAATTTCTTATGTCCTTAAGAAATCAGCAACACTGGTCTTGTAAGGTCAGTAATAAATATGTTACTGAATGATTGTTAGCAGAGAGTGAAGTAGTTTTGTAAAACGGCACACGTGTAAATAATGCTAAAGGAGACAGTGATTAATACAAAGGATTTTTTTGAATACGTGGTTCATTGCAGGGGACATTTCAATCTAACTGGCCTTACAAAGAAACTTCTTGTATTTAATCTTTGTAGCAGATTTTGTTCTATGTGCCCTGAATTTAGATCCTATATTTTAGTGCATCAGCACCAAATGGGGTAAATTCCCATTAAAACAATGGAGAAAAGGAATTCACAAAACTGCAGTACTTCTGCACCTTCAGCATTTTAAAATGAAATTGTCAGTACAGAAATTCAAAACCTTTGACATGAGTAAATTCTGACCTAAACTGTGTGCCTGAAAAGTTGTAAAATTCTTATGATAGGCCTGTTAGGTAGAGCAGAGAAACTCTAGTTTTATTTATATTCTGGAAAAAAATAATTCTGGTTTCAGATTCATAAGTCGTACCTCTTTGAAAATAAATTTGAAGTATTTTTATCAAGCAGTAGCAACGATCAGCCTAGTATTTTTTTATATTTCAGTGTTTCTATGCTTTAATATTCCAGTATTTTTTCCTAATGTATTTTTTTAATTGAAGGCTCTATTAAATAGTCAGCAAATCACATAGACATTGTGGCAATTGAAAATGTTCCTACAGGCTTTTGTATGTGCTATCCAAATAGCCTTGTAACTGCTTGCACGTGTTAAAATGAGGGAATTGATTATTTTGAATAACTTAATAAAACAAAACTTTAATATACTGTCATTATTTTCTTTCAGTTACACATTTGCATCTGGTTCTCCAGATAATATTAAACAGTGGAAATTCCCAGATGGAAACTTCATTCAGAACCTCTCTGGTCACAATGCTATTATCAACACCCTGGCTGTAAATTCTGATGGTGTCCTGGTATCAGGAGGTAAAAATGAGAAATAAAAGTTTGTTTCCTGTCTCTGCTCCTTCATGTATAGATGGCTGGAGGTCCTTAGCCAGAGATGCTCACGGAGCTCTCCTTTGCAGGCCTACAGGCCCGCCACAGCATACTACTTCATTTCATAGTGAGTAGGGCCACTTCTGTCTGCCTGGATGTTACTGAGTTGCATGCACAAAAATGTATTTAAAAGGACTTTCAATGTAATGCAGGGAAGAGGTTTCCTCCTTGCTGTTGGCTGCTGCTGCAAGGCTCCAGGCTCCGTCTTCCTCTGTGGTCATTAGTGTCCCCTCAGGAGTGGTGTGGAAATGGAAAGCTGCTTGGGAGACATTGGGTTCTTTGTTGGCTACTCTCTGTTAATAACATGTTGTTACAGTGAGAAAGGATAGAGGATACAGAAACATCATGCTAAAGCTTTCTCTGCCACTTAAGTGTGAGCTTTCCCTACTTTTTTTTTTAAAAAAAATACATTGGTTCTGTCTCAAAGCTTTTTGCACAAATTACCCAATGTTTTCTTTGTGTTGTTTAAAAGATTGATAACTACTCTCCAAATTTTATTTGGCCCTGTGAATCAAAACCGTGTTTACTCCGCAATATTAGTTGTTTGACCGTTCTGAAATGAAACTAGCACTTGGCTCCAGTGCCCGTGGGAGGATTTTGTGTCTGTTGTGACACATTGATTTAATTCTTTAGATCGAAAGCTTCAATAATTTAATAATCATCTGATACATTGAGTATTGTTAGTGGTCTGTGAGCTCCCAAAGTCTTGGAACTATGTCGTGGTCGGGACGGACAAAGCGACAACAAATCTTAGCAAAAGCAAGCAAGCAAAAGCAGAAGCCCTCATTGTTCTCTTTCTCTGTACATTTATACTTTCTTTCCTCCTTGTTTTCCCCAAAGGTGTCTTGTCCCCATTGGTCCAAAGTTGTTGTTATTCTTTGTCATTGGACAATATTTGCACAGTTCATCACAACTCAGCTTTTCTGCCACAAGAACACCTGCCCCTCAGTTTTTGGTCAACACCTTGTTTATCTCGGAGTTATTCTTGTTCTTGTTTATTCTCTCAAGGGTAGACTGGAATCCTCTCAAGGTCAAAGCCACCCTGTCCAAGGGCCTCAGCCCAGCTGAGGTCCCCCACAGAACTATTAGTTTGTATTCATGTGTTTGTGTTGTGAGGGTAGGAGAAGAATCCTGAATGCTTGCTGTATTTGATTGTGAATAATTTTATATAAGACTATTTCTTACATGCAAGTAGCATTTTTCTACATGTTAGTTACCCAAGCACTGTAATAGAAATATTTTGTTGGAAGTATGTTACTGTGACTGTCATCTGGGATGTTTCCGTGAGTGTTATGTTTATGCAAGACAAAGTGCATATGTAGTAGACCTTTACAAGTGACAAGCTTTTTTTAAAGTAGCTTCTTGAAATCACAACTGGATTCAGATTGTTTTGTTAAGGCATTGTGTCTACATAGCAGGGAGATGGTAATTGTGTTTTTAAGGTAGATGAAGTTATAAATGGGAAATGAGCACAGTGCTAATTTTACAACTTGAGAGCTGAGCTCTAGAGAAGCAGCCCAAGGTTGCATGGGAAAGCACAGGAGGTTAACCCCAGATTTCTGAGATCCTGGACCAGTTGCTGAATTGTAAGATTGCCTTGGGAGAGCTCTAGCAGTCAGAGCAAAGCAAATTAAGAGGCTACACCTTATTGCTGCACAACTTGCAGAGTCTTGAGTTTTCACCTCCTGGTTTTGCTTGTCTAACCTGGGTAGTTGTAAGCAAGGATGGGACTCGGTTTATGGCATCACACATGATAAGACAGTTTAAGATGGGTTCCATGACTTTGCAGGAGCAGATATATAGGAAGAACGTTTCTGTGTTTGTAACCAGAACGTAACAAAAAAGTAACAGTTAAGTTGCACTTTGGAACACTGAAATGCCCTTTGGTCCCATGTGCTCTTGGTTCAATTTGATACAGTGTGCCCTGGAGGCCAGGGATGTGGAGTAGGATGGAAATATGCTAAGCAAGAGTTGGAAGATAGCTAATTATATTGTCAAGTTACTCTGTTTATGTTTTCAGGTATGCATAAAGGGGGCCCTTGATTTTAAAATTTGGATAAAGCTCTATTTGACAACTGGCACATTCATAGTGAGAGCAAGAACTTGACAAAATACTGGACTGGGCTCATATTTCATTCTTTATTACTTTGAAGACGCTTCTAGAAGGTCTTTGTAGGACTTTTTAATGTTAGTTGTAGTTGAGGATTTAAAAGATCTTGTTATTTTTCCACATAAAAACAGGCTATTATTTTAGTAATATTATTTGTGACTTTTTAAAAAACTAAAATTTAAATATTGATTCCTCCTCTTTACATCCTCATGGTACAGCAACTTCAAAGACATTGATGCTGAATTTAAATAAGTTGAGGTTACCTTAGAGTATTTTACTGTAGAAACAGCCTTCTTGAAACATCTGGATTTCTTGTCTTGCTGGCAGCTGTGAAGTAATTCTTAATAGATCTGTTTTGACTAGATAACACTTTAGAGAGAGTTGGGTTTTGTAACTGAAAAATTGCTTCGAGAGCATCTTCCTGAATATAGAGTTCAGATTTCTGCAAATAGCCTGCAGCTGGTGGCAGTGGCAGTAATGATGGCAGTGGCTTAAACCATATTTGAAGTAGAATCTCTGCAAACATTAAGCCTATTTCTCATTACAAACTCCTTGATGTCTGTCATCTCTTTAACAGGATGATGCCTCTCTGTTCATCTTCAGTAGAGCTACTGAAGAAGGAGCTTGATATTCAGAATACCAGTCCTTACTGTGCTTCCAAAGCAGCTTGCTGCAATTACCTTGTGATGTAGTGTATCATCTTGCTGGGTTATCTGATGCAAAACTGGATGAGATTCTGAGGAGGCTTCCATCAGCCTTCTTAAACAAGATCAGCCTTTTGACACTAAGAAGGAAAACAGTAGAAAATAGGAAACCGTGTAGGGTGTACTGAGCTATTTACATGAATGTTGTAGCTGATGTATTACTGATGTATTAATTAGCTATCCATGATACTGTTTTTAGAAAAAGATAGAAATTGGATAGTTAAAATACCAAGTATGTTTCTATGTTTGTTTGTTTTAGCTGATAACGGTACCATGCATCTTTGGGACTGGAGAACCGGGTACAATTTCCAGAGAGTACATGCAGCTGTACAGCCAGGCTCTTTGGACAGTGAATCAGGAATATTTGCTTGTGTTTTTGACCAGTCAGAAAGCAGATTGCTAACTGCTGAAGCTGATAAAACCATAAAAGTATACAAAGAAGATGAAACTGCGGTATGTCAAAGTGCCCTCTTAATGTATTATCACAAAAGAGAAAAACAAATCAATAAGAGACATGCACAGACTCATATAATCCATTTTACTGATGTTTGAAAGCAGTGTGTATGTAGTAACATTAAGAGGACAGCAGCTAGTTTCTGTACTCTTAATTTCTTAGTAAATGCTATACTACAAAGAAGTGTTTATCAACTCTTCTGCAGAAGTCCTTTCTGAAAAAGTGTGGAGAAATCTTAATTGTGTTTTGAAGCCAGTAGAGGATTTTGTGTGGTTGTATTGATTGAAACACAGGAATTAACCAAAAGATCACATTTTGAAGATTTATTGTGCTTCTGTATATGATCTAGATTAGTTATGTGCCTTGACAATTTTTACAATTCAGACTAAATAGCTTATTTTCAAACTCTTATTCTCAAATCTGAATCTATTTGATCTATTTGCTAATGGACAAGGCAATTGATTATTGTATACTTTATTGGAGTATGTTTTCAATATAAAGAACATCAGGGTTTTTATTAAACCTTGAGATTTTTTTTGCATTGAATTAGACTTAGAGCAACTCTTAGAAACAAATAAGGAATGTTTTATCCATTTGGGCAACTGTGGGCTCTGTGCAATCTACCGGTGCTGATATAGATAATGCTGGAAGGACTCTCTAATTCCTGTTCCTGTGCTTTTTCTTTTTAGACTGAAGAAACTCATCCTGTCAGCTGGAAACCAGAAATTATCAAGAGAAAGCGATTTTAGTGTGACAACATACTTATGCTGTAATTTTGTTTTGGCTTTCCTGAAAGCTTTCAGTCACATCTTGTTGTCCCTAGAACAGCAGAGCAGGAAGTCAGCTAAGTCATTGCTATTTCAACATGTTTTATAATAAATTTTATTTCTCTTTCCTTTTGTCTTTTTGTTTTTTGGGGGTTTTTTTGGTGTGATCCCAGCAAACCAGTTGCAGCTGTTAACTTTCTGTTTGTGGAGCATGTATAGTTCATGAAAAGGATAGATGTGCAGGTGGTTACTTTTTTATACCAATCTATTGAGTGTAAGTCTAAAAATATTTTGATGAGCCAAGTTTCCTGAAAGACCTTTGCTTGACTCCAAAAGCTAATTGCAAATTTATGCATAGAAGCCATCCACTGGAAATTTCTTGAATGACATTTTCAAATTTTAGACCAGTATTGTTTACTGTATGTATGCTAAGTATATGCTGTAATGGAACAGTCTATATACTAAATCAGGACAGTATAATAATAATAATGTAGTCTGCTTTCTAAACACAGCCACTGAGCATTGCCAGTGCTGTGTAACTGAATGAAATGGATTTTCAAAGTGTTTATTTCCCTAGGAAAGCTTTCATACCCAACTACTCATCTTCACTCATTACATTTCAGAGTGAACCTTCTATAGCAAGGATCACTGTCAGATCATATTGTTCCCGGTCACTACAGGCTTACTTTCTTTGTAAATCACCTGTTTGTTTTTTCCAGTTATGCCAAGCATAACACATTAGAGTATAGTGAACTTTTTTAAACTTTTAAAACTGAGGTCTAAGAGGAAAAACTTTTAAATCATTCCAGCCTTAATTTTCACATGTTGCTGTCTCCCCATGATCTTATAAAGGAATTTAAAATAAATTAAGAAATATTACTGAAAGATCATTTGTACTCCTGAAGGGAATCTTTGATTGTGTTTTAAAACCGTCACATAACAAGCAGTAAATGTGTAAGCCTCCTTTCTACAGCTTATCTGGCATGTCTGTGCTGCTCTAAAGCACTTTCTCTTTGCGGTGGGGAAAAAGCTTTTGAGTTCTTGAGCCATTCAGTTGTTGGCAACTTTGCTCATGGTGTTAATAGCTACAAGTTTCATGCTGGGTACATGCTGAGAATTATCCTGTGGCCACAGCGTTGTTAGCAAGCGGTTCACAATAATTACTTCTGTTCTCTGCCCGTCTGACTTCTTTCAAATCTGGGGTTTATGTTAGAGAAATGACAGTTACTTGCAATGTAACTTACAAAAAGCTAGTAAAACTTAGTGTTGTTTGTTACAAGAATTTTTGTCTTGTCTTTTGTGATTTATAGGAAGTCTTGTATTTATAATTGTTTGACAATGTCATTTTAAGAAACTCCATGTTGTGTAAATAATTGAATTTTGGTTAACAACTATTGTCTGAAGCATCTTCACAAAAAAGGGAGGAGAGTATTTGGTATTTACATGTTTGATTAAACATTTTTTTTGGTTCATTTGGATAAAAATTTAAATTTTTCTAGATCTTCATTGCAGCTGTTTTCATTTTAACTAATATAATGGGGGAAAATACAGGTTGTGGCTTATGCATATTTTAATCTGCTGCTAATGCTTCATTCCAGAAATCAATGAAGTATTGGTGTTACACAGAATTTCCTTGTTCACAGCGAAATCCTCTGTAGGAAACCAGAGTGGAGAGGAGTAATTTACTTGAAAAGGGGGGAGAGTGTTTTGGGTTTTTTGTTTTAGTTAGTTGGGGTTCTTTGTGGGTTAGGTTTTTTTCTTTTGTTTTGTTTAGAACTGTCTCTTTCTTTTGATAATTTGGAATCAGGAAGGGGAAATTAGAGGTTTTGGCTCACAGTTCTAGCCCATCTTCTCTGTACTGGCACTTACCTTTAAAAATTGCATTTATTCCACTGTTTATTGCTTGCAAGAGACATCAGGAAGTCTCCTGCAGAACTTGTGTTTCTTCCCTGGAATTCTGTAGGAATCTGCTAGCAGTGGTTGCCAGGACATGCTTTTTGTGCCCTGATTTGCAAATTAATGATTATGCACTATTATTTGGAGTAATACTTCTCCTTTTTGGATCTAAGTGTGAATTTTTTTCTTTACTTGTATTCTTTAACATTTAGTTTGCATGTTCATTTCCTTCCCAGCATTTTTTTCTTCTTGACAGCAATGTGAATATCATCACATACACTGCTGTAAGTATTATTTATGACACATCAAGGTTATCAGATTTCATTTAAGTTCTTCTCTAGTGCAAAGCAAGCCTAGACAGTGAGTTACGATACAGATATATCTGGTCATGTAGGATACACAGTGATGTTAGATTTGTCCATCTAAGTCATAAGGTGAAACAAAAGAGGAGTATCTGGTCTATTGGATGTATTTTCCATGCTTTTGGAAAGTATCACACTGCAATGTCAGTTAAATTAATCTTGAACGGGAGTCTAAACTCAGAAAATAATTGCTGTCATTCATTTCATAAAATTTGATGTTTTCTTCTATATGTCATCAAATCATACACATTTCTACCATGAACTGTGAGTTTTGTTTTATACTGTACGTAATTGGAGAGAAATAAGAGGATGTTTTTTGTCTGCAACATAATGCAAAAAAGTGTAACTGGTAAAATGATAAATTTTAAGATCACTCTTTGCTGTATACTAAAGCATACAATGTAAGCTGTGCAGCTGAAATGCTGTCATTTGCTGGCAGTGTGAAAGTTTTGCAGAACAGTGTGTTTTTGGCAACTTAAAGGCTCGCAGAAGTAAATCTTTGATAGCCAGTTTTCTTTTTAGTCCTGTTAGATAAGAACTAAAGTGCTATGCCTGATTAAAGTTACGGCAATTTAATCATCAATAAAACCTTCAATACAGTATGATTTTGTGCCTTTTTTTTTCTATTTTGGGATTTGTAGTATGAAGAACAAAAAATAAATAAATATATATTGAAAGCTAAAATAATTTAGAATTAAAATGGATGGCTGTTTCCCATAACACAGTAATAAATATTTTTGCAGATCAGCTGTAATGGAGAGAGAAATTACTGAAGGCTGTTTTATGAAGAGCTTCCTATCTGCATGAAGGAATTAGCAAAACAAATGCAGAATTGTTTATGAATCTTCTCTAGCTTGTTTAAAAAAACATTGAAACCTCTCTAGAGGTGAGTATGAGGTCTAGGACAGGTTCTGGGTGGGACCTGTGTGGGTGGGAACTGACTTTGATATGTGTTACTGGGTGCAAATTAAAGGGATATTTCTGTCCATGGCACAAAACTGAAAATTTTGTCACAATGAAATCAATGGGAGTTTTGTCACTGATTTTTGAAGTCAAGATTTCACTCAGTGAGATGTTTTGCTTTTGTTTTTTTCCTCAAGTGAGTTGGAAAAAATATCAGTCTGGCACATCATGTATGTAAGTGTCCACACAAGGTGCATTTTTTTTATACACAAGATACATCATTTTTTTTTCAGATGAGGTTTCTAAGTTTTTATTATTATACTAAAAAAAATGGTGAGGATTTGGAAATTAATGAATGTCAGTAAGCCTGATCAGCTGAAAAAAGTAACCTTGCAAGTTTAGTCTATAAAATTTAACACTAGATTATCAGGACTTGAAACAGGCATAAATATGACTTTCAGTGGAAGCTGTTTTGTAAGCAAAATATGTGGTTGCTGAATCACTTCATTTCTCTCTAACCAAGAGAATTATCTCTTTAATTAGTCTGTATTCTGCCAATTGCTGTAAAGCAGCAATCAGTTTTAAAGATGTATTAAAAACTCTGTAGGGTTTGCTTTAGGTGGGAACTGTGGAGTTTCTGGATGTGAACTTTGTTCTTTTCAAAATGCTCTCTTGAAAATCTTTTTAAAACTTTGACCTGAGATGTTTGCAGGGTCGATCCCTAGCTGATACTGTTTTTCCTTCACTGCCTGTGTTGAAACTGTGTAGTATTGGCTTTGTAATATTTAGTTGTGAACCTGTAAGTCATTGACATCTTAACTTCATTCAGGTGTATGTTATCACCAGGCTTTTGTTAACCTTTCTTGAGGGTTTTTGTTTTGGATATGAGTACATAAGCCCCAAATGTGTATCTAAAGCATGGATTAATTGGGACATTTGTGTGCAAATTAGACTTCAACAGTACAAACAATTGATCTCGGTGCTTGTCTCCAGGTAAGGGAAGCTGAATTCACTGGGAAGAAAACTACAGTTGCAAATAAGAAATCTTTGCACCAACTTGGGAAAACTATACTGTGCTAGTTTCTTCTTTTTTTCTTTCCTCAATAAGCCCCACACCTTACACTTGTGTTTGAAAAGTGCAGATAGCTTATGTGAAACACTTGTTTCTGACAGCATTTTTTGGCAGCCTCTCCACTTTACTTTTAGGGAGAGCATGTGTCCCAGCAGGACAGCTTTTGGGTGCTGCAGATGCCTTTTTTTCCCAGCCAATGCATTGTGAAGAGGAGGGCTGAAGGGTTAAGCCTTCCAGAGCAAGGGAGAGTCAACGCAGCATCAGTATGAATTATGAATACCGAGGGCCACACCTAGGGAAGAGAGAGACTTCATAGACAGCGGATAAGAAGGACCTGCAGTTAACTGAAATCTCTGAGGAAGGTGAAAAGGACAGTGGAAAAACTATGGCTAGAGAGATGAGAGCTATGACATTTGAAAGGAAATATTTGAACACCTGTTACATTTACCTGGCAGGCTATAGGAGGGGGGACAGTTCTGGATTAGGTGAATGCTGCTGCATGGGTATAAAGGAAGGAATGGAAGAGAACAGTGTGTTAGTGTGGGTGCAGTCCATGGTGAAAATGAAAACATGGGGATCCTGGAGCAAATTCTTTTGACAGCAACTGATGAATGCAGTCCTGAGAAACACTGGTGTTATATGTATCTTTGTGTTCCAGTACCCTCATGTTTTGAAATATAACTCAAGATACTTCAGAAAATTCTTTGGCATGTGACAAATTGCAGAGCAATGCAGAGTGAGGAGTCTGGAGGGTTTTGCTGCTGCACTGGGATTTTTACAGAGGAAGCACTTGCAAGTACAGTTCTAAACAAGGCTTAAGAGCAATGCGTGAAGAGTGAAGCCAAAGTTTGCATTGTGACTAGCTTAACAAGATAGTGATGCTGATTTTACAGGGATTACCTTACAACACTGAGCTTGCTTCTTTCTGATAGGGAAATGGTGAGCTGTAGAATGAGATGGAGTTTATAGCCACAGAGTATCATGCTGACAGGATGCATTGCTGTTGGGAGACTTATGTGATAAATAAGGGCGTAGCTTGTGCAATCAGAAACACTTTTGTGCTGCATCCAACAGCAATTTTTTTTTTTCCACTATGAAAAGACACCATGAATCTTAACGTGACTTCACTATTTCCAAGTAAATCCCCTTGACAAGCAAGCTTCCTTCATTGACAACAAGAGATCTGCTCTCAATAAAGCAGCAATACACCGTATGAATAGAAGAAATTCATACAAAAATGTGAATACGATCTCAACTGCCAGATGAGTCAAATTTCATGTCCTGTAAGTATATTCTCTCCTGTTCATTCTCTTTCTTTTCTTCCCATACAACATGGTAATGAACATGCTTCTTTCAAAGAAGGCTTGGCAATGAAAACCTACCGGAATAAATAGTCCTGTTAATGACTTTGTTCTCTTTTGGAACTGAAAATCCCAGCGAATGAGTGTTTTATTCCACGTTGCTCCAAATCAGTGTTTAAAAGGAAACTGGATAGTTTAGCTAGTGAGTCTAACTCATCATGGTAGCTAAATAGAATTAATAGATAAAAATGCTTGCTGCTAATTGAAACGAATGTAGTAAAATGGAGCATATTTGGATGACTGTGCTTAAAATGACACAGGGTATTTCAGATTTTCACACCCTCAAGAAAATGTCCTCATGCTTTCCAGTAATGACCTTGTGGTCTATGGCAGTATGTATTTTAAAGTAGTGTTCTCTCAGGTTTGAATTTCTCCTTGATTTTTTTAGGCAACTGTAGCTTTTAATGAGGAAAACACTGCTAAGAAATTGGAAGCTATCTCCAGCCTGATTAATTATGACCTGGTAACTCCTTTATTTTCTTCCTTTCCCCTAAACTTGTCCTGGGCTTCTTCCATCAACAGCATCCCTGGGGACCCTGTGAGATCTTCAGCTGTTCTGGAGAGCTTCATGTTGTCCAGGCACAGTGTGCAGCACTATGGATTGCTCCTACAGGTTCCCCCGTGGCTCTGCCTCGCTGTATCAAACATCATGACTGAATTGGTGGGAGCATTTTGTGGTGGGAAGTTGTTACTGGAGGCAGGAAAATACTGACTGGAGAAAATTTTATTTTCTCTCCTGACAGACACCCTGATGTTGACAAATGACTGTTCTCCCTCTATCCTCCCNTCCAGCAGGGGGATTGGACTAGATGATCTTTTGAGGTCCCTTCCAATCCCTGACATTCTGTGATTCTGTGATTCTCACCTCACTTGATTTTTCTTGAGTGATCCTCCCAGTGATACAGCACACTGTGTATAAAAAGCTCTGGTGGTTGCTAGCAACACTTCACATTGGCTTTAATAACAAAATCTGACAACAATTTTCACATTCTTGTCAGAATAAAGGCAACTGTTAAACCTTAAGACTGAATGAGATACACCAAGGAAACCTAAAACAAAGTCAGAAAGATGCTCAAGTAAAGGTCCCTGGGCTTTTTCTCTGTAGCCTCCTGCTCTGCTCAGCATCATGTTCAGTAACAGTTTATGAGCCTCAGCTTACTTGAGGATAAATTGAGACTGACGCAGTTGAGACTGTCCTGGCAAATGCTTTGTCCCAGTGAAGCTGAGCAGAGGAAGATGTTCAGGAATGGCAAAATCTTTCTGCTAGTGAAAGGCTGTCCTTGTGACACGAAAAAGTCTAGTTTCTCTCTGAGTGTTTCACTTAGTACTCTCCTTAATTTTGTAATCTCTCTAAATAGTTGCTATGAATAGTGTAGCAAAGAGATCTAGTATTGCAAGTAATACAGATCTTAAAATTGTGGGCAGAACTTCTCAACTGTCTTGAAATGTTGTCTTTGGGAATATCACAGGACATATAAGGCTTGCAGTAACATGATGTCTCCTGCTATTAAAAAATCATGGACAAAGAGCCACTATCTATAATGGTCACAGTGAGGAAAGGGGAGAACTTTTGGCTCCTCAGATTACTGCATCTCCACTCATGTCTTCGGGGAAAAAAAAATAAAAGCCAGAATGTTGTTGTTCTGCTCAAAGAGAAAACAGAAGGGGGAGGGGGGAGGGAAATGGATGTGTTGTAGAAAATGGATGGCCAGAGCATAGGTGTCTGCATTCTGTTCTGTACACGTGCCTTGCATCCCGTTTGTACCAAGGCAGCTCATTTGAAACAACTATGACGATACCTGATATCTATGGAGAGAGGCACATTGGCTGTGAAAAACAAAACTGGTGATTATCTGAGGGAGACACCTTACATGAACCACCAGGAGACAGCACATTGTAAAATACCACAGCTGTTGCCATTCATGCCTTAGGGCAACGCTGTGTTTTCACACTGTCCTAGCCTTAAGATATATCTGTTCACATGTTTTTTAACATGGTACAGTTCTCTGGTGTAGACAGGGCTGAAGTAATACATGGTGGGATTTAGAAATCTTCCCGTATGAACCATGTGCTTTGCCAAGAACAGGAAACCTCATACTCTTTCATCTTCTCTCTCCCACAGTTTTTGTTGAAAGGTTTTCCTGCACATTCTCACATGCAGTTCATGTAAAATCACTTCTTTCCCTTTGTAGGAGGAGAGCAAAGAGAGGGTAAAAATAATATTCCCTGAGACTTCACCTGGAGAAGATTAAAAAGCATCAGTTTCACTTTTTGTTGGTAAGCAGATATAAACTCATAGAATGGTTTGGTTTGGAAGGGACCTTAAAGATCACTGAGTTACAACCCCCTGTCAGGGGCAGGGACATCTCCACTATACCAAGTTGCCCAAAGCCCCATCCAGCCTGGCCTTGAACACTTCTAGGAATGGGGCATCTATAACCTCTTTGGGCAACCTGTTCCTGTGCCTCATCAACCTCACAGTGAAGAACTTCTTCCTTACATGTAGTCTAAGTCCTACCCTCTTTAAGTTTAAAGCCATTACCCCTCATCCTGTCACTACATGCACCTGTAAAAAGTCCCTTTCCAGCTTTTTTTTAGGCTTCCTTTAGGTACCGGAAGGTGCTATAAGGTCTCCCCTGAGCCTTCTCTCAGCTTTTCCTCATAGGGGAAGTGCTCCAGCCCTCTGATCATCTTTGTGGCCTTCCTCTGGAGCTGCTCCAACAGGTCCATATCCTTCTTATGCAGGGATCACAGAGCTGAATGCAGTTCTCCAGGTGAGGTCTCACAAGAGTGGGGTAGAAGGAGAAAATCACCTCATTCAACCTGCTGGTCACGCTGCTTCTGATGTAGCCAAGGATACAGTTAGCTTTCTTGGCTGCAAACACACATTGCTGGGTCACCTCATCAACCAGCACTCTCAAGTCCTCCTCAGGCCTGCTCTCAGTCCACTCATCACCCAGCCTGTATCTCTGCTTGGGATCACCCTGCCCCATGTGCAGGACCTTGCACTTGGCCTTGTTGAACTTCATAAAGTTTGCGCGGGCTGACCTCTCCAGCCTGTCAAGGTCCTCTGGATGGCATCCCTTCCCTCCAGCTTGTTGACTACACTGCACAGCTTGGTGTTGTCAGCGAACTTGCTGAAGATGCACTCAGTCCCACTGTCCACATCACTGACAAGGATGTTAAACAGTGCCATGTGTTAAACTCAGATAAACCCCTTGCAAATGTGCACACCCCCCAGTGGTGTAGGGAAGCAGAGAATGGAGGTTGTGGTCAATGTGTCCCATGTTTTTGCTGCTCCTTCCTCAGGGGGAAAATTCACAGTCCTCCCCTATGGCAACATGGCATCCCTCCCATGGGAGACAGTCCTTCAAAAACTTCTCCAACTAGCATGGGTCCTTTCTGTGGGCATAATCCTCCCAGCAATGGACTGCTCCAGTGCAGGCCCCCTTCAGAGTCCCAACCTTCTTCGGGATCAGTCCCCTGCTCCCGTGTGGGATTCTCCATGGGCTGCAGGCGGGATTCTTCTCCACCATTGATCTCTAAGGACTTCAAGGGCTCAGCCTTCCATCTCACCACAGGTCTACAGGGAATGGCTGCTCTGATGTGCCTTTCCCACTTCTTCCTCACCAACCTCAGCATCTGTATATCTATCTCTCTCCTGTTCCACTCCTCTCCAACAAAAAGTACCCCCAAAACAAAGGAACTCGCTCACCAGATTTTCCCCTCTTAAGTATATTACTGCAGAGGCTCAATCTTGGCCAGAGACAGGTCTGACTTGGAGCTGGGGGAGGTTCTTGAAACTTCTTACAGGAGCCATGCCAATAGCCCCCTCCCCTGCCACCAAAACCCAGCCAGACACAAACCTAATACACTGATTATCTGTTCCTTCTCCCCTCTGGAAAAGGAGTAGTAGGCCAAATGAAACATGTGCCAGTTCCAGCCAGACCACCACTTTGGCCTGCATTTCCAAACTTGGTGGGGGAACTGAGCTCCACCAGGCACCCAGGAGTAACAATCTGTGGCCACCAAATTCCCAAAGTACTGCTGATAGGCACTGTGTTGGACTTGCACCACTTCTTCTAGAGTAGCATATCTTCTGGACTCCTGGACTGGAATCCTGGAGCCTTTGAATCCTCACAAGGTCAATTCTGGCTCCAGTGAAACCCTGAGACACAACTGGCCATGGCTGATGTCTGTAATAGCACAGCTTCCACTCAAGAAGCCCAGCCCAAACTCCCTTTTCATATAAAATGTTAGAACTTTGTGCCAAACTTAGTGTGCTCTACAACCATTTTGCGTAGTGGTCATTGAGCTAGAAAAATAAAGAATATGCACATTCCTGAGGAAATAAATTTTGGGAAGCTAAGTTTGTAACTCCTATTTTGCATTCTTTTTTCCTCATTTTAAATAAGGCATCAGGACAGCAATGCTGTGAGTTGCACTATGTGTGTGCGGCAATCCTTGCTGCTGCATCCCATAACGGGAGGAAGAGAGGAAGTATTCCTTGTATATGCTCTCCTCTGAAGTCTTCTTTGCCTTGCCAAAACTTCTTCATTGGTATTATCTCCATATCTGGCTCATTGGAGCCATGCATTTGTTTTTCATTAGTTGCCTCAGTTAATATAATGAGTTTCTTTCTTTTTATTCTTAAATACTGCATTTTAAATGAAAAAATAACACACTCTTTCAGTGGTCTGATAAATTGTTGGAAGATGATTTGCTCTCTTTGCTTCATGCTCTTCTTTTCACTCGTTTTCCTTCTTTTTTTCTTTGTTTTGTTCCTTTTCTTTGAGCCTGTCTTACCCAATCACACACCAAGCTAATGCTAATGTATTTTCACCTATATTGTGCTGCACATGAACTGTGAGGAAGAGATTTGTTGTTTTCTCCCACTATAAGCCCAAGTCTGCCATGTGCTCTCTCAGGGAGAGCCCGGGTGACCTGTGTGCTGGGAACAGGACACTGGAGATACCAGGGACAAGATGATGATAGGTAAAAAGAAGCAGCATTACAATCTTTTAGATATCTGTCTTGGCTGGTTGCCTGACTCACTTCCCACCTATCTCTACATCTTCTACATCTGTTCTGGGGTTTTCTCCTTTAGCAGAAGGAAGTAAAATACATAAATAAATCAGCATGCATAGGAGAATGAGTATTGAGAAATGATGCTGAAGTGAGATTTCTCATGTGCTCTTTGTGCTCTATAAACCCACCACTGAAGTAGGACCATAGGATCAAACCTCCCAAATTTCATATTGTAAAGCTTCCTTTATCAAGCCCTTAATTTTTCCTCTTTTCCCCTTTGCAAAGATTTAAACCAACAGATAAGTCTTGCCTCATAGCCCAAAGGTCAGTAAATACACCCAACATACACCTGTGAGGAAATAAAAAGTTGTATTGTCCTCATGGCTGCATTTTCCAAAATGTCTTTTCCCTGCCAGTACTTTTGGTACCCTTTGCAGCAAATTCTGCAGTCAGATTTGTGCCTCGAAGCTGTGCTAGTAATAACAGGGGAGTTGATTTCTACCATATTGAGTGGTTTCATTTTTCAAAGTATATTGAGTTATAATCAGTTAATATTAATTGAGGTGAGGCAGACAGAGAGGGTAAGCTGGGTGTGAGAGGGTGGGATATTTTCATTCCTTTTAAAATGTTCTAACAGCATTAATGTACTGCTTCTTTCTTTCATGTCCTTCCCCAGCTCAGAAAGTGATGAACTGAGGGATCAATATTTGTTCTGTCTAAACATCTGTTTAAAACTCTAGTTTGAATCATTTTTTCATTTTATGTCCTTACCTTTTCTCCACGTTTCTTCAGACACAAAAAAATCCCCAGGCTGAGATATCAGCCCAAGCATTTTGTCTAACAGAGAGGTCAAAGAAAGCAAAGCGGCTTCTGAACTTAGGCATAAAGAAACTCCCTACATCGAATGGCTGCTTTAGATCTAGGTTTTGAAGAGGGAATTTCATCTCTCAGCACTCTGGTGAGGCTTTTTAGTACCTGAACTGATGTGCTGGGGGAAAGCCAGGCACGACTTCACAGAGGAGTAATTGAGTAGGAAATCAAAGTTTCCCAAGAGAGAATCTCAACACTATTTCTCCTTCCCCAAAAGATACTTATTTTCCCAATGATCTCCCCATCTTGGGGAGCTGCTTATCTGTTATCTGCCACTGTTTGATGTCCTTGGATCTCCCACACTAGCGTCCATGATTTGATATCCTCGGATATCCCAGATTGCTGTCCATGATTTGGGTGCATAGGAGAATGAGCTGCAGTCCCTGGGTTGTCACCCCTGTGCCTGCCTGGCCACAGTGCCCCAGCCAGAGGCAGCTGTTGGCAGGAGCCTGCCTATGTCCCAGCTTGTTGCAATTCACTGCTTGGTTTATTAGTACAAATTGAGGCAGTTCAGGTTAACCCATGGGAGCATGAACTAGAGCAGATGAAATACTGGCCTGGGTCTTGTCCTGCAGCTGCAGGGCAGTGACCTGTGCAGCAGAGAGCGGGGAGAGGTGAGGCGTGTGCTGCTGCCATGATGGCTGGGCATCCTCTCTGAACATTTTTCTCTGCTCCAGCTTACTTTCCCTGGAGCTCAGGTAATTACCCTTGTACTTGTGGAGAAGAGTTTCAATACATTTCCCCATCCTTAACCTTTCCCCTTTGCAGTTTATTTCTTTTTTCACAATTGACTGTGTTTGAAATTGGACACGGAGACATGATGAGTGGAAAACCAAAGGATGGGTCCCAAATGGTGCTGTTACACACTATTAATGGGAGGGCTGGCAGCCAGCAAGTTCACTTGGTTATGCCAAACCCAGATTAGACAGGACAAACCCTGACAATTTGGTATTATTTTCTGAAGAATCTATTCCAAGTCTATTTTTCAGTGGGAAGAGAAGACAGTGTTTTGGGGGAAAGGAATAGCTCTCTAGCTGTTGAGCAAATACAGAGCATCTACCTAATATGTGCTATGTATATCCAAGGAAATGTAGACAAAAAGGTTTATTTTGGAACTTAGTGGATGAAATCCTGTCCCGTTAGAGTAAATGGGAGATCTGCCATTGATTTCAGCCAGACGAGTGTTTTACCCAATACTTTTAACATGTGTTTTTATATGTTATGATAATTCATGAATGAACTAAAACAATACCTATAGAGAATATACGAGGATTATTGTTCTCTACCTTGGGGGGAGCAATCTTCATTTGTTGCTTACTATATTGGGGTTCTTGGAAAGAAATATGGATGGGAGAGTCTCTACTACATTAACAGTGCATACTTTATCTTTTATCTCTCTTTTGTATAATCCATCAACAACAGCATTCCACAGAGGTTAGCTGAAATAGGAGCACAGATGGGGAGAAAATGTCTGAAACCAGATCTGAAGGGGGCTGAATGTTGTCTGGATGGGGGTTGGAACCCAAGGAGAAAGCAAAGAGAGTATCTTGCCCTTGGAGCGTGTCTGTCTTAGGTTGTTCCAAATCTACAATCCAAAGGCCTGGTTGGGTTTCCAGTCTCACTCTGGCTGGATTTCTAAATGCTCAGGACAGCTTTAGCAGCCAGAATAACTTTTTTTGCTTTTTCTTCTTCTTTTTTTTTGTTTCTGTTTGTTGCCTGGCCAGGAGAGATTCTGATGAATCCTCCTCAAGACAGACCTTGTCATTTCATCTAGGCCTTTGCCTCCCAAGAGCAGGTTCATTCAACATGTTCCTTAAAAAGATGCATCTTCCATCTGATCAGAAACCGATACCTGTGGAGATTATGAGCTGGTTTTAATCCCCTTGTGAGTGAGTAGTGCCTGCACTCCATAGTCTGCTTTGGCCACCTCTTGCCTTGATTTTAACATGTTAGTTTTGGCCCAGGAAGTTCCAGCAGTTTGAGGGAACTTGTCCTTTCCTGGCCCAGCCACGAGTTAGTGCTGGCCCTCAGCCTGGAAGGCTGCTAATGTGAGAGAGAAAAGGGGTAGCTGGAGAGCCGTTTTCCGTTCAAGATCTTTGACTTGGAAACTCACTTTCTCGTCTTGATCAGCATGTATCAAGTGGGGTGAATAAGTAGTTTGGAGCTTAGAGAAGGAGAGAAAGAGAATGAAGTTAATATACTATTTTCTGTTGCAAGACCGTTGTTAGCAGGCAATTGGGAGAATCCTCCATTATTGTAACTGCAATCAGCTTAAATGTTCAGTGAGACGGAGTAAGAAGTGGCCACCCAGAGAAAATAAAACTGTAGCTAATGTAAAGCCTCTGTAAATCAGAGTGTGAGAAGACATTATGAACAACTGGTAGGAGAAAAGTGATGGTGACAGTGTTAAATGTAGAGTGAGGTCCCAAGCCTTTGCTGACAGATCTGCATTGCCCAGCTAAGGTGTGGAAACAGTAGAGCTGTTCAGGTGGTGTTGTGTGCAAGTAAATAAGCTTGCTGTTTCAGAGCAACGTGGGTGTCTTCCACGCCTGTTGTATGACTAATTCCCAGCCACAATACTTTACTTCCATGTAATTGAGAGCTGTCTATATTTCCAAATGGATATAACAGTTATGACTACATGGCTGCTATTTATGCAGTTTTAAAGGTTTATTTTAAATTAATAAGAATATTTAATTGCTCATTGCAAAAGACTTGTGTCTGTTTAGCAGCCTAACAGTGTGTAGTTCTGAGTGGTCCACATTTTTCATTTCCCTGGTACATTATTGAGTCCTAACTTCTAGTTGGTACTTCTGCTGTAGCTCTATCAGGCAATTAATCTAGGCAATAACAGCATGAAATTGTGGCAGTAAATAAAACATTTCAGATAAGTGCTTTAGAGCTCAAGCAAAGAAGCCCATGGGGATATTTCAACTCATTCTGATTTCCTTTAAAGATTATCTTGGCCACAAAGTACTATTATTTGTCCTTGCAATATGAATTTTTGCTGGAAAGCTTTAACACAAGTTCTCTCATATCATATTGTCTTATAATAAATTATCATGGTTTGGCTGATGTTCTGGTTTAAGTCTACTCTAAAACAGAAGGAAGGAAAGTAGCCTAAAATAGCAATTAGAAGAGAGATTTGAAGGTCATGAATTATTTTCTATTCCTGTCACTAGTTTAGGTCTCAGTTCAGAATGCCTTGAAATCACAGGATATCTTTCATTGATTTCAGCAGATTTTGGATTAGATGCATTCAGTCTGACCTTGGACAAGTCAGGTGCCTTCTGTGCTTGGGAATGAAACATGCTTACCCCTCTGACAGGATCGCTATAAAGCTTCATTCATTCACATCTGTAGAGATCTTTAGGACTTGCAAACAAATGCTACTTTTTAAAGCACAAACTGTTATTTCAGCATAGATTAATTCATTTTACCTTCCCACTGGCTGCAAACAATCTGTTTAGTGCAATGAAATCCTGACAGCCTGTGTCAACAACTGAAAGCAGCTCTTTCATGACAGAGAGAAAAAAGAGAAAATGCAGACCTGAATTCTCCCACTTACAGAGAATGTCTTTGTGTATGAAAATAAAAATTGTGTCTGTCATTTCAAAAGGCCCTCTCATAAAAGAAATGCACGTTAAATTAAAATTGCTGTTATTTTTCTCATTCCATCGCAATATGGACCCCTCCTGGTTCTTGATGAAGAGTGAGGTGAAATATTACACGACTGAGCTACAGAGAAAATAGCAGGCTGTTCCAAGTCTGTAAGCCAGAATGAGTGTTCAGAGAGAGATCACTGTGTCATGAGCTCATGCTGGCAGTATGTTTTTTTCTATGGGTGTAAACTGAGATTTGAGCCTGAGAGAGACCCTATATTGAGCCTCACAGGAGCACTTTCATGTGTGTTGTTTTCCTTAGCATCAGTGAGGAAGTTGCAAACTGCTCCCAGACCTAGAAAGTACCTACAGCCCCCGGCAAGTCCTACTGCCCAATGGGCTCCTCCCCTTCCCTCCCCACCATGCAGCAATAAACTGAAGATGGAGCCAGAGATAAAACATCCAGATTTTACTGAGAGGGCAATGTCATTTTGCCCTGTGTAACTATTTGGATTTGTGTGGTGGTCTGAAAGTCTTGCTTGTTCTCACTTGAGACATGGTGGGCAGATGTAGCAAAGTGGTCATCAGGGGCTGGGACATGGTGGTCAGGGCTGGAAAGCCAAAAGGCAAAGTGATGCCCTGTGCAAGGTAGATACAGTGCAGACCCCAGAGCTCCTGGCTTTGTGCAGCAGTGGGGAGCCCACATGTGTTGTCCCAGCAGCTGCTCTTTCTGTGGAGCGTGGGGGGCCCAGGGTGGCTGTGGCATCCCTGAGGAAGTTCCCCTCCTAGAGACCAGCTCAAAGGCCTGCTGCAGAAATTGAAATGGTCTTTCTCTGGTTCATGTGAAGGGAAGATGATGACCTGGGCACAGCTCAAAGTCATCAGATTGCCCAATTTCTCTGTATTAGGAGTGTTCAATCAAGTAACTACTGTGCTTCACTGGAACGTTGGCATTTGAATTCACAAGGATATTTCATGACCTTCTCAGTGCTGATTTGTTTCTGCTAGATGTGAATGACACTGGGATTGCTGGTATAAACATGCTCCTCCCATTCCAGGAGGTTACACCTCCTTGCACCTGAGGTCTACTTCCAGCAGAGTGTAATCCATTGCTCATCTATGCTACACCTGAACACTTTATAATTCCTTCTAAGAGTGTCATATCTTTCTTATTGGCAAGTCTGAAAAGCACAGCAGGAATTCTTTTCCTTGGTGTACTAAAAAAGGCACATAACTCTTGTTAGGGAAAATGTATTTAAAAATAAATGCACTTCTCTAATGCTTGAAGTGCTAGCACCCAGTTTTAGAGTATGACTGAGACCAGGGGGATCCCGGCATTGAGGGGGGCCATGCCCAGATGTGCTGGAACCGAGACACCTACTCTGAGGAGCGAGTTTAGGAATCCAGTTTCATTAGCCCGATGGCACTGTTCAGCACACTTCAGCAAAGGGATGCATTTCATGTTATTTTGAAAGAAGCACCCATAAGGCCTTTGATGCAAGAATTCAGGAGCAATGTGGTCAAGTCAGGCATGAACACATGGTAAGCGCAATTGAAATAGCGAGCTGAGCCTACAGACAGTTCTTGCCTAAAATTGGCTGTAGGAATTTAGTCTTCCTACGATATTTTCTTGTTCCTGTAGCCACATGGTAGGCCATGTATGTATATGGGTTTAGAAGTACTACTTTCCTTTTACAGATGTCTCACAGCCTTCATTTTTTCTCTAAGTATATTACAGAAGTTTGTATTACACCTTACTTAAAGGCTTGAGAAGCTTCTCCTTCCTATCCTTTTTGTCTGAGTTCATTCTAGGGTTGAGTTAATTTTGAAATACAAACACTGATTTCTATATTTACTGCTGAATGATACATGAAAGCATTACAATCCATGAACAGTTAAAGGTAACACAGTCAAATAGGTGAATATTCAGGATTATGACTAGGAGTGATGAAAGGACTTAAAAAAAGGTATTTCATTGGCAGTTCTATGTTGTGGAACAATCTGCTTTGGGTAACAGTGCAATCTCCATGTTTGAAACTTTAAAAATACTGCTGTGACACTGTGATCTTAAGCATCTCATAGCTGACGTTCCAGCTACCAGAGCAAAAGATACATAGCTGACATTGGTAAAAGCCTACGTTACTTTATTCTTGAGCACACTAAGAAAAAAGAGTCAGCGGTCAAATACAGATAGAACAGGCTGAGAAAAGCAAGTGGGGAAAAACAAGCCTGAAGGCACTGCCTTGGGACGCAGGAGGTGTAGGTTGTATGGCTGGCTCCCTGTGTGACTGTGGGCATGCTGAGCTAGTGCGCAGCTCTGAGCTCTTCACCTCAATGCATGCACTGTGTAGACACTAGTTTGTCTCTAGAAATTGTGATGGTGGGATTAGTTGGGGCTTTTCCAGCATATAACCCACCCCTTGGGTCTGTTATTTCAGGCTGGGCACCCTGAAGGTGCTGCTATGACATCTTTAGCTGAAGACCAGGGTCAGCATTATCTAAGGGCTCTTTGTCCACTGAAGGATAAAATGTACCCCATGGACACATAATTTAGTATCTGTGTGGGGTCCTCTGTAGAATGGTCGTAATGAACCTTCTCAACCCTATACAGATTCTGTAAAGATAAACTCTTCAAAAAAGGATGACAACCTTGGGTAATTCAGTGAGAGCACCATAAAAATAAGGTTTTCCCCTACAGATGTGGAGTGTCTGGAGGAAGCTGACAGAACTGCTTTTAGATGCAACTTATGTGTCCTAAATGAAAATAGGCAATCAACTTCTGTCTCCAGCACTTGCTCTGGCTTACTTTCAAGCAAATAAGATCCACTAATTAGGACTTGTACAAATGTGTTTTCACTCATAGGAAAAATGGGTGCCTATCCAAAACCTGCTAGGTGCTCTACTACCACTTACTGAAATGAAATGAGCAGAATTAGCCAGCAGCAGTTTACTGCCAGCTGCCAACAAAAACAAACCTGCTACAGGAGGCAACACAAACATCTTCTCTCCTATGGCTTCTGGGGGGTTTCACCCCATCCAGCCGCACCTCCAGCTGTCACCTCCCCAAAGAAATGCATAGTACTGCATAATACCATGTAGCCTGAAAATCAGCAGGTCAGGGCATACTGGGGCAAGGAGGATTGCTTTGGTCTTGTGTATCCGTAGCCTTGCCTTAATCAGCTCTTTAAGAAAACAGGCAAACCTTTACAGATCACAATTGTGGTAGTATCAGTTGGAGTACAACAGACAAGACTCAGGCATCCAAACTCCTTATGAAATTATCAGCTGGAAAAGGAGTGCAAAGGCTCAAAAACTGCTGGTGAATTAGTTGCTTTTGGTATCTGCATGTGTGCGTGTGAGAGAAAATAGCCAGGGGCTTTAATTCACACGTGGATTGCAGTATATATTACGTTCAAAAGCAAAGCCCTTTTCTGATTTACAGCTATTTTAAATAATTACTTAGCTCAAACCAGCAAGGGGATCAGCTGGCATAGTGGCTTAGCATATTAAGATACAGCTTTATGTGTCAACCCACTCTCCTCTCAGTGCCACAAGCTTGAGTCCTCAGCAGGGACTTCAGCTGATGAAGTGATAGCAGCAGGTTTCCAGATTTCAAGCACACTGTGTGGGCTGCTTTTCTGCAATGAGGGCGGCTGCCCTGGGAAACTAGATTTTCATAGATGTGAAAGCCAGAAGGAACAGTCTAATTGTTTAGCCTGATTTCATTTTACTTAGTAATTCCTCCCTAAAGCCCTGTCATTCGTGGCTAAAATAGAACATGTCTGTTTGCTGTCTTGATTTAAAGACTGCAAGTGACAGAAAATGCATCCTATACCGTGGCATGCTGTTGAAATTGATCTTGCTATTTGCATCTTGTTTGCAGTCTGAACTCTGTTAACAGACTTTTTACTTCCAACTACTGTATTTTGGCTTGCTGGCATCAGTGGTTCCATGCACAGTGGGAGCCAATGTTAACGTCGTCTAACTGACCGAAGGGAAAATCTTCCCTGAAGGGAAATGTGGGAAGAGCTAATTCAGAGCAGTCCTCTACTTGGTGACTTATGTCTTCATATATGGTTGTAATGGTTTTGGTTTGCTTGCTCTCAGCCAACTCCTGCTTTTCAAAGCTTCAGTGTTTCTAGAGAGTGATTTTGGAAGTGTAGGAAACACCAGGGTATCGTATCTTGTACATACAGAATAACTCCTCTAATGCTGCACTCATGTCCCTGAGTTAAGAGGCTGCATCCACATTAAGATGATCTGTAGATTTAGAGCTCCTGCAACTGTTTGGTCATTGCATATTTTTGGTATCATCTACAGTTCAGACAAACACATCAGATAATAGGATTTAGTCCTGTTTTGTTTCTCACATCTGTGTCTCTTTTTCTTTTGCTCTTCTACACACATAGAATTTGACTACTGGACACGATAGCAGAATGTGATCTATTATTGTGTGAGAAAAGCTGATAATTGAAATAATCTCATACATTTAATGTGAAAATTGAACATAGTAGTTGAGGAAGGTATTATATCAAGGGATCATTAAATCTGACCTGGGAATATATTTTATCAAGCTTTCTGGAGCTCACCTCCAAGTTTTAGAGAGCCCACTAAGCTCTGGATTTAGTGGTGGCAAGCAGATGGCAAACGGTAGCTTTATGTGAAATGCAACCCAAGTAGTCGGATGTTCTTGTGTGTTTATTCCTGGCCCAAAAGGGTGAACCCTTTGCTGTCTTAAAATCTGTCAGAATAACAGACAGCAAAATAAAGAAGCTTTCCTTCTGTTTTAAAGGTAACTTTAATATGTTAATAGTGATATAGATTGCAAACCACATGAGGAAGTGAACAGCAATCAAAACCAGGGTCTTTTACTTTTGGATAAATCCCACTGCTAGAGTAATAAAACCTGTGGCTAAGTTTATAAACCAAATGTAGATATACATATTAAAAATGGTTCAGATGTCAAGATCTGAGTGAACACCTATCCAGCAGAATCTCACTTAATTCTGCTAATATTTATTTTCATATTTTACTTTATTTCATATTTCCTAGAAACTTTGTTCATAAAAGAAGATGAATTATGTATTATGCATAACAATAAATGTCTTCATGCTGCACAGGACAGTGGGATTAATATAGCATGAGTAGAAGAACATGTTCAAATTTTCCAGGCAGATTCAAATACACTTGAGCAATCTCTTGACAAGTGATGTGACACTTGGGTTTGCTGCTGGGAAGGTGTGGAGTAGAAGCAGAACAGGACCGACAGCAAAGAGGCTAATGAAGATCTGTAAGATGGAAACACAATATTGGGACAGATGATTAGGCCTGGATGATAGCATATGAGACAAGTGAACCAGAAATAAAGCTAATGTGAAAATATTGACCTGGATAATCCTACTTAGACAGCTATATCAGACTGACAAATTCTGAAATAATTCCCCACATAAGGTGGCAGCAACATCCACCCCACAGATGGAGCAAAGGCATCATGGTACATCTATAATGAAAGGAAAAAATCCAAACTATTGCCATTCCTATCATAGCCTCTCAAACCAGCATGAAAGCCTTTCCTACCTCTGATGACAGACTCAGGTACACTATTTCCAATCAGATTCTGGCAACAATATGGTTCCTCATCAGTGAAGGCAAAGCATCTGTTCCACAGCAAAATGAGTTATGCAAATTAGTTTGTGATCAAGAGTGAAAGGATAGCTACCAGTAAAAAAAAATAAAATCAAAAATTACTCTTATGCAAATGCATTTAACTGCATTTGTAAGGAAACCAGTCCTATACATAGCTTCCTATCGTAGTATCTATGACCAGCCTTCATTTGTTTCAGCAAATTTTTGGTGCAGCTGATGCCCCTTCAAAGAGGTGTTGCTGAAATCAATATACATGTGCCTGGGGAACAATAAATAATGAAACACCTGATGCTTTGCAAAGTTAATGCTTTCTCCATACATCACATATTCTAGGCTGAATATCCATAGTGACCCCAGCCAGTAGGGCTGTAGACAGACATCCTTTCTTAGATCCAGCTGCAATAGCTGAAGATATTGGTGCCTCCTCACCCCACAATTTTGCCAGAAAGCTATTTATATGGGATCTCTGTAATCCACCATAGGAAAAAAAAAATCACTGGGGTTAACAGAAACCATTGTTTCAGCATTGCTTAAACTAAATTTTTCTTTAAAAGTAAACCCGCAGAGGATCAGGGAACACCACCTGGTAGGCAGAAATGGAAGCGTGGCGCCTGTTGTCTGAAAGGCGGTAACAAGCAGCTGAGACCATACTGTTTTCAAACAGCACAGGAAATAACTTCATGGAAAGATTTTTATTTTATTTTATTTGCTTCAGCTTTGTCTGGAGCAGTTCAGCCACCCTCTGCCCTCAGCTGGCTGCTACCCCCCATCCGAGGAGTGCTGGAACGGATCCTGTAGCACTCCCACCCTGCGTCAGTC
This sequence comes from Brachypteracias leptosomus, assembly GCA_013401335.1. NCBI lineage: Eukaryota > Metazoa > Chordata > Aves > Coraciiformes > Brachypteraciidae > Brachypteracias > Brachypteracias leptosomus. The sequence continues at coordinate 34,247 of VYZX01021586.1, read as the reverse complement.
CTGAGTCAGCTGGTTTGGCTGAAGCTGCTGCTGCTGCTGAAGACGGTTTGTAGCAAGCCGAGGAGCTGCAGAAAGGAAGTAGTCTTGCTGCTTCACCACCTCAGCCATCTAGGGCTTCAGTATGGGAGGGTCACATCTGGAGTTGCTGCAGCTGTTATATGGGCAAGGCAATGTCTGTGGGTGAAATTAACTCTACTAATGATGGACCTTCATGATTGTAACAATGCTATCTCTGTTTCAATGACCTTTTATGCTCTAGTATCATATCATGGCTTTAATTTGCTACAGTTTAATTCTCCTTGAAGGAAATAGAATTTCCAATTAATCCAAGGATGATTAAATTTGGATAGCTGATACAGTTATCACCTTCCAGCTTCCTTCCTTGCTCCTTTATTGGAGGTTGGGTTCCTGCCACGAGGACAGCTGACTTGGTATACGGAGCTGCTCTGGGAGCACCAGCGTTTACTGCCTTGCATAGTGGAGTAGAGCGATGCCCATGTAGGGTTGCCTGAAGAGGCAGGGCTGGAAACTTCATTGGTTTGAAAGTGGATTCACAGGCTGTTCACCTACCTATGAAGTCAGAGGTGGCCACCTCCAGAAAAGGGATAGGAGGACGGCTGGAGAAGAAACCATTACTGTTATCAGATGATCCCTTCTAAACTGGAACGCACAAGCATTTAGCATGCTCTAACCAGCATCCTTTACTTTCAAATAAGGTTATGCTCCTGTTCACTTTTTACATAAGAAGACTTGGTAGATCTGAGGAGCCAGCAAGTGTCTTCTGCATGAGAGTAACCTGTTGAGGACATAGGAGATGGCTAGTGCATGAAAACTTAGTACCCTTGTTTCCTTTGGGATGATGCCATGATGGCAGTTTCCCTCCATGTCTTACGTGATGCCTCTTCTCTTTTTTTGTGTAGGTCAGCATGTCACTGAGAAGAGAGGGAACAGCAGGGGTAGCTAAATATATCCAGGAGACAGCAAATGTCTCCTCAAGATTTAGAAACTTCTGTTTGTGATTTGTGGAAGAAAAGAAATGAGGTCATGAACATGGCAAAAGAGAGAAAAAAAAGCTTAAGAAGGGAATGGAGAAAATAAGAAAAGGTTGAGAAAATGCAGAAAGATGAAGAAAGTGGAGGAACACTCAAAAAGTAAGGCTCTTGCTCACGACTAGTAGGCAGAACATCCATAACATCCCAAAGATGTGGTATTTCTGGAAGCAAGCTGTAATTGGGCAGTGCTTTTATATGACTTTGTCATAAAACTGTTCACAAAATACACAAATATTGCCAGAGCCACAGATAACTATGTCTATCTTATTCCCCCCCCCACTATCTTCCTGCGTGTTGTATCTTGATACAGAACTTTGCTCATCAGGCACAGTCTGACCTTGACAACAGAAGGTTTTGCTTAGTTTTTCAGTGAATGTGCCTGATTGAACATGATTCACATGTTTTTTTAGTGACTGCATGGGCTGCATGGGACATGGCTGTTCAAACTTGCTGTGATTCAGTGGAATTCAGGCATTTTCATACTGAACATCTGTGACTTGGGGAAGATCCATGTGTTTTCTCAATGAATATGAATGAAACTGGCAAGGGCCTCAGTGTTTCCTTCTTGCTTCTATGCTTGTAATTATCACAGTATATAAATACACAGAGACTTTCTTAGAATGTGCCTAAGAAGATCTGACAAAATCTAGTTTTTGCTCAGCCTCGACTCTGTAAGGAGTCAGATGCAGTGGATAAGATCTTATGTGTCTCCTCTCTGGTGCTTGCAGACACACACTTCTAGACCTACTTTAGGTCCTAACAGTGTTGGAAAAAACACTTCACCTTCTCCTCCCCTGTGTGGGTACATCGAGGGCTGTTAAAGTGGCTTCATTCCCTCCTCAAGGAATGGGTGCTCTGGCAGTGGTACTTGGGTAGCTCTCCTGCAACTGGGAAAAGTGGCAAATAGCAAAATGTCTGCCCTCCCAAGTGCCCCTTCATAGGAGTGGACGGAGCAACAGTAACTCCTCCCACTACTTTATTTTCTGTGTCCTGATTTGTCCGACCTAGGATGAATCTAATTTTCCTTGACTACCAAGCTCTTGCCAGAAGGGTGAAATTAAGTTTGGTAAAAGACCAGTGGGAACAGCAAGAGACAGGTAACTCCTGGTATTGCACTTTCATGGAAAGATGGATGGTTGGTACTTAGCATTTATATGGTGCTATATATTCTCAGCGTCACTGAAGAAACACTAATTCATCCTTAGTCCATTCTCAGTTAGATATGAGAGTCAGGAATGGTGAAAAAGCAAGGAAACTCTGGTCTCGCTAAAGCTGATGGAAGTTTCTACTTAAAGCTTATGTCTGGTAGATGCTTCCCTGACACGCTGAGCACATTTACTGACCTAAGACTGCGGTAATGAGCAAGCCTTTTCATGGAAAACGAGGACCAGAATATTAAGGCGAGAAAAATCCTTGCAGAATTGCGCAAACCCGTTTATCCTCGCAGATTCAGTCTCATTTAAATTCTCCTCCTCCATGAGGCACGTCCCTGCATTCAGAGGCAGCTCGTGCGCCACTCCCCGCTTTCCCCCGCCAGCAGCTCAGCCAGCTGACCCCCCGAGGAATCGATCTACGGCAAGAAGACATTTCCGACTGCAGGGCGGCCCTGGAGCAGCCCCGCGCCACCCAAACCCTGCGCGACACGTCCGCGGGTGGGGGACACCAGCCCCCGGGGCGCGGAGGGGCGGGCGGCGGCCAGCAGCGCGGCGGGGGGCGGTGGGGCCCGGCGGGGAGAGGGCTGAGAGGGGCGGTGACGGGGAACC
>VYZX01021586.1:9789-30876 GCA_013401335.1 Brachypteracias leptosomus | reverse complement strand
GCTCCGCGGCGAGGTGGTGCAGGTGGACATCGCGGTCACCGACGTGAACGACCACGCGCCGCGCTTCCCGCGGGACTGCCTGCAGCTCAATGTCTCCGAGCTCAGCCCGCCCGGCACCGCCTTCCGCCTCCCGGCCGCCCGCGACCCCGACGCCGGCCGCTTCGGCACGCAGGGCTACGCGCTGCTGGAGGAGGGCGGCGCGGCGGGGCAGCCGCCACTGTTCCAGCTGCGCTACGGGCGGCCGGAGCCGCTGGAGCTGGTGCTGCTGCGGCGACTGGACCGGGAGCGGGCGGAGGCGCACCAGCTGCTGGTGGAGGCGTGGGACGGTGGCAGCCCGCGGCGCCGCGACCGCCTGCGGGTGTCGGTGCGGGTGCTGGACGAGAACGACAACGCGCCCGCCTTCAGCCGCGCCGAGTACCGGGCGCGCCTGTGGGAGGACGCGCTGCCGGGCACCGCCGTCTGCCGCCTGCGGGCCACCGACCCCGACCTGGGCGCCAACGGCGACGTGCGCTACGCCATCAACCGCCGGCAGAGCGACCCCGACGGCTTCTTCGCGGTGGAGGAGCGGAGCGGCGTGCTGCGCCTCCGCCGCCCGCTGGACCGAGAGGCACGGGCCCTGCACCGCCTGGTCGTTGAGGCGCGCGACAGCGGCGCCCAGCCCGAGGTCTCCAGCGCTCTGGTCTCCGTGGCCGTGCTGGACGTGAACGACAACCGCCCCGCCATCCGCCTGCTCTACCTTACCGAGAGCGGCGGCCCGCGCGTCTCCGAGGGGGCACGGCCCGGCGACTACGTGGCCCGCGTCTCCGTCTCGGACGCTGACGAGGGCGGCGAGGCGGACGGTGGCGGCGGCGGCATCGCGCTGGACCTGCTTGGCGGCGACGGCGCCTTCGCGCTGCGTCCGGGCGGTGCCGGCGTCTTCTTCCTCTGCGTGGCGAGGCCGCTGGACCGCGAGAGCCGCGACCTTTACGAGATGCGGCTGGTGGCNGGCCCCCGGCGGCCGCCCCCCCGCCCCTCTCCGCCGAGCAGCCGCTGCTGCTGCGCGTCGCCGACCTTAACGACGAGGCGCCCGCTTTCCCGCAGCCCCACTACCGCGCCGCCGTCTCCGAGGCCGCCTCCCCCGGCACCACCGTGCTCCGCCTTAGCGCCTCGGACGCCGACGAGCCGGGCTCGCCCAACGCCGAGGTGCGGTACGCGCTGGAGGGCGACCCGGCCACCCTGGCCCTGCTGCGCGTCGACGCGCGGAGCGGCGCCGTCAGTACGCGCGCCTGTCTCGACCGGGAGCGGCAGGCGGCGCTGGAGCTGCGCGTGGTGGCGCGCGACTGCGGGCTCCCGCCGCGCGCCGCCGTCTGCCGCCTCAGCGTCCGCGTCGAGGACGCCAACGACAACGAGCCGCGCTTCGAGCGGCAGGTCTACCGCGGGCGGCTGCCCGAGCACGCCGCGCCCGGCCGCTGCCTCCTACAGGTGAGCCGCTGCCCCGCCCGGCTGGCAGGCCTTCCTCAGCCCGGGGCGGGGCCTCCAGCCGCTGTGTGGCTCGGTGGGGCGCGGGTGGCGGACGCCCGGCGTGGCGCAGGACCTGCGGTTCGACTCCCTTGGTGGGCCACCCCCTCAGGTCTGGGGCTGCTGCCCCGAAACGCGGCGCTTTACGACGCGGCCGCTGCCGCCCAGCACTGTGGTTGAATGCGGGAGCGCCGTCGATAGAGCCGGCTAATCGGTGCATTCCTAGTACCCTACATCGTCACAAGTGCTCTTGAAAATATGTCACTTACCCCGTAAAATTTGCAAGCACAGAAGCTCAGATGTTCAGAGAGAATCAGGTGCCAGCTTGCGTTACATCCCAGAGGGAGTTGAGCTGGCTGTGGTACTTTAGAGGACTTGTGGTCCTTAGAGTGAAATCAGTGAGACTTATCTCTGAGGGTAAGCGAGACCCAGGCAAGAGCAGAGAGCGGGCTGGGCAAGGGTGACACAGTGGGACCTGAAATTAAAAAGTGATTCTGGAGCTTTCCAGAGCACTCTGCTAGAGGAGAGAGTCAATTCACTCAGCCCTCACAAAAACTGATCAGTGCTAATAGAAAAAATGTTCTACTTGTCTATCAAAAACCCCTTTATTCTTTGCAAGTGAGGTCGAATGGAGGCTTTGCGGGGCCAGGAGTTGGCTGATAGTCCTTTTGCCTTTAGCGTGGAAGGACTTTTCAGAAGTCATACCTTTGAACTGAGCAAAGCCTTTCCCACCAATAGAAAATTCACAGCAGTTGATCCCAGGTGAAGATACAAATGTTTCAGAGTTTATGTAGAAAATTACCTGAGTTTGAGGAAGAGCCATGCTTGAAGAGGGGACCTAGGGAGAGTTGCAGCGTGTTTCCTCAGTACTTTTGAAGAAAAATTCTATTTATCTCCAGTTGAGCTACCTTATTTATTTATAAACCAGGAGGCATTGATGATGTTTTGGGTTTAACAATTATTTATTTCACCAAAATGCATTTTCCTGTTCTTTGTTTTCAGTTGCACTCTGAGCTCAAAAAGTATAGCTCTAATGAATAAAGTACAGCTCTAATAAAAAAAATCAGTCTATGAAAAGTTTGGGCAGGTTGAGCGCATGGAGCTTTTAATTTCACACCCCAAACTGACAAGAAAATCCCATCACTGCCATTTCTTTTTCTTCCACTCACACGGGGAAAAAAAGAGTTTTGTCCAGCGGTGGCCACAGGAAAGCCCTGGAGAAAGTTAATGACGTAATTTAAAAGCTCACCTTCTCCCAGGAAGGGGCTGGGGACCTCACTGGAGCCCCGGAGGGGGCGAGGGCAGCATCCGTGGTGCTGAAGGACGGCGGGACTTGAGCCGTCGGTTTCGCTGCCACAGCCTGATACTGCGGTGGGAGGTGATGAATAGCAGTGTTTTGCTTTTGATTTAATTCTGTGGAAGCATCCTGAAGGATTTCTGAAGCGTTTTAAAGAAAATAGCCTGTGATCGTGTTTTTTTCTTGTAGGTTTTAGTACACTAATAACACAGATCTTCTAGCAGGTCAAGGGTGTTCCGTACTGTAGATACCATGGATACCATCCACGGTGTATTGAATTTTGAAAATGTCACTGTGCTGCCATACTCTAAACAAGAGTAGAAAGAAATAGTTAGGTTCAGGTGGCTGGGTGATCAAACCTGGGATATTAAGGCCAACAGTGAATGAGGCATGAGAGACATATATAGGAGGAATAGCAGATGAGCATCCCACAAACTGCCAGGGGAGGAAGCTGGTGTTTCTACTTGCGGGTTAATCCTGGATCATCATAGTGATGTCTGGGTTTCATAGTGCACTGTGTAGTAGGCTTAAGCTTTAAACATACCCACCTTTTAAGCTCCCTGTATTTTAAGCTTTAAACATACCTACCTTTTAAAATTATCCTTATACCTTTTCTCCCATTTTCTTTCTGCTCAACCACTGTGGGCAGGAAAAGCTGTAATGAAGCAGGTGGCTTCATCTGTGTTGCTCCAGTTGTTGCAGCTAGTGATAAGAATGAAGAAAATAGGTTTTGGTTTGGCCAAGCCTTTTTTTCAGGGTCTGTGGTATAAGTCTTGTCTCTAATTGGGCACTTGAACTTAAAAGCTAGCATGAATAGGGGGTAACCGTGGACTCTGTTATTGCTGCTCCTGGAGAACTGGAAATCAACCAAGCAGAAGGGCTCTTGCAGTAGTGCCTCACTAAGCCTTCATTAGTAGCCTTTGCTTGGGGACCAACTGGTGACGAATCATTGCTTTATAGATCATATGTCTAGAGCTTTCTGCCCTAGTGCTTTGCTGTAGCTCTGCCCAGCCACTCAGTTCTGAGCAATTTATTCCCTTGTGCTCTTGACTGCATGTTGATAATAGGAGGTTTCTTTCCTTCTGGAAAATCTTTTACTCCTGCTGGAATTATTATTTAGGTTATCTTCATTCACCCCCTACTTTCCACAAGACTAGCCCGTAATGTGGGCTAGATTTATGAAGTGGATCAACTTGCATATAACTCTCTTTTATTATTCCATAGGAATTTACTGATTAGGTGAATTAACTATGCACTTAGATGATGAAGTTTTCAGCCATTTCATGGGCTTTTCTGTGGTGAACACAAGGCTCTTCCTGTGCAGATTGAACCAGTAAGGAAGAAACTGCATCTTGAAAAATAAGTGGAATTTGTTTGCATTGGCTAATATAAGAAAGAAACAAGACAATGTAATGATTGCATCACTGGGGAAAATAAGACAGGTGGAGATCAGAAATCTGAGCAAATGGAAGAAAAGTCTAAATGAAGAAAAGGGAAAATCAGTGGGAAAGTAACAGGTTATTGGACATTAGAAAGTAGGGGAAAAGTATGCAGTGAAACTCATAAGTACATTTTTGAATATTTTAGCAGCATTTATCACATTTTTGTCCATTTTTGGATACTGAACTTCTGGTTTATTGCTAGTTGTTACAAACACACTGGTGAGATGATTAAAAAGAAGCAAACCAAAAGAAGATAAAGGCAGAGGGAGGGAAAGGTGAACATGGAGAGAAATTGTAGACCAAGGCAATTTGCAGTAACAAAAGTGGAAGCAGCAGAAGCACTCTTTGTGTGATGTGATGTGATGTCAACAGATGTTTTAGTAACACCTTGATTTTGGCAGTTGTGTCAACATCCCTGTTTCTTCATGTGAAGGTGTTGTATGTTATTTTTGAGTGGTCACTTGCCTTAGGGATGACATTTCTTATTCAATTAGTATGATGAACTTTTGGCATAATAGGAATCTATTTCCTGAAGATCTTCAGCATGACCTAGAAAGGGGATAATGTGGAGAAATGAGTGAGCATCTTGGACTTTCTCCTGTTCTTACTGTACCTTTTATCCCATTCTCATGGACCAACATGGTTACAAATGCCTGTGGACTGTTGAGTGATGGTGCTGATTATATCCTGTTTCTGCACTTCTTGCTGCCAGCCTGGCAATTTTAGGTGAATTTAGTACCTGATGATATATACCTGAAGTGCTGAGGCCTGAGTTGTGGGCCTGGAGTTGGAGTTGACCTGTGGATGAGTCACAACCTAGCAGAATGTTTTGTTTTCCCTATTGGCTTCAGGTTCCAGAGGCAGAACCTGGTGCACCTGAGTTTCTGTGGCTCCGCCCTCACCCAGGGGGTCCCGGGTGGGGTGGTGGGCGAGGCCAGGGCTACTTTAACCAGAAGCTGATTAGTTGGAGGAGTTTCCTGTTGGGTGTGGTTTGTGTTGGAGCTAGCTGCATCTTGCTGAGCTCTCTCAGTGGTGTCTTTCCATGTGAAGGGCCACTGAGGGAGCCGTCTCTGTCTGTTGTGTCCAGCAGGCAATGCTGGCAGCACAGTGGGCAGCGGAGGAGCTGGGCCCACAGGAACCTATGGCAGGATTGTTTGAAAGAAGACTTCTGAGGGGATGGTGCTGAGTTCAGTGTTGGCCTGTGTGATTGGGGAACTGATGGCAGCATAAAATGATGATGGCTGAACTGTCATGACAATACCTCTGTGAGGATTGCGCCTCTGTGACCTAAGAGTATGGAGTGTGATAAAGTATCTCTCTTCTGAGCCATTCTCTTAATCCTATTAACAAGTTAAGGATTAAAGTTTTGCTGTAGACCTGCCTTGTTAACAGAGGTTTAATCCTGATTACAGATGTTATTTTCAAGCTTTTTTAGGTGATTGCTTCTCAATGCTCATTGTTATGGTTATATTTAGTAAAATATATCTCCAAACTGTAGTACTGAGTTGCCAGGTTTGTCAGGATTTTCAGTCTTATAGTTGAAATGGCAGTATATTATATTTCTGCCTCTCTCTCTCATGGAGCAGAATAAAACTTGATCTGAAGGTTAATAATTCAGCACATCAGGGTGGCACCAGTTTTCCTTGTGTTGTGGAACACAACCTTGATAAAATGGAAAACCCCTGTTCTGTTTTGTATCCTCCAGGAACTCCTGCGTAAAAGAGCATTTCTCCTTACTGGGCTGTGCAGAGCTTATAGTTAGACATTTGGTGACTGTGGCAGCTCTCAGCTGAACTTGTATTTTTTACTTAATGAAGATGTTTGTCTTCTACAGCATAGTATATTCTGTATATATTTGAGGCTTGTAGATTAAGCTTGCTTCCACTGCCGGGATATGCTGTAACTTGTGAGGTGCTCTGTGGCATAAATGTTCTTCACTTTATGCTACATATGCATTCTTATGAAAAGTATAACGACTTATGCACCTGTTATTACATCTTGAAGAGAATGTTAGTTGTCATGAATTAGTGGCAGTTTGTGTCAGTATTTTTCTTACTAAATTTGTTTTCTTCTATGTTTCATTAGAAAATTCATGTTTATTTGCTTTAGTGTAATCCCTGACAGAACAGAGGAAGAGAAAAAGCATATGTTGTCTGTGAAATGATAAAGACTCATATGCATTCCACTGTTAGGCCAATATGCACTCTTCTGGTCCATTAAAAGAGGCTATTTTAACTTGCTGTTAGAGCTCCTCAGCTCCTTTTACTTAAAAATAAGACTTTCTGATGCTGGGGCATTTGTAAATGCAGTCAGCAAAGAAGGATTTTATTTCAAGTTCGTAATGCTAATATAGTTATACTAGAAATTATGGAATTAAGGAATAATAAACCTGTGGGTTTTTAGAAAATATTGAAAGGTATAATATACTTAAGAAGGATGCATGGGTTTAGAGGATTTTTTTAAAGTGCATAGTCTATTTCAGAGAAGTTGTTCATTCTCACTTGAAATATATTTCCAAGAAGCACTTGAAGAATGAGAATTCTAAAAGAGACATTTTTAACATTTGTCTTTTCCTAATTTTTCTCTGCCTTCTACAGAAGAAAAAATAAAAGTTAAGATCGCAAAAAGGGATGGAGTATACATTCCTGCTGTGAAGGATGAGGACTTAGAGGCTGTAATCTGTTACTGGGCAGGTAGCAGCATTTGCTGAAGACTGCATTTTTCTCCCTTTTCTTTCCCTGAATGTTGAAGCAAGGAGCTAAAAGGACAGTCCTTTCTCTGATGGTTTTGGTTCTGGATCATTTATTCCACATTGCAATTATTGAAACCAGAAATGAAGCCAGCAAACTAGGTTTACAGAAGATATAAAGAGCTATGAAATTAAACTCATCCTAGTTAGATATAAGATAAAAAGAAGCTAGAAGAGATCAGGCCATGCATTCATCTGTTGGCTTCTTGAGCTTTTCAGGTCTAATTTTCACTGCGTCCGATTTACAGAAGTCTGCCACAGAAAAGACAGATTTTCTTTGTGGACTTAGAATCCTACTGTTTTAAAACAAATACAATTGACAACAGGAAGACCAAATCTCAAACTGAACTACGGTTACAGCAGAGAAATTTGTCATCTAACCTGTAACAATAATGCAAAAATATTTATTTGTTCCTCGAGTTTGTATTATTATATTACTGAGTTCGAAAGCAGTTAACATGCCATCATTTGTCTGTTAGGTATATGATTTTGTAGCAATTCATTCTTCCTAAATTCACAACAAATATCCTTTTGCACACCAGAAGCCATTCAGTAGATTCTCAGTAGATTATAATAGCTTTGTGGCTATAAAAATCACTTTTTCATGGCTATGCACAACTTCTTGTAATCTATTAATATCTAGCTTTAGAAGTGTGGATGGTCTTGGCTCAGAAATTAATAAATGTCTCTTTGAATCTGTGCAGTAGTTTGCTGATTGCATGAAGGGAGAAAAATGAAAAGTCAGAAAATGAAATTTATTTTGATAAATTTTTTTTTATGTAGCTTTAATAGGATTTCATATTCTTTTGCATAAGAATTCTAATTATGATGCCCTTCAAGCTTTTTAAGATTAGGAAAACCGTTCTGTTTAATAATGAAAATGTTCATAAGAATGAGAGTCTGTTCCTTGATGCGGTCCTTTCAGTGCAAACATCCAACTGAATGGATGCTTTGTAGATATAAGAAGCTAAAAAAGCAAAGGTGTGAGAAATGGGGGGTTGAAGACTTTTGCTGTTTGTAGTTACTCTTAAATGTGGAAAGTGTTAAATTTTCAGTGTCCAACACCTGCAAAAACCAGATCTCTGGTGGTAATTCCCCCCTGCCCACCTACTGAATCTACAGCTGTTTGCTATCTAAACTCACCACTTAGAAAATGTAGGAAACATTGAAACATTTGGCTTTTATTTGAGAATTAAATTATGTTAAAGTTTGGGGACAAAAACACTTTAAAAATTACTGCAGAAAATTACCTTTTTTCCCAGTTCTCAATGAAGTCTTTTAATTGACATCAGCAAGCTGGGTCTGGGAAGAGGGAGAGTTTGAAGGCTCGTGTGGGGCTAAGTCTGAAATTGTCTGCACACTTTGGTCTATAGCCATTATGAGAAAAGAGACATGCATGATAAAGGTATTGTTGTTAGAGAAATCGGATGTATTCCTAGCTTTGGCGTAGTTGGAGTTATAGTCTTAATCATGTTCTCTGTATTATCTGTATTAAAATACTAGCTAAAAGACTACTCAGAGGCAAATGAGTCCTTGAATACCTTTGGCTACTAAGTTTATAGAGTTTTATGCAGCAAAATGAATAAACATCAAGTTAAGCATCCAGCAAGTGTTCATTCATAGCCACTGATCTTCTTGAGTAATGATTGTGAACTACTTTTTTCAGATGGAAGGCATTCCAAACCAAATGCAGTGGTTTTGCTGGTGCTTACTCTTATACAAAGAGCTGACTTCAGCAGTTGTCTTATAATACACTCAAGCAAGTTATTAATAAATTGTAAATGGCTAGATATGGCTTATCTGTTCATTTATCAAGTATTAATGTCAGTTTATCATCCATATAGATTTTCACAAATTGCTAGGTCAGCAGAAGGCTTAGTCTTTACTGGAAGGCTATAAAGCATTGGGAAATAGATGAGTTAGGAATCTAAGTTCCAGCTTACTATGAAAACAGATTGACACTGCAGAATGAACCTTTTTATTTTACTTTGCTGCTCAATTTGTTTTTGAAAGAAACTTTTATTTGAATGCTGAACAAACATCAATGATTTACAGAGTCTGCATTTCTCTTTTTAAAATGCATAGGTTTGATTTAGAACTTAGAAGCTCCGTGGACTTCAATGTGCATGTAAATAGCTTGAAGGAACTTGTTCTTTAGTGCACTAATGATAGTTTGTCTGAGCAATCCCTTCTCCCTGTTCAGTATAAAATGGTAAGTTATACGAACACTGCTGTAGTGAGGAGTGGGCCTCTCTAACTGATTATCCAAATCCTGCTGCAGGCGTCAACAGCACAGAAGCAGAGATACCAGCTAACAAAACACTTGGGGCAGACATCACACAGCTCACTTTGGCACAGGTCTTGCATGTGAGAGCCTGTGTATGTATTCCATTGGACCAATATGACATCCAGCCCCATATCCTTTTTCTCATAGATGCTAAAAGCATACACCTGGACAGGTGTAAAAACAGAGCAAATGTACATGAATCTTTCCCTCATGGATTCTTCTTGTTCAGCTGTTTTCATCTTGAGGACATCCCAAACAAGATAGAGCTTCTATGTATTTGTAACCTTGAATGGATTTTTTTCCTGTTAAACATACCTACCCTTCAATTTTTCCAAAGTATCATCAGCCCCAACGTACTGTGGCAAGGGGTGTGCTGATTGGCTACCTGCGCCATGAGGAATCACCCCTTTGCTTTGAACCTGGACCAGAGACAGTGATCTGTCCTGGCTGCTCATGATATCACACATCTTTTATATCACCTCTCCATCTCATTTCCAGTACTCATTCTTGTTAGCTAAAATAAAAAAGAGCGTTGGGCCAGCAGCTATGCTTGAACATTGAATTCTGAAATGTGCCACTGCTGAAAATATAACATTAAGCCTTGTTTACAAAGATTATATAGTTGAAAGTTCACATTTTATAGAATTTGGTAGAAAATAGTGTCCTTGCTCTCAGTCTATGGAGAAAGTTTACTTACCTATTTAAAAAGGCATTTTTTTTTAGGAGTAATAGATTTTAAAAATACTGTTTCTAAATCACAGTTCATTCAAGCTGCTCTCATCTTTGAGACTCCCATAAGAAGCTGTAAAAAATCAGGAGCCTTTTAATTTCATTGGCACTTAGTTGAAATAATTCTTCCCTGATGAATGTTAATTGCAAGGGATTTATGTCATGCCTGGAGAACATGTCCAGTGGCAATGTATTTAGTATTGCAATGGAAGACGTGCAGATACTTCTCATACTGTACTGACTGCTCCTCCATATAAATTTGTATATATAATTTAATACATATGTATATATAAAAATGTGATCCTCATTCAGTCCCATTTAAATCAAGTAATGTAAAGGAAGTTTTAATTAGGCTTTCTTTATGTGGATAACCTTGACAGTACAACCCAAAGCCTCACTCTTTGTGGTAGCATCTGACAAAGTTAGCAGAATGTGTTTTAAGGGACAGTGCTTAGGTTGCAACCCTTTTTTGAGCCTATTTCCTCACTTCCACAATCTTCTCATTCGTATGTGGGTTACTCGAGATGGATCAAATCTGTGGACTTTGCAATAGTGCTTTACTTAGAGATGAGTTTTCATTCTGTAACAAAGTACAGCATTAGAGACTCAGCTCTAGCTTCTGTCTCTTCCTCTCCTTTGCACTAAATGAAAACAAGCATTACATTTACGCCAGACTTTACTAGCTCCATTTCCTGCTGGATATGACTTAAAATAAAAATCACGATACTGTCATGCCAATTTACTTGTGTTTATAGGCTGCACTGATTTAAGCATAAAACTGTTGCAGGACCAACGATATTTGATGTAATAAAAGCAAATACTAACTTCCAGCCTTGACAGATGTCTCAATCTCCTGCACTGACTTTGTGTAAAGTGTTTTTTGTCTTCCCTTCCCCCTCCTCATCCCCAGCTACTTCCCTCATGCAGAGAATTAGGTTGTCATGCTTATGTCTGCTCCACTTCCACTAGCTTGTGCCTACATCTGGTACTGGGAAAGGAGTAACAGGAAGGGCAGTTTTTTAACTGTCTGACTAAACGTATGCAAGACAAACAACTTGTGTATGCCCTGTTTTTTTAACAGTTATAAACAAACTCATATGGTTTAATGCAATGTCCAAGGAACTGGTTGTGTTTTACCAGTCAGAGAAACTGCTGGAGATGACTTCACTCAGTCTCTGGGGCATTACCTTCTATGTTACCTTTTGTTTTCCAATGTGTAAAAACCCCAATAAATACAATTTGATACTACACATTCAGTTTTTCTTGCTATGTTTTGTAGTTGCTTTAAATTCGGAATTCATGTCCAGACATACCAGAGTAATGATTTACCAAAGCCTAATTGTCCTTCTGTGGTGTAGCTGCATTGATAATAGACCTATTGTTTTTACAAAACTATGTTTTCTCATAGAAATGAGATATTGATATCTTTATCTCTGCTTCTGTACACAAGTGGGGTTACGTATTTAACATTCTCCATAGATACATAGGCACCTAATTATTTTTCCTTAGGGATACATTATTAATCTTGCAATAGGCTACTGCTTTGGGCATGCATCCAGTTTGATTCTGTAAGAAATTCACAACATTTTATTAATTACCTAATTTTATGGATACATTTCCGTTTGGTATTTTATCACTATAATGCTTAATAACATTTCTGTAGGATCAATGTGCACTTACATGGACTCAATAAAGCACGTCTGTCAGTTTCTTCTGAAAAGATTTTCAGTTGTTTTAAGATGCTCCCAAATGGAGGAGAATAAGCACTTTGAGACAAGGATTATCCCTTGTTACTTTGTACCATATGTGCATACTGCATCGGTAAGGTTGTGTACTATTAGAAAATATGTTAATCTCAAGAATGTATCAACATAGAATTTAAACCTTGAAATTTGCAATTATGTTTGCGGGAAAGAGAGCAGTAACCTGAAGATACCAACTCGGTGGTTGCTCAGTTTTCAACAGGCTGGTTCCTGTTTTGTGTGTTGTGCTGTTACTTTTGCTTCTGAAGACTTCATATAGAATTTAATTTTACAGCTTTTTGGAAAAGGAAATCACTGAGAGCACTTCAGATTTCTTGGGGGATGCTGTGCTTAGACTTGTAGTTACTCTAGTGTGGCTCTGGGGTAGTTTTTCAGCACCATTAGTAAGTACCAAGGGTCAGTGGGTGTTTGGAGCCCTATCAGGATCCAGTCTCTAGCTCATGGTGCAAAAACAGGATGGGGTGAAAATGGCTCTAATTGAAGTTTGGCTGTTTAACTTGCATCACAAGTTTCAGTAATGCTGGATTTAAAAAAAGACTAAACCTGCTAATTCCTGCCTGTTTTCTGCTTTGTGTAGATCTATAAGCCCGTGCAAAATAAGTGTAAAATGCTACCATATGGTAATACTATACAACAACATCGCGGCAGTTGTGAGGCAGTGGGGAACTGGGAGGCTCTTTTCAAAAAAAGCTTTTGTTGCACAAGTGTACAGGGAGCTTAGGAACATAAGCTGCAATGAAGTCAGCCAGGGCTTGTTCTTTGGGGAGTTTTCAGGTTCTCTGGATTTTGGAAATCTTAACTAATTTAATATGTGCCTGTGGGTTTCTGAAGGGGAGGGAGAGCACTGTATGCATGATACTGTAGGAGCAAGGGGATGAAATAAACTCCAATACAAACGTGACCTGTTTTCTCAGAGCACAGAACTACTTCTTAATGTAACATATTTTAAAACAGTATGTGCTGCCATCACCAGTAAAAGTAGAATAATTATTTTCCCCCAAAGTTTGATTTGAAACAAAGTCACAACTTAGAAAATTCTTTCTCCTTTAGATTTGTTTGTATAATTTTAAAGGATCTAAGAGAGAGCATTTCATTCTGGTTTTAAAAAGAAAGAAGAAAGGCAAACCCTCATGTATTTGGCCTCTCTTGTTTGTTTGTTTGCTCCCTTTTGTTACTACTAAAGTAAAGCTCCATATCCTGGAATTTGTTTCTTCTTTTATTTTTTTAGCTGTCTTTGAAGTTGATGTCTTTAGCCATAATTTTGGCAATGCTGTAGTCTTACAATGATTTTGCTCTGATACTAGGCTACTTTTGTGTTTTCTTTCCATTGAAAAAAACAAACCATGAATTTCTTAGGTTTGGTATTTGCAATTAAAGAAGTAAGGTTTACATTTTCATGGAACTAATAATAAATTACTTAAAAAAAAGAATAATTTTGATCTTGGTTTGTGCCTGTATCTGAGGAGGTGGAAAAGAGCTGACAGTTGAAGCACACTTTTTGAAAGGCTGACTGCTTTTAATTTTCAGAAATGCTTGTCTGAAGTGAGGACCCAAGCCAGTATTTGGGAGTTAGACCAGAACATGTGTTATACTTCCAGAACCCTGCAGTTATGGGACACAAGTTTTCTAAAACTCTGTTGTTGAAATGCCATGTTGAAAAATATTTATGTTTCCTGGGAGATTTTTGATGTCTGTTGTATCTTATTGGAGGCCTCTTAAAGCATACTTCTTGACACTTTGATTTTATGCTGTGGCATTATTCTTACTAATTGCTCATAATGGAAACCATGTTTTAGGCCTATGAGCATGCACTAAATTGTGACTATTTTTCCTAGAAAGTGTGGTTAAAAGTTAGAAACATTGATGGGTATTATCAGGTGCAAATCTCAGTACCTGCCATCTCCAAGAGCTCCCAGTAGCTACACCTCCTCCCTTTGCCCACCCCACATTTCTGGGGAGTGGAGCAGAACTGCTGCATCTTATGAAATGCATGGGCAGGCAGGTGCTTTCATTGAGCCTCTGGCCGTAGCTGGAGCATGGGACTTTTCTGCCCCATCATTTATGCTTAGTATTTTCCAAAGGGGAACTGACACGTTACTTGCACAGGAATATTAATATTAGTACTTATCTGGTAATATCTCACCTAAATCAGTTTGCATTTGTATTTTTTTTATGTCGGATCTCTTTGTCTTATAGTCATCTAGGTTTTTTTTTTTTTCCTTGTCTTCAGTTTCCAATGAATAAACACCCAGCTTACAGCAGAAAATTGTTTATTGGCATGTTATTTCATTTTTTGTTGTTCTATTTTTATTACTTCAATCTTCTAGTTCTTCTTTATAAAGATCCTCTTGATCTTCTCCATTGACATTGCTTTCTAGTTTCAAAAACTGGTGTTACTGAAGCACTTATGTTCTGTTTTTTTTCTGATTAATGAATAGACTTAACAAGCTGGTTATCAATCATAATTTTTAACATTATATATTTATCACTTAAAAACATTGAGATACAGAATAACTGTTTTTTATTCCTCCATTTAATTTAAATTTTAAGTTATAATTACATGGTCTGAAATATTCATGTCCAACAGCTTTATTATTTTCATTGATTTATGAGTCTCCGAGGAGTTAAAGTTTCTCATAAAGAAATGATACCTGGTGATACTCTTTCTCCAAGAGCATTGTAATTCCCTCTGTGTATCTTCAAATCTAACCCTGGGGCCAAGAAAGCCCATAGCAGATACTCAGCTTGAGATGCTGGGGAAAAAAATCCACCAAACAGCATATCCTCTGAACATTAGCTCAATGCTTCACAGCTGTTAAAATCTCATCTTCTTGCTCTGAGGACTAACCATCTATGTTTGTCTTGGCTTATAGACTTGCATGTGAATTCATTCTCATTTTTGGTTTTTTGTGGGGTTTTTTTAATAGCATACAGGTTAACTGAGGTTGCTAGTGGAGTTCCTTCTCTGATGGGACATATCACTGGCTGATGTGTAAGGGATTTATTTCATTAGGCCATTCAATCTTTAAGCCCCTGGAATCTGCAACTCTGTAGGGTCTCTAAGCACCTTCTGGAGATACCATAAATCTTTCAAGTGACTGTTGAGATTCAGCCCAGCTCCGCACCTTCCGGCTTTTCTTCGTAGCAAAGCTTTTCTCACATTTTGTTCTCACATGAATTTTACACGTCTCCAATGAAATAAGACCACATCTGCTTTCTCCTCTCTGAAAATTACTGAGATTGCCTGCTGTGTAAGCTCTTCTTTCAAGTCTTTTTAAGCTTGTATTTTATCTCTCTTAGCGATTTTTTTCTCGATGGGGTATTCTGTGCTTTCTCGACTTCCTCCTTGTGGACAAACAGGAGAAAAGTCATTCCTGACTTTAATCAGCCTCACCCGATGAAGCAATTGTTATTCAAAGTCATTCTGTCTGGTTGGGATAGTATGGTTGGAAATGGTGTGTATAAGAGTTGCTCGACAAAAAACCCCAATATTTATAGAAAAATTTCCAAATATCAGTCAAAGTTAACGAGTCATTTACAGGGAAGATTCCTGGATTGTCAGGATATTTTCACTGTGCTTTTCTTGGGTGGAATTGTTAATAAAGCCTTCAGAGAGCCTCAAGAGACAGACAGTCATCTGTTGTATTCCTCATCCTACTTCTAAAAATGCTTTAGAAAATTCAGGACTTCTTAATATTTAGAATATCTAATACCTTTTAGAAATAATAGTTATTGAATTAAATAAGATGCATCCCTAAAAAACAAGAAGTAGGAACCGTGTCTGGGGAGAATAAACATTTCAGTACTATTCCTCTCGCATCTGTGAAGTAAAAGCGCAAGATCTTTGGTGGCTACAATTCATAAGCAATAGCCAGGAAAAAAAGGCATTTTGTCATTATCATGACTTGGTGGTGAGAAGAGAAAGATGACCAGAGCCAAGGGGAACTTGAATTGTCTCTGGAAAGTCCTGGGGAGTGTTTAGCTCTGTATGAATTGTGTTACAAATGTATGTGATAACTTGTGTTTAAAATACTTGAAAGGAAAAGAGAAAGAGTTTTAGTTTGGGGATGAATGATGTTGTGAGTTTCATATGGTCGATAAGATTGAAGTTCTACAAACTGCCAGAAATTCAATTAAGCTTTCAGAACAAAAAGATGTATCAGTTTATATTTTGTATGTAATTGAACACTGTTAAAGTGAAGGACACTCACCCAGAACAGTTGTGTTATGAAGTTAGGGATTTGTGCAAATGGTTTCATAATGATGTGAAGCTACATATGATTAGTATTAAATATACTGGTCTCCAGACTGATCTACAGGAATACCCTTCAAGCTGTGAGGCAGGAACTGACCATCAGTTGTGGCAGCATCTTTTGGAGAGAGTCACATTTACAGACTTCATGTGCTCAGTATGTTCTGGTCATTTAAAACACAGTAATGTAAGAGTGTAGGTATATGAAGCTTCTGTTTGGTAAAAGTTTCCCTTGTGTAACAAACTGTGATCCAAAACTGAATTCTGCAGTGAGTGGAGAAGAGTAATGCATTTCAGGGAAGAGATTTCCTCTAAAATACTCAGTATTTTTGCAAACCATAGAAGGGGCCATGCTGATAAAGTGATAGGCAGCTGGCTTATTTTTGTTTCTTGCTGTTAAAAGGTCCATTTCCAGAGCTAGATGTTAAGCTGATAGCCCCATTTAAAACCATATAAATCTAGAACACTTTCTTCTCTTCAGATATCTGTGTGCTTTTTATGAAGCATACAGTAATCTGTCCATTCAAGGTTATTGTCATATTCTTCTGCAAAAATAATGTGGTAATGGTACTTCTCTTTTGAAGGATAATGAAAATGGGATTCAATCAGAAGCATAGGTTGAGCTCTAGTTATTTGGACATTCTTGTTTAAAATGTGAACTTCAAAACCGCTTTTTTGCACATAACTCCTCTAGATTTATTCAGCTTGCTGGAATAGTACATGCCTGTCCGGGTTTGAGTTAGAACAGAACTTTTCATCTGAGTCTCTGCCAACTGCACTTTCTGAAGTTAACTGCATACTTTCACAGACAGTGTCTGCTTCTAGCAGTGATAATGCTCAATGTTTATAGGTACTACCAAGGATTGGTATGGAGACCAAAGTCACTGCTAGATCTTATGTAGCACATGGGGGATGCAGAAAGTAAAAGGCTGCACCTGTGGGTAAAAAAGTATTCCATCCCATATACATCATATTTGGTATAAGCTGAAGGATCATGAGGGTCATGCTCTCTTCTTCAGTGGCCAATATCAGAAAAGAACTATGTCTGTTCTGCCTTTGATCCTGATCTGTGTGTTCCTGAATCAAGTTCCAGAATCCAGCTCCTGAATCCATTTCCCATCTGCTGCCGGTCCAGCCTGGGACTTCCCCAGTGCCAGCTCCACAGCATCAGTGGTGATGGTGATGTAATTTCCATCAGGGGGCTTGGATTTGATAGTGGTTTTGTATATATTTATATAATTTTGTTTTATTATTTTCATTAAAGCTGTTTTAGTTTTGTTTTCCAATCCATAAGTCTCTCTCTCTAATTCCTTTCCTCTTCTCCCTTGGGGAGAGGGGTTAGTAGAGGGTGTCTGTCATTCATCTAGTGGCTGGCCCAGCTGTAAAGCTTGACAACATCCTCCTCATCCTCCTCATATGTGCAGTCATTTTAGACCTTCTTGCAAACTGTAATGTAGTACACAGATTTAGATGTTGGGAATATGGTGTGCATTTGTGACAATTCCAGGAGGATTTTATATCTTCAGAGAGTTAGTAGCCTGTAAGCCTATTAATCTCTTCTAGCTGTGACATCAATAATATGGATAATATTTATGTGATAAATTTTTCAAAAACTTAAAATACAAATATTAGTTTAGTAGAGCTGTCTTTAATTTGTTCTTTCAATCTGTGTATTGGTGAATAAATTACCAATTTTCATTAACTCCAGCACCATCAGTAAAAAGTCTTTAGGTGAATTTTTTTGATCATCAATATGGTTTTGATACTTAGACCAGCAGCATAGAAGAAGTAGTAGCAGGATTAGGCTGTTTACATCCCCAGAGCTGTGGCTTCTGTTAGCTCTTTTCTCACACTTATTCTGGTTCAGTGCTTCAGATCTTATTCTGCCTTGTTTGAGCTGAAAAATTAAAAAAAAAAAAAAGCCTTTCAGTTAGAATGAGCCTGAAATTTATTTTATTGCTTTTTTCTATTTCAAATTAAATATGAATTCAACAAGGTGTTGCAGGCTGAACAAAATATTGACATTCTTTGGAAATAAAGCACATTCTTTTTGATCCTTCAAGGAAAAAAAATTAAGTGTATGTTCTCTCTTTTTTTCTGATAGCTAAGTTTTTATGAGGCAGAAATCAAGCTCCCATTTTCTGGAAGGGGGTATGTGGTATCTGTAAGTGAAGGCTTTTCCTGATTGTTAAAAACAGACACAATTCAGGCTATATATTCCACAATCACAGATAGACTTGTGCTTGGAAAACATTTCTCATCTTGGAGGTGTTCTTAATCATTGTTATATTATTTTGGTCAGACACTGTAGTGCATCAAGCTGTTTGTCAGGGAACTGATGCTAAGAAACCCAGAACGTGGAATCCATCTTGTGGAAATAAGACCTAATATTGTGGTTTAGGGTCAGTCCACCTACAACAGACACTCTCTGTTAACCTTTCCCCCCCAGTTAGAGGAAGAGAAAAGGATAAGGGAGAGAAACTTATGGCCCCCTCCCCTCCCAAATGGGAGAGGAAGAGAATGAGGGAGGGGCTTCTGGATTAGAAAAGAAAACTAAAACAGCTTTAATGAAGATAATGGTAATAAAATAGAATACACAGAAATATATACAAACCAATATCGAACCCAACCTCCTCCTGATGGCAGTTACATCACCATCACCACTGAGGCTGTGGACAGGCACTGGCAAAGTCCCAGACGGGGCTCAGCAGCTGGTGGGAACCGAGTTCAGGAGCTGGGTTCAGGAGCACACGAATAAGGCTGAAGGAAAGGGAAGGGTCCACTGAAGGGAGGGAAGACCTAGGAGTCCCGAGGGGAAGAGCATCTGGGCGTAAGGGTGTACTGAAAGGATGGCGTAAGGGCCAAGAACCTCATGATCCCTCAGCTTTATACTGAATATGACGTATATGGGATGGAATACCTCGCTGATCAGTTTAGGGTCCACTCTCCTGGTCACTCCTCCCCACAGATGCAGCCTTTCACTTTCTGCACCCCCTGATTTGGTACACAAGATCTAGCAGTGACCTTAGTCTGCACACCAATCCATGGTAGTAACTCTAAACGTCAAACGTTATCACTGCTAGAAGCAGACACTGTGTGCAAAAACATGCTGTTAGCATCAGAACGTGCAGTTAGTTAGAAGAGACTCAGATGAAAAGTAAAATCACTGAACAGAATTGATTTGGTTCTAATTCAAACCAGGACACCTAAGAAGGGAAAGTTGAAAGAGAAAAAAAAGTCCTGGACAGGAGAGCAGGGTTCTCTTTTATAAAGGAGTGGTTACTGTGAAATTTAATTTTTCTTTGTTTTTACTCCCACTGTGTCACTGCTGTTGGCTTATTTTCCCCAGCGGCCTCTTTAATACTGAAAGCCTGAATTAATTATCTTAAATTAGTTAGTTCAGTATAAAGTGGAGAACACTGAATATCAGTGGTTGACTTGGGAGGGACCTGCGGTGAAGTTGTAGAAAATATATAAGAATGTAAAAGTCTTCAGGAATGCTTCTGCAGGAGAGCTTACTGGGAATGGTAATGAGTTCTTCCAAGCCTAATGGCTTTGTCCAGGTGTTAACGACCCTACGAGGCATGGCCTCAGCTGCACTCACTGTAGTGGGATGTAACACTTCAGGCAGTTAATTGCTTCATAGGTTTAATTTCTACGGGAGAGATTATTAATGTATTCATTCCCATTCCCTAGAAATTTCACCTGTTGAGCATTTAATGTGGTGCTTGCCTTTGCTTGATACTTAGTGGAGTATTATATCACTGATGCCTGTGTTACATGTCTTTCTTCAGTGAGTATGTGTTCTGAGAAGGAAAAATGGATTACTGGAAATGTAAGCCTGTGTATTGCAATTAAAACTTCAGTAAGTTTATAGATACTATCCTGAATGTCTTTTGATAACAAAGCTTTGCATTTTGGTAGTTGTATGTGAGGAAAAGCCTTTAGTAATTTCAGGTATTTGCAAGCCTCTCAGACTGTATTTTCCTTTGACACGGATTATATTTTAGTGAACTCATAACTAGAGTTTGTGGTGGTGTTCCCTGTGCTTAGAAAAGGATGGGATTAAGGAGTTAGCAGTAGATGTCTTTGTCATCTTTTTGTCTTTATTTAGCCATTTTTATAATGTCTGAAAGGTATTATTAAGATACTGAGATGTCGGTAAGTGCATGCCCAGTTTAAATTTTCCAGGTTAGTCTCTAGAGATCATTAGGACAATGTGTTACAGTTAGCGTGCTACCACACGGAAGTAGTCAAGTATTCTGCTATTTACAGACTTTATTGTTTGATTGAAAAGTCCCCTTTACATATAAATGTGAGGTTGTGGTGAGTCTGCACAGCAGAATTTAGAGGTTCTTTACATCTTAGTAGAAGTGGTATCTAGAAAATGTCTAGAATTATAGCAGTTATTTGAAACAGGTCCTTTGGTGAATTTTAGACATGAATATATTCCATAGGAATTGTGCAAAAAAGATGCACTGATTTTTCTTTATGGCACTGCTGGTTGTATAAAAGGGAACTGAAAATAATAATTACTTATCTTTCCCAATTGTACCCATGCCAGGGTCTAGCTCTGACCCATATCTAGCCTCATGTAAAGCTTTTGGCCTTTAAACCCAGCAATACAGAACATTGAGCATTCCCAAGTTACAGAGGCTTTTCTGCAGCCATGCTTTCAGGTAAGCAGTGAGCAGGATGATTGATAGTGCTTAAATCAGAATGGGGGGAGGGTTCTTTGCTCCCAGTCCTCTACACAAACTGATCTTGTTTCTTCTGTATTTTTTGTATTTTATCAAGGTGTGTATTATTTCAACCCTCTGACCATTTGACTAGTTTTTTTCTCCTTATTTGATTTGCAAGAGAAGCTGGTTTAGCTTCTTGTGTGTCTTGTATAGTCTGTCTGGACAGATATTTTACTCCCTAAGTCACGCATATGAAATGCATGTGTTGCTGTGCTGTGCTTTACCCCATGAAACTCATCATATTGTAAGCAATAGCACAGTAAACCAACAGATATATGAACTGTGAAAACTGTGAAGACTGATTTTGACAGAATAATGCTTCCAAGTAT
>VYZX01021585.1:130027-141802 GCA_013401335.1 Brachypteracias leptosomus | reverse complement strand
AAGGTAAACCCACCACATAGGTCTTTTTAAGTTTTTTTTTTTCCTATCAACAAATAAGTAACACCTGGCTCACAGGTGGCTCTTCTTTGAAAGGACTTTTATTTTAAAATACGATTGTAATAGCAGTTGACTAACAATCAGCCTGCTCTGAAGACTACAAAAATCAGTATAAAAAAATCCCAATACCACTAACCCTGATGGCTTAAGTTAGACTCAGCTTTAGCTTTCCTTTGAATTCCTCTTTACATCCCCTGACCTTGTTTTTCTTCATTTGCCTCATATAAGATGCCAATGTAGGTGGTGCTGAAAGACAGGTAGGGAGTTTAGGTGCAGCCCTGGAGATACGCAGATGGGCTGCTGCTGAGCTTGATGGAGAAGTCAGTCCCAGAAAAAAGTAGGGCCCTGGAGAAGCCATTGTGCTTAAGCACAGAAGTTCATTCCAGACTGTTCATCTGATCTTAACTGTGGTGTTTCAAAGACAGCCTTCACAAGGGTTAGTTACCCCATGCGAAATGCTGATTAGTAAAATGCGACTAAAAACCTTTTCAGGTCATCAGCTGACAGGGTATCGCAATTTGATTTAAAATTCACTTTCAGCTTTGAAGCATTAAATCAGGGACTAACTTAGAAACCCCACTTCCCATAGAAAGGCTGGGATTGATTAACCAGCAACAGATGGCAACAAGAGAGAATTTCATAACGAAATTGGAATAAACCAGGATTCAAAGAGTTTACAGGGCTATCGAAAAGAGGGCAGTAAAGCTGAGTAATTTCTCCTTGCTAGAGCTGACTCAGCAGCCAGGTCTTCCTCTACCTGCCCTCAGGGGAGCTATGTCCAGACTAGGATCCCAACTGTAGATGTTTTTATCTGGGTCACAGTCTGGATTTTCAGTGAATGTGGTTTATAGCAGAATCCAGAGAGCCAGGAAGTGTAATTTCCTAGAAATCAAATGGAAGAATTACAGGAAGGGAGGGTGGGCTGAGAAGCATGAAGGAACGCAAAGACTTCATAGACATACTAGACATGGAGGCTCCAAGAACAAAGAAGCTGAGGTCTGCAGAAGCCCCAATGAAGGAAAAAGAACACATTTCTCCATGGGGAGAAAGCTGGCTGTGATCTACTATTACTGACAGATGGAGCTTCAGCCTCAGCTGGCAATCTATCAAGCTTTAAAAAAAAGTAAACTGTCTTGGCAATGAGTGAGAAACCAACTGCAGTGCTGAAGGAAGAAAAACCACATTCTCTGACAGCTAAGTGGTTCATGACCCCTGCTTGCAATAGAAAATGAAAGGTGGTAGTGGTTGGTGACTCACTTCTCTCAGAAACAGAAACATCCATTTGTTGGTATGACCTAACTATTGTGGAGAGGTTCTGCCCAAATCAGACCTATTGCACAAGTTGGCCAAGGCTCATTCAGCCATCTGACTCCTCCTCCATGTGGCTCATTCACTTGGGAGCTAATGCTACTGTTCTGGGCACAAGCTAGAGAAAACCATAAGAAACAGCAAGGCTTCTGAAGTGACGATGAGAATTAGAGCCTCTTATCAATCCCATCGGAGAGGGTAAAAGCCTGAGCAAGGACAGACACATCCTGGAGATAAATATATGGCTATACAGATGGTGCAGCTTGTAGGACTTGGGTTTCCTGAAGGGGGAGGAGGTATTCATAATAGGGTCATAAGAGGAATGAGAAGGAAATGACTGAATCAGTTGCAGATAAGTGTAAAGTATTTTGCCTTATATGATTCAGGATGCACATGTTCACTCTGAGATCTGGAATCTGGTGGGAGACAGACCTGTTGAAAGTCTCCAGGGTAATAACAGAAGGAGGAAAGGGCATCATTGGGAAAGAAATATAGCAGGACACAGAGAATGCAAAGCTGGGTATGTTTAATTTAATTTTAGCCTTTTCTTAGTTAGATATCTAATTTAAACTAGTCATGTAGGCTCATATTGCCATCAGACCCTTCCACCTGTCTTAGACTGCTATTTCAGGATGGGAAGAATGGCCTCAGGAGTCATCTGTCTCTCTACACAGGCTATGGATGAAACCTAAATAGCAAAGTGTCTAAGGTAGTTAAAATCTGATTAAATTATTATCATTTATATTGTAAATGTAAAAAAGTGCTGACTGGAAAACAAACCTCTTCTCAACTTGATTCTGATCAAAATTACTGAAAATGAGGGGCAGGCAACTTGAGGGAAAGTGATCGGTGAAGTGGTAGAATTGATAATTCTTCAAAATGGAGGAGGAGCAAACAGCAGAAAAAAAGGATAGTGGGCTTCAACAAAACAGATTTTTGTAACTTAGAGAACTGATCAGTAAGACTCATGAGCAAAAACAACTGCAGGAGAGTCCAAGGGAGCTGGCAGTTTCTTAAAGGCACAAGAAAGATATAAGTAAGAGTGGCCACACCAGGGGCTGATTTGACTTTCTTGTTTAAGGCATTCAATAATGTATTCAACAACTTTGCAAACCAGAACAGAAAAGACTCCTTTCACTCCCTCACAAATTTCTTTCTCCCTTACCTCTTCATTTCCCTTTAGTTGCAATGAAAAATCATCTTAGTTACAAGTTCCAAATTCTCCTTAATAACAAATATATGAACATAATAGTGAGGGGCTAAACTTGGGTTACCTCTTCAGTACTCTGCTCTTAAGAAAGAAATGAATAGAAAATACAAACTGGTCAGATTGTTAATGGCAAGCATAAAGAATAACATAAACATGAAGTGGCAATGTAAGAAAAACCAAAACATGGGAAAATTTAACACAGTTGTTACAAAAAAGTATCAAGAAAGCATTCTGTATTTTTGAAGTAGCAAGACCTAGTCTTCTGCTTAATAAAAAGGGAAGGCTAATGACAGATATTGCCAATGGATCTGAAGAGTTTTATGGTTTTTTGACTTCAGTCTTCACTAGTTGTGATTAGATAATTAACACAATTAACATCAATGTCAAAGAAGCATGAAGTCAGCTGGCAAAGAAAAAGAGCAATTTGGAGGCTATCTAAATAAGCTAAATGTTTTCAAATCATTTGATACTCTGTTTAAATTCTTCTCAAAGAACTTAGGACACTGTCTAGGACAATATCAGAAAACCTAGTCATTATGGAGGATAGCTGGGCTCCTGTTACGGTCCACCAGGGACTCTTGAAGATTCTTCTTTTGATAGTGAGGTACAAAATTAAGGTGACTACAACAAAGGGGTGAGCTTCAATCCAACTTTATTGTATACAAAAAAATCACCTTAAAATTGCCTATAGACAGGCGCAATAAAAGGAGAGGGAAGAAAAAAAAGCAAAGAAGGAAAAGAGAGTATAGCTACCACCATGGATCCATGGTGTCCCGCTGGATCTGTAAATCATCCTGTCCTGTTGACCTCTCAGTGGGGAAGCTTTGACTCCTCACCTCTCGATGTTGTACTTTATGATACATCACCCCGCCTTCCCTCCACAACTCTCCACCTTTTCTCGGAACTCATTATCCTAACTCCTTCTTCCCAGGTGTCACTGGTGCACATGCTGAGAATCGTCTCTAGGGTGCTTCAGGTGGTCCCATGACAGCCTCAGAGTCTCTAGGACCCTGAAGGTGGCGTGTTCCCCATTTGACCCAGACTTGGGCACATGTGCAGAAGAGTGAGTTAGAATATGAGGGTTAAATTCTGCATGTCAACTCTCCAGAAAGGAACAGCAAGGTTTAACTGGAGGTACAGCATGAGTAGAACTTTCTGGACGACAAGGTTGAGACAATATTGGGAACCGACTCTTGCATCTCCAGAAGACAGAAAAGGTAAAATACAATGTAACATGTATAAAAAAGGAATTCTCAGTCATTTATAGACAAGTTGAACTTAACTTCAGTTCTAAAATGAACTGGAATAAATTTAAAAGGTTAGGTATTTGACACATGGATTTGTAAAGAAAAAACACTGTCAAGTCTATTGAAAGGCCTTTGATGACAGTATTGGCTGTCAGAGGAAAGATGAAATAAGTACGACATACCTTTGTTTTTTAAGTTCTTGACTTCATCTTCCATCCCAAATCCATAAACAGGTTAGGAATATGTAGTTAAAATAAACTTGTGTACAGAATTAAATGAGAAAATAATCCCAGTGTTATGTAACATCAGACTGGGAAGATATATAAAGACGAAATCTATAAAGTTCTACGTTTGCCTGGTAGTCTACAGCATCCACATTAGCTTGGACACCAGAACAGGTATGTTTCTGAAATCTGTGGTTATACCAACCTGGAATTGCAAATATAGCAGATGGCAGGACTAAAACTCAAAATTACTTTTATAAATTGAATCTATTCTTAATGTCAAGAATGACATTGAGATATTGAATAAATAACATGCAATAAATGGAATACAATTCAACAAGATTGTGTGCAAAATATGGCACTGCAAAAAATAAAGGTGAAGTACAAATGCATCAGAAAATCAACTGGTTAGAGAAAAAGCTCTTGAAGTTATGGTGGAGCACACACTAAACAAAAATTGATGGTGGCATACATTAAAAAAGGGCTAAAATCACACCAGTAATATTAAGCAGGTGTACAGTATGGCAGATGTGATGAAATACCTTCCACTTCAAATAAAATGTGACTTCAACCAGAACTCCATTGTACATATACTCCTGAAAAATAGGGCACTTCTGGAGAGGCTCTAGAGGTCACTGACAAGTCCAATCAGAAATTTGAAGATACAGACCTAGAAAGGAAAATTCAACTATTTGCCTTTTTTTTAAAAAACTGCAAAGAGAAATATGGGAGAGACTTAAAAGCAGTTTTCAACTATATTAAAATTTACTTTAAAAAGAGGAAGAAATGTTTGGTACTAGTTGTTTTAAATTTTCTTTTTAATGTACATGAGATAGAACAAGTACTGTGGGTTTAAACTGCAGAGTAGAAATTTGCTTGCTGTTTTCTGGCTGTGAGGATGAAGTGCTGGGGTCTGGACTGTGGGCCTTGAGTTGGAGTTGACCTGTGGATGAGTCATAACCCAGCAGAATGTTTTGTTCCTCAAATGGTTTCAGGCCTCAGAGGCAGAACCTGGCCCACCTGTGTGAGGCTCCACCTTCCCCCAGGTGGTTATAGCTGGGGTGATGAGCTGGGACTATATCAACTAGGAACCAGTCAGTTTGGAAAAGAGTTTTTGCTGAAGAGAGTTGGGGTCAGTCAAAAAAAGAGTTTCTGTTGGGGTCAGTTGGATGAGTTCTCTGTTGGAGGCAGCTTGCTGAGCTCTCTCTCAGTGGTGTGCTCCTCCTTGGCTTTCATGAAGAGGAAGGTATGCTGAGAGGATGTTGCTCAGTTTGGTGTTGGCCTGCAGAAGGAGAGAGCTAGCAGCATAGAGTAGAGGGAAATACTAGATTAGTTTGCTGATGATGATTATAGAATCCTAAAAAGTTTGTAGACCAGGTTAGGCAAGCAGGTATTATACACAGGAAGTGGATGGGTGGATAGAGATTTTTGTCTTAGATTTAGGCAGTTTAGATTGCTTCTTTTAGGCTCTTTCCTATGTGCTTCCTTTGATTCCATAATCTTTACTGGATCCTAGTCTTTTCTTCTTCAGGCAAAAAATGATTCAGAGCAATTTTAATCTCCTCTTGTTGCTTCAATCCCATTGTCAGTTACTGGAAATGGTGTCCATTTTGAGAAAGATAAATATGGAGAAGAGAATATAATAGTCATGACACTGGGATTGCAATCTGCTCTGGAAGTTTGCAAGATCTGTGATGGACATAACTAGTGCTTCTCTGAGAAAATTCTATCTCACTTGCAGATGAGACTTATTGTAAAGTATGTGGTTATTCCAAAGGAACTGAGCTATTCATGAGTCTAGAGTTAAAGAGTTATTTTTAGATATCCTTGGTTTAGACTACAGCATATCTCAAAGACTTTGAAAGCAGCATGGAGCTTGGAAGAAAAGTTGTGTTGCTGACAGATTCATATTCTGGAGTATGGTATGAAATTAGTCCATTTGGGAAGTGAAAAAGGCATAAATAACTGTTCCTTTTGCTTATCTGACGGGTAAAGTGTTCTTTCATCGTCAGGATATGACTGAAAGTCTTACCCTCAAACACTTCTGCTTGAAATCCTCATACAGAAGTCAAAAATCCTGTTTGTCTGAGAGAATAAAAGTAGATGGCTACATGCAGTTTCAAATATACATAAAATAAAACATAAAACTAAAAGGAAAACCAGAAAACAGGATAACATTACCTTTCAGCTCTTTGTTTAGTGAATTCTGTCTCATAAACTGTAATGAAAAACATGTATGACAAGCCCCTAAATGTGTAATGTTTACCTACAAATTATGTGCTATAGACAAAGAGAAATCAAGCTGTTTCCTCAAGTTAATAATGCTGATTTCTTTTTTTACATGACAAGGAAATAAACACAAGTAGTCTCCTTCATGATAACAAATAAATTGAAATTAAATTTGAGTTCTAATTACTGTGGAACTGTTTTACTTCTCTCCTTTTTTAAATACATATTTTAATCCTACATTTTCATCCTTTCCAAGGGCAATTTTAATTTTTCTCATACATGTATGGAAAGAATTAGTATTCAGGGAGGAATTAAGCAAAATTGATTATGTACTCCAAAAACAGAAATTTAAAAACAAATAGTAGAAAAAAACAGCAAAAAGACATTTTTTTTTGTCTAGGGAGTTTATCATTATATAAAATTATTTCTAACACCTAACCAGCCTGGTCAATTTACATTTATATACTAGTTAAGGAGGGAAAACTAAAATACAAATAAGTCTTCAGCAGTCTTTTTAGCTAGTTGTTTAACTTTTTGTTTTCAAATTTATTGTGAAACATAGGAATATATTGTAGGCCCATATAGGTCTTTTTGGTGAACATTTATTATCAATTCTACCTACTGATAACAAACTAATAATTAGGAAATAATAAAAGAGAAAACTTGATTGTTTAAAGACAGAGGAAGTTTTTTTATTTTTTTTAATTTTTTTACATACACATTTTATCATAGGCAGCAAAAATTTAAAGAAACTGATTTTAGAAATCTTTTCAGGGAACAATGTTCTATGAAAATACATGAGAATTATTATAGGATAAATCAGGCAATTATTATATTGATTGAGCTTTTATCATGTCAGTGGAAAAATGGTCCATAACTTTGTTTACTTCATCCGAGAATGCCTTGCTGTTTCAGAGTGGTAGGTACAGAACTGAACTCTGGTTCCCTTAAATTTTGCTTCTTCCTTTGGAAAACTTGAAAAACAGATCTCAGCTACTCTTCTCTGAGACAAGGTTTTGTGGTATAAATAATCAATGCCAGTAAAACCAAGGTAAGAGAGCTAAAGCTAAGCTTAAAGTTGATTGATTATTTTTTTTTCTGACTCATAGGACTATCGCAGTAATAAACACTATGGATTAGTCTGGCTGAATAAACTTTGTGCGCTTTGTAATGAACAAAGGTCTGAAATGGAAACCACTTATTTTATATTATTTTTTCACTCTCAGTGATGTTGCAAGGGAAACATGAGGATTATATAACCTCCAAAATATAACTGTTGGATAAAATCCTCTGTAGAACAAGAGGGAAGCCAATCCATGTGTCTGTGTCTCTCAGGTATTGAATGGGCAACGTAAGTGGTTCTAGAAGACTGTTGATTGTGTTTCAGGTAGAGATTTCTGCTTCCAGATTTCTAGTGTGACTGACCCAAAAGTAAGGCAAAATGCTGAACAAATAAGAAATCCTGGGTACCTCTGTCCACACAATCACACACTGACAGGGCACCTCAAAGCAGGGTCAGCTGAAGTAGGTTTCTCAGGACTGCGTCCTGTCAGGTTTTAAGTATCTCCAGGGATGGAGACACCACAACCTCTCTGAACATCCTGTTCTGGTGTTCAACCAGCTTCACATTTAAAAGTTTGGGGGGTTTTTTATGGTTTGTTTCTTTTTTTTTTTCACTGATGTTTAAACAGAATTTTCAGTATTTCAATTTGTGATCATTGTTCTTGTTCTCTCAGTAGATACCATTAAGAAGAGTTTGACTATGTCTTCTGATCAGGTATTCATATTACTGACAAGATTCCCTCCCTAAGCCTTCCCTTTTCCAGGTTGAATCAACCTTTCCTCATATGTCACATGCTCCATTCCCTTCATCATTCTCATGGTCCTTCACTGGGTCTGTTCCAGTATATACATGTCTCTCTTGTACTGAAGAGCCCAGAACTGAACCAAGCACTCCAGGCGTGATATTCTGGGCTGAATAGAGAGGAAGGATCCCTGCTCTTGATCTGCTGGCAATGTAACCCTAGTGCAGGCCAGGATGTTGTTGACCTTTGCCACGTGGTCACATTGCTGGCTTATGGTCAACTTGGTATTCAACCGAACCCCCAGTGCTCTCTCTGTAAAGCTGCTTTCCAGCTGGCTGGCCCCCAGTGTGTACTGGTGTGTGGGGTCATTCCTCCCCAGCTGCAGAACTTGGAATTTCCCTTTGCTGAACTTCATAAGATTCTTGTTAGACCATTTCTCCAGGCAGTTGAGGTCCCTCTGAACTGCAGCACCTGATGTATTAGCTACTCCTCCCAGTTTTGCTGTCACATGGATGCAGGCTGATACCGTGGATTTACTTGCAGCATTGGTGGTTCTCCTTTATACATAGACATACATACACACAAACATACATATTATGTACTAGAACATATAAAGAGGCACACAGGCAGCCAGACTAGATGAATGTTGTAGGTCCCTTCCAATCAAAATTATTATATTATATATATATATACACACATGCACAAATATGGGTTTGTGTGGGGGGGTGTATATATATATAAGTACACATACTGATAATCAGGTAGGTATATGTTATGTGTAGCAGACAAGTTCACGGGGTTTGAATAGATTTTAGGTAGATGCATCTCATTGTAAGCACATCTTAAAAAGTGTCAGTCGCACCCATATTCCACAGACAATGGAGAGAAGTGTGCTTATGGACAGTGAGCCTCCTCCCCCACAGATCTGATTGCCAGCATGTGCCAAGCATAGCCACAGGGAGAGCACACACCAATACTCTTCTAGTCCTGTCAGTTCTTCAGAAAGTCTGGAGATGGCTGTACATAGTACCAAGGTTCATTGAAGCAAACACATACGGTCTGTCAGCCAGTTGTGTATATACCTATACATATACCTAGCTTGGCAGTAAACTGCTGGGGAGATGGCATTAAAATGCCTCTTTATCTCTACATAGTGGAATGTGAAGGCAAAACTCCTTTTAAAAATTCTATACATTGTAAGAATTGTGCAAGCAGCCAAGGTCAGATATTCAAAATTCAGAAGTCAGTCCCACTTTGATGAGCATTTTAATTAAATGGTACCTAAAGGTGAGCAGACTTTCTCAAACGTCCTTTAATAGGACATCCCAACCAACAACAAATCTAGAAAACAAGCTGTATTTAACATCCTTAGTAAAAGGGTTTGAATGGCATAGCCACAGCAGGAAGTAAAACCTGGGTTTATATAGAAGCAAGCAGATGATTAGACTGAAATAGATTTAGAGATGAGATTTATGCAGAATGGACAGAAAAGATGTAGATGGGTAGACACAGTGTAGAGATGGAGAGATGAAGAGATAGATACAGCAGATAGATTCTCATGAAATAGTCTTTCCGTGTTTGGTGTGCAGCTGCATAGCACCTGCCTGACATTTACAGCAGATAGCTTTTATTCATTTCATGGGATATTCATCAAAATGTGGTTGAGAGATGGAGAAAATTCCAAGTATGTGTCATCACTTTACTGGCTTGTGCAGCTGTTTCCTAAAGCACACAATGATGTTGTGTTGTTAAGGAAATACACTGTCACCCTGCTGAACAAATAAAGCATTTAGTTTTATTGAGTAACATTACAATAATGATTGGAGATAATAGACTAAAAATACTGTTTATTCAGTGAGAATGGACAAAAACTTTACTGTTCATGAAAGAATCACTTCATGTACAGAAAATAAAAATTGTGTTATTTATTTAGCTAATATTAATTAATTCAGGATACCTTTTTACTAGTAGTAGTGTAAAACACTTCCTGATATAAACTTTGATCAATGATAGGAACCAGCAAGCATCCTTAGCAGCACAGCTCATCAGAAATACCAGAGCTCAGACTACTGGAACTAGACGGAGGACTGAATCTATAGAGTCTAACAGACAGCAAATAAATTTTCCTGGAAATTCATAAGAATAAGATAGACTTGCGGGGGGGGGGAGGGTTGTTGGTGGTGTTGAGATATTGAATTCATAAATTTCCGATTATGTCAAAAGTTCATGTTACCCTTTCCCAGGAATAAACCTGTGTTGATTTTACGCCCCTTTTTTAAGATGCTAAATATTTCTCAAAAACTGATGCTTTTAGAAACATTTAAGATATTTCTGATGATGATGATATTTCAGCCATAGCCCCCACAGGACTAGACTGTTAATTGTATGTGACTCTTTTGCAAAGCCAAATCTAGCCTAATGTCTTCTTTTTTATTTACTTCAATTTTGCAACTGTGATGGAATTAAAAGTAACCTTCCATAGTATTTCCTTTCAGAGGGGCAGCTGGGACCCATTTTCTGGTCATTGTTTTATTTATAATGGTTCTTCATAGATTTTTCTTGTTTGAATCTACATTTTGAAGCTCTTGCTTGAATTAACCAAACCGTCACATGAAAGCTCAGGGAAAAGATATAGGTTTTACATGGTTTGTATGTGAGACTGTGTGTTGGTCCAGACTGGGTCAAAATCAGACTTAATTTCAAGCAAGGCCCCATTCATGCACTTCACTTGCCTCATCTTGAACCTGTCACCAACCACCCACACATCTGAGCAGCCCTTCTGGGAGAGCCACCAGAGAGCACCTTCCCCCCCTACACTACCCCATATTAGCTCAGTGGCATTATGGCACAATGTGATGACAAACTCCATCCTTGAGCTCAGCAAATCACTCCCTTGAGGACAATTTTGAAGTACACACAACCTACAACACTGCTGTGGAACTAAAGGAAAAGTAACACCTCACCCACCCAGGATTACCCAGCAAACTAGTATGAGCTCCCCTTGAACGGCTCAAGGCCAACACGCAAAGGCAGGACACCAACAGGATGTGATCTGCTTCACCTGCTTGGCTGAAACAAAGCACTGTAATGGTGCTGGGAACCAGGAGAGATAAAAAGAGGTCAAAATTCTCTACAAATGAGAGAAAGGAAAAAGTAGAGGAAAAAGATTTATGATGCTTATATATTGCAAATCTGGAAGAAAAAAATCTTCTAGGAAGAAGTTGCTGCAGAGGGCTGAATGCTGAACCACTGACATAAGCCCTTAGGATGATTTTTGAGATCATAGCTATGGTGACATGCAGTTACTGAGCCTGTCCAGGCCATCTGTGATGGCAGCTGAAGAAGGGAGTTGAGATACACTGTTGTAATTTATGGAGAAAGCTTCAGAGCTCCCTGAGAGCCCTCACTGTTCTAGAGGCAACCCTAACCACTGCAACCACAAGCTTTTCTGACTTAAGCACTCGGTAGCATCCTCTCAGCTAAAAGGATAGTGGATTCAATTCATAATGCAAACTGTCCATTGAAGCCTTCTGCAGCTAAGTAAGGAACTCATGAGAGTTGGAACATTTTAGGCTTTGTCCTTTAGAACAAAGTTGTTAAACTATGACCTCATGGTGCCTCTATCATTACCATGGCCTAGATCCAAAGGCAATTGAAGTCAACTCCTATTGACTTCAGCGGGCTTTGGAACAAGC
>VYZX01021585.1:87379-130006 GCA_013401335.1 Brachypteracias leptosomus | reverse complement strand
TCTCTTCCACTTCAGCACAAGGCTATTTTTAATGTCTCAAGACAGCCTCATCAGAATCCGTTTTGGCCCTTAAAAATGGAGTGTACTGTTACGCTGGAACTGAAAGTCTCATCATGCTGCTTGGCTATGATATCAGGATGGAAGGAGAGATAAAAGCCCTTTTCTTGCATCAAGCTGCTCCTGCTGAAGCTGTCTGTTTCTTATTTCTTGTTCCTAAAAAAGCAGTACTATTGTTTGCTGTTATTGGTCTCATCTTTTGGGATTTGGAAATCCCTTCTAGAAGAGAGGAGGACAACCTGAATGCGTGCACACACACACACACACACAGACACACCTGTCTGGTGTGCCTATTGCTGCCTGTATTTCTGCAGGGATGCTTTATTTTCATTGTCTACAAGTCACTAGTCTATTCAAAATAAAATTTTTACTTATTTATAATCCAAGACGGACTTCAGAGAAAAATTCACTGTCATGTTGTCTACACAAGCACTTTTTCCCTTCCTTAACCGCGTAGCAGAACAACTTTCATCCTACTTTGTGCTCAAGAGGGACTTTTTGACTTTATTGTTTTAGTTTTCATAGTGTTTTGTCCTGTCTTAAAGGATCAAACAATTTAATTGTAACATAACCAGGAGATACTTAAAAAAAAAAAAAAAGAAAAAAAAAGGAAGAAAAAGAAAGATGTTTCATTTATTTCTATGTTACTACAGAGCAGCTCCTCCCACAATCTAAAAACAAAACAAGTTTTATTTTTCAGTCATGCTCTTATTGCATTATGATGTGTTACAGGCAGTGATAGTTTACGTTTCAGACAGTACTGAATGATGAATGTTGACTGTCATATGTATAAAAGAAGAAAATCCCATTTCATAAATATATAAAACTGAAGAATGATTTCTGACTTGATATTTCAAAATTTGAATAACTTGTTAGGTTATTATGTTTTATAATACTTGTTTCATAAGAAAGGCATTGTTCTAAATCAGAATGAGAACACACATCAACATGTTACAATTTCTTATTCAAAATTAATTACAATTTTCAGCTGGCTAAACTGTGAGAGTAGTAGAAGGTAAGAAGACATATATTTCAAGCTGAAAGCTCTTTATCTTGTTTGATATTTATAGAACTCATAAGAGGAAGTATTCTAAGATTTCACTAAGTGCTGTGTATTGAAGCCACTACAGAAGAGGAAAGTGTTGTTACTAAAAGGAATAACAGTGATTTCAGGTCCTGAGCCAAAACGACCCAGGATATAGAAAGAGCCTGATCTAAAGCTCTCTGGAGTCAAAGTCTTTCTGTTGCTTGCTGTGGAAATTGATTCAAATTGTGAATTTCTCAGGGTGACATCTGTGCATCCTTCATTGATGGATGTGGTGAAACAGTGCTGGAGATGATCACAGATAGATGCCATTGCTGCAAATGACAATTTCCTGGCTTTGTGTAGCATTTCTTCAGTTTTTCGTGCCATTCTTTGAATGTCATCATTCATCTGTTTCCCATGGCTCTTTTCTGTTTCCTACTTTAATTTATTTATCTCCTTTTTTTTTTTTTCTTTCACAAGATAAAGTAATAACATAGATAATTAGATATAAAACATTATTTTGGAATACGACCAGGCAGACTTAATACTCTGTTTTACTTTGTAGTATTTTGTTTCTTTGCAACTATTGAGATTGTTTGGGGCTTTTTTCATTCCATACAATAAAATACAATACAGGTAAGAAAGACAGAACTGAAGTACAGTATTGCATTTATGACAACCTGAAGAATAACACTTTTCCTCCTTTGCCATGTGAGATTAAATTATGAGTCATATCTTTTCCTGCCACTCCTCCATATGAAAATTCTGCAGCTATCTTACATTAGAAATATGCAAGAAAAATGAAAGTGCAGCTGTCTCCTTGCTTTTCACCTCATAGGAAAACATATTAATAGGATTTTGTTCCATTGCTTTGGGAGCAGGGGAGAGTTTAGGCCCAGCTGGGGTGTACAAAACACGTGCAATATTGTATGAGATCAATCTATGCAAGGCTCACATGAGTACTACTGAGCCTGACTACTGGTCCTAAGTGCATGTATTGTTCTGCAGTATAATTGTCCAGCTTATAGCTAGCCCAAAGGGACTAAGGAAGAATATAGTACACACCTGGAAAACACTAACTTGCCAATATGTCCCTGGGAATGTTATCTTCACTTTGATCTACACAAAAAATGGGAGCAGAAACAATTTGGTTTTGTGCAGTATGGATGTGTAGGTTTAGAAAGGGTCTCTAGATTCAGGAAACACCGTGGTATGGCAGGCTTTTGA
This sequence comes from Brachypteracias leptosomus, assembly GCA_013401335.1. Lineage (NCBI taxonomy): Eukaryota > Metazoa > Chordata > Aves > Coraciiformes > Brachypteraciidae > Brachypteracias > Brachypteracias leptosomus. Next base: position 127,695 of record VYZX01021585.1, on the reverse strand, counting down.
GAGATGATTTCACTCCACTAAAACAATAAGAAGACAAAGAGAGTAGAGATTTAGTCTATTGATTTCCAAAGTAAGTCTGACTTGGCAAACAGCACTGCCTGCTATTTCTTTCCCTTCATAAAAAGATTTCCTTGAGCACTGCATGGAAAGTCTTGCCTCCAACCAGAGAAGTATTTTGTTCTGTTTTAAATCTAGTCAACCTGGCACAGCTGGTGTGCCAAACTGTTCCACTGTTTGGTTATCAAAAAAAGAATAAGGTTATAGAATGTGTCTATATCAGATTTTACTTTCTGAACAAGTAAGTTTATCTTCTATTGCAGGTTTGACATGAGTCTTTGAAACAAGACTTTTCATTACAAGCTCGGTGTCCTTTTGTTTCTTGAGCTCTCTTCACGCCCAAACTTTTGTTGAAACTCTTTCAAAGACAGGTATTTTACCCTCTTACTATCTTTTATCAAACCCTCTGTAAAACTGAGCCCATTGCATAGGCTGGTCCATCCTTTCATTTTCACTACCTTTAATGTGGGTTGTTAGAAGTGTAAAGAAAAGCCTCTTCCATTTACTAAGCAAGATTTTACTTCTTTTGTTCACAAATACCACTTAATAATGATATGAATACCTGTATTACCATAATCATGTGCAACAGCTGCTGGGACAGACCCAGACTGTTTCCTCCATATGTTATCTTGAGTGTTTGATGCCAGGGAGTGAGGTTTTGGTAGCCTTCCTGTTCTATAAAACACCTTAGGGGTCACAATGACTTGCCTGAGTGTCTGAACTTTCCTGAAGATTTGGAGTAGGTGCTGCTTGAATGATTATTCATTAGGCAAAGTTTCATCATGGATTTAGAGTTGTTGGACAGCAGAGTTCAGGAGGTCACAATCCATGAAATATATCCCTTCCTATGAAATATTTGTCTAATCTGTTATTGAAACCTCTAACACTAGGAAATCCCAAAATCCTTAGCCTGCTGTTGTGCTTCACTAACTTAGCCATTAGTAAATCTTTGTTTCAAGCTTCATTCTCCTTTTTTTTTGCAGGCTAAAGTCACTGTTTACCTATCTACTACAGACAGAACATGCCTCAACCATCCAACATCTTGCTCTGAGGAAAACAAAGCAGCTCAAACACTGCAGGATAGCATGCTATAATGGGAAATGGTGATAGCAAATGATCACAAAGCCCTGCCAGGCAATTTTTGAAATAATTTTTTATGTAACTATATAAAGTATGTATTTTCAAATGACTCCATAATTCCTGGATCATAACTCAGAATATTACAGTTTAGGTTTCCAAGGGCTGAATATTTACAGATACAAGCAATTAGCTGATGGTTGACCAGTTTTCAGGCAGAAAATCAACACTTACACATCTCTTAGAAGAACTGTCCAGATTGAAGAGAGCTGAAGAAATTCCTTGCTTTTGTCATACAGTCAACATAGCCCCCCTCTGCAGCTGGGATCACAGGCTACAGCCCACCCAAGAGCCAGGAGCTGGGGCATCCCCTCAAGACATCTAGTTTGCTCAACTTCTGGTGTGGAAGTTTCAACAACCTTCCTCAAATGCTAAATATACCTCAGCAGCCTTGTAGGTCATTAATTGCCAAATCCCCAGAACACTCAAGTGGCTAAAAAATAGACTATTTTCCTTTTCATTCTGTTCCCCAGAACCTTGTCATTTTGAGTTAGAAAGGGACTTAGACAAAATTTTAAAAAAAATAATAAAAAAGGAATAGGTGTTTCATCCTAGGTCTTACTACTCCAGAAATAATGTTATTGGTCATGGCCTTCAGATTTAGGAGATTATATTTTCAAACAAATGTGAATCTAAGATTGTGCTGATTTTGGCTGGGATAGAATTAATTTTCTTCATAATAGCTGATAGGGGGCTATGATTTGGGTTTGTGCTGGAAAGTGTTGATAGCACAGGGATGTTTTAGTTATTGCAAAGCAGTGCTCACACAGAGTTAAGGCCTTTTCTGCTCCTACCACTGAGTAGGCTGGGGGTGCACAAGGAGCTGGGAGTGGACACAGCTGGGACAGCTGACCCAAACTAACCAAAGGAATATTTCATACCATATTATGTCATGCTCAGCATACAAAGCTGTGGGAAGAAGAAGGAAGGAGGAGACATTTGGAGTCATGACGTTTGTCTTTCCAAGTACTATCATGGGTGACAGAGCCCTGCTGTCCTGGAGAGGGCTGAACACCTGCCTACCAATGGGAAGTGGTGAATGAAATGCTTATTTTGCTTTGCTTATATGCACAGATTTTGCTTTACCTATTAAACTGTCTTTACTTCAACCCATGAGTTTTCTTACTTTTACTCTTCAAATTCTCTCCCCCACCCCACTGTGGGTGGGGCAGTGATTGAGCAGCTGTGTGGGGCTTAGTTGCCTGCTGGGGTTAAACCACGACAAAGATGTAAGTGTGAGCCTTGAATTTAGCCAAAATACATTAGAGAGGTAAGACGTGCCAAAAATGTGTTAATGGAAACAGTAAGATAATTTAGTTTGACCTGCAATTTGTATCTTAATTTTCATTAATAAAATAACATTTTGAAATGTAAAACTGCTCAGAAACAGAGAAATACTTGTGTTAAGCAAGTCTTAGAGAGTTATACCATATGAAGAATTATTATTTAGAACATTTTTGAATAAGAAAAGATCAAAGCATTCATCCTTCATTGGGATTTTAGAATGTAACACACCCATCTATTTTTAAACTGATGAATTGCTCTAAAAACAAAGATCAGTCAGAGATGATAAACCAAAGGGGACTATAGACTACTTATAAATATTGAAAGCAAAGACATATGGCTTCTGGCATAATGTTTTGTGGTTATGATGGAAGAGAGGCACAGGAACCAGAAGAGAATGGAAAGAAGGAATATTACCTAAAATTATATTGATTTAAACTGTGAATGTCCTGATATGGACCTTTTTATATACAGGCTACATCTGGATATATGAAATTGTGAACTGTTAGTAGGAAAAACACACCTGCGTACCTGATGGGTATACAAAACAGTAAATAGAAGAGTCACAAAGATGGCCCCATGTGTTTTAGATGTGTTTAGGTAAGTCTGTTGCACAAGGAGTTCAGCTGACTGTTTCTAATCAAAGTTCAGAACAGAGGACACAAAAGTTTAACCATTTTCCATTTTTACTCTTATATCAAATTCACTTTGTATTCCCAGGTATGACTGTATCAAGTTCACTGTTTCCACCTTCTCCAGTATTGAGTGCTTCCCTCAGGAATTCAACTGCTGAAATACAGAGCACGTGCAACTCTGAGTTCATTTCCCAAAAAGGTTTCTGGACTTTTTCTTTCTTTTTCACAAAAATAACATTTGAAGATAGCAAGCGTATACTGTCAGCTCAGAAACCAGAATGGGAATTGACCTCTATAGTAAACAGTCAGGAACATTTCTCTAATCAGTCCCACAAAAGCAAACACACACAAAATTATCTCAGGAAGTCTAAGCAGTTAAAATTATTCATCTCAGATTGCAATTGTATGGTGACTTCAGTGATTCTTCTGATGGCCTACTAAATGAGCATGTGAAAAAGGATCCCACAAGCTCCAGTGTCAGTTCTTGGGAAGGGAAGAACCAAATGACTTTTGGAGGAAAGGCCCATACCAGCCTTCAGTCAGGCTGGCTTGGCCCATCGGAAGCCAACCCTATGCTTCTTCAACAGTGAACCGAAGCAATGAGCAGTTTATCTCATCCCTCTTAGATACCAAAGCTAGACAAGTCTAAATATCACATACATAACTTGTGAAATAAGCCCCCTCTGGAAGTAACTACTTCTTTCCATTGAGTGCAATAGGAGACTTTGCTCTCTGGCCATTTAATTTGCAGACATCCAGTTTGGGTGAGATAAAAAACTGCAAGAATCAGGGTGATAAACTCATTTTTGAGATCCTCACTGCATCTCTATGAAAGGAATGAATGAATAGATTTGTACAGCAATAGAAATGAAACACACCAAATGTAAATACTGGAAATCTATACGTGTGTATCTAAGGTGAAGAGATAAAGATTTTGAAGAAATAAGACTGCCTTGAAAGTCTCCATTTCATTTAGACACGTTTTCACTGTTGCTACCCGTATCCCAGTCCTCAGACTGAAGTGGGATGGAAATTTGTTGTTACTGCAAGGATTTTTGCTTGTTATATGACCATTGCTAGAGTCACCACTGCTGTTTTGATGTAGTTTCCTTTGTTGTTTTTTTAAAATCAGTAGTGTCTCCAAGGTATTTAAGGATTTAGCCTGTTTAATAGAACAAAAGTGAAAGAAAGAGAAGATGCTGAATAATATAAAACAAATTACTTCTGTTACCTTTTGGGTCCATGTTTTGGCTGGTCTTAGCATTCACTTCTAACACTGATTACAACAAAATGCTCTTAGAAACCAAGGATGGGAAAATCAGGGTCAGAAAATTTGCAAAGGTGATATGCAGCCATATTTTAGTAGAAAGACATCAGGATCTATCAGCAGGGTTAGCAGAGGCTGGGATCTAAAAGTCCAGCCTTCTATGAGAGGTGGCAGCAGTTCTCAGCCCTATCTCCTGAGGGTTTTGAACCTCTCATCAATGGCACGTCATTTGGCTGAGAAGCAATGCCTCTGATGCCTGTCATCTTCCTGCTCGTATACTTAACCTCTAATTTGGGCATGTAAAATACTGGCACAACACTCTTTAAAGGATGCTAGTCCCTGATTTCAGTCCACCTTCTGCCAAGGTCAAATACTTCTCAATTTTCAAACTCAGTTTATTCAGTTTTACCCCCTGATGTTGAGAAGAGTTTCCCATGGACACTTTTGGAACTGCTTTATCATTCTTTATATTAATATAAATGTTAAGCAATGAGATGCTAAAATTATCACAAGCTTCGGTCCTTGAGCTCACCCTGTATGAAGATGCGAAGTGCCCCTTGTTCGGTGATGCTGGCTGGAATGCTGAATGAAGGCAAGTCTGTCTGTGCTCAGCCAGGTGTGAATGCTGCTGCCACTGAGGAAGAGCATCCTGCCAGCAGCCCTGGCTTGTGTAGATCTGTGTGGTGGGTGCAAAGCAGCCCTGATAGGCACTTTTCTACACAAACAGCTTATTAAATGCAGCAAGAACAATCTTTCACATAGGTATTCTATGAAATACAGTATGTGTGGTTTTTCACACAAATGTTTTACACCTGCTCAATTTGCATTTGTTGTTTTTTCTCCTTTCACTTGTATTTGCATAGTGGTGGGGGTTTGGGTTTTTTTTTAATTACATTGCTGTGTGTTTTCCTTTATTAAATACAGTGTCTTCTTGTCCTCTACTGGATGCCTCTTCCTTAACTCTCGGAGCTTCTGTCTTTGCCCTCACTATGAATCTGCTCTGCCAAGTTTTCAGCTGGTCATATCCAGGAAGCTACTGGGCTCTTACTGCTTTCCCGCTCCTGGTTAACGATGAATTAATCATACAGACTCTCTTCAGCTGCCTGCTAGGTCTCACTGTTTTACTAACTAGGACCACATTTTTCAGAAGTGACAATTTGGGAGCATGCTCCTGGGAGAGAGGAGTTACTGGTACATGTCAATGCTCTCAATCACTGCTTGCTTGCCAGTCCATATGGAAAAAAACCTGGGTCTCATTATGTCCATGCATAAAAGAAACACAGTCATTTAAAACAGTATGCAAGAAAACACACTAGAGCAATTCAGATGCTATAAATCCTCCAGTATCATCTGTGGCTATAAACAGTGCTGGCTACAGGCAGTACAGGTACAAAACACAGAAAGAGAGCCACAGCTAAAGCACTATTCCTCAGAGTAATAGTGGACTAGTAAATCTTGATTGCTTCCTTGTCTCTTATTCACTCCCCTTTAGCCTCTTGGGTTTCTTCAGAAAGCTGATCCTAAAGTATCACACCCCAGAATATCTCCATCCTTCATCTTAGGGAAATGTCTACACTTCCCAAAATATTTCTGTTGAAGAAATGAGTAACTCTTTGTTCAAAAACATGGCTAACAGTCTTTTTTCATCTCTTTGATGCTTCCTATATGAAGACAAGAGGAATCAGGAAAGGCGCCTGGACTTCTTTTGGACATCTGGTAAATGATCAATTCTCCAACACTGCCTGGAGGACATGTGTCAATGTGCTGTTCAGAGCTTGTTGCTACTTTCCTCACATGTTCTTCCTCAGTTGTTGCAATGAGGAGATGCTGTTCTGACATAGAAATTAGTCATAACATTCAGAGATTAGCTATGCAAAACCCACAAATCCTCAATGCCAAAGTCTGGGGTGGCATTATCTTCTGGAACATCCACTGTCATCAGCATAGTTTGTGCAATGACTCCTAGAGTGGTTGAGACCACAGAAGCAAATAAAAGTTGCTCATTCATTGCACAGGGGCTATTTCTTTGCTATGCAGAACAGAGGCTGCAGGAATCTGCTTCAGGGAAATCTCAGTCTTCATAAGCTCTCCTGACGGTGGTGGTCCCTTCACAGCATGTACAGTACATTTTCAGGTGGAACTGCAAAATAGCATTGCTGGTAAAGACTTGCAGAGCTGGCTTCTAGGTGTAAGAATGCTATATAATGCTTAAAAACTTTAATTTAGCCCTCTGTATCGGAAAATATATGCAATATATGACTCTTTAACAATACAGAGCAGAAAAGAAAAATGAAGAATTTGGGACTTTGTATTTGAATGAGCAAGTGAAACATCTCTTAGGCTGGAAAGTCTAATTGAATTTTCATTGAGATCTCTTTGTGCACCAAAGTGTCTTTAATATTAAGGCATCATCATATCAAGGCAGGTAATGAACATTTCTCAGATGAAACACATTCTTGTATCTGATTACTAATGCCATAAATAAAATCTTTTTAGAGAAATCGTTATCAGCAACTTTCATTGAACTGTTCCTATTAAAAAGAACATGCTTTTACTCATAGGGTTTACTCCAGTTTCTCTTAATCACTTACTACATGTTTCTGCTTTTCCTTTTGAATCTTTGTCTCATATCTTTATATTAATTCAAAGTCATAGTTTTCATTGGCAGCTTGCTACATGTTCAGATTAGTGACCACAAGATTTATTTACCAGAAAGAGAAAAATCCTTAGTAGCAAAGAATACGTTTGATATTGTTTTGGCAAAAATAAAATCACAAGGCCAGGCTAAATCCAACATATAAGTAGAGGCCAACTTGCCTGGATTATAATTAATTTCAAATTCTTGTCGCCATGACACTGTCCACGAAAAGAAATGTCAGGCATTGTGCAACACTCAAGAGCTTGTTGGAATTTTGGGGTTTGTTTCTTATGTTTAAAATAGGAAGAAAATTCCATTTTAGTGAAACAAGTCAGCAGAGTGGGAGACGGGTGGATGCCAGATACCTTTTGAAATTTTGCTTGTTGAAGGAAATAATAATGAATCAGAGATGTTTGCTTAATTTGCTTGATTCTACTCTGGGCAAATCAAGTGGTTATCACCTTTTTTAATCTTTGTGGATTTCCTTCATTTAATATTCCTCTGTGGCCACCCCCTCCCAGCTGCTTCAGGGGCAATGATTAGCCAGATTAGCCAAAGCACAGCACACAACCCACACACCCATCACACAAACCTTATGTTGAGTCTTCAGTAGCTCTTCAGAGATGCTAGAAGAGGGTGGGTTCTTCGGGGTGGAAATACCTATTTTGCATAAAGAACACACAGAATACTCTAGAGAGCAATGAAAGTTTCTTTGGACCTCATGTTCTGACTGTTTTATGGCTTTTAAAGAGAATATTATCTTTTCCTGTGAACAGAAAAGGTTTTCCTTCCCCTACCTCCATGTATCCAGGAGCTTTTACAATTCATAGTGTTTCACGCATAGTTGTTGAATACTCAGAAACATAAAACCCTTCCACTGGGGCTTTGTTTTATTGGTAAATCCCAGCCAATGCAATCTCCTGTTGCAACCTCCAATAGCTGTTGCTTGAAGCAAGACACCAGGAACACCACAGTCATCTCCATGGGGCTGCTGCCTACTCATATTTGGAGACGATTCTATGATCTCCTATGAGCAGAGAAAATCATGACCACTTCTACAGAGTGCTCCATGGTGCTGCAAGCTGCAGCAAAGTGACAGGCAGGCAGCTCCCTGATGCTTTGCTGGAACTAGATAGCAGCTAGAGCTCCTCTGCAAGTTTCATATTAGAGCTGAGGTAAGGATAATTCATAGTCTATCCAGTCAAAAGAAGTGTCATAACGTTATTGAGCTGTGCTGACATGCTGCACATTTGAGGTTGCCATCCAAAACTTTAAAGACCTTAAAGTGTCCTGAATGGCCATTAAGGCAATCTGTGATTTAAAGCAGATGTTGCTGGAAGCTCAGACATTTCTCAGGTTCCCTTGCTGCACAGCCACAGACTCTGGCCTGACATTTTTCTCAGACACAATGGTAAAAGCTATCAAAGGGAGATGGTAGCACCCTTTGGATTTCAAGGGAGGCCTGAGATGTCTCTAGAAGAACCAAGGATACTGTTTGCAGGTATTGTAGCTTTATGCATTCAGTTTGTTTCCACAGACAAATGCCAGAGAAAATATCTGGGTTAATTGCCTCTGTTTTAGTGCAAATGAGAAGCTGACTCAGAGAGTCGGCTCTCTCACATTTTAACCAAGTCACGCCCCCCTCTGCCCCCCTTTTCAAGTCTTAGGTATAAGGAGATGCCAGTAAATGACTACAGATGATGCAGCACATCCCAAGATCACAAGTGAAAGGATAAAAATTGCTGATAAGGGTGATGGCACTAAGCATCAAACCTACATTTTTATCTGTCACCACATAGGTAGAGGTGACAAAGAGAAAGGTGCTCTTTCTCAGTACCTCTCCCTTCTGCTGCTCTGGTTCTCTCTGCTTTCTGTTTCCCACTGTGGGAAGTAGTGAGATGGCTTCTGTAGACCTGCATCTGCCAAGGGCCATTCTTCAACACACAATGCCACTCTGCACCTTGAAACCATATCCTGCTGCCAGGAAGCCAAGAAGAGCTGTAAGCAGGACTGAAAGGCTGGAGGTATCCTATACTGAGAAGGTCCTCAGTCTGTAACCACCTGATCAATACCGAAGGCTAGGGAAATCTGCTGAACGAAGTGCAGTGATATGTGTGTTAGTAATCTGGTAAGATACACTGTGTTACCCTTATTCTCTTATTGTACCATTTTGCATAAGATAATTGTGAGGTCCAGAAGAGGAAAAATGAAACCAGCTGAAAAACATGCTCGAAACATCCCTAACAGGCTGTAATTGGCATGAAACAGAAGTTTTGCAGGAGTTCCTGGAAGTTTGGCAGGGAGATGGTGGCAGCCAGGACAGCATATATTTTCTTTAAAAGTTAGTGTTAGTGTTGGCAGGGTCTGAAACATACCTCTAAGTCACAAAAAATCCAAGAAACTAACCTTTCACTTTGCTTTACTTAGATATACTTGGGGTGGGTGGAAGGAAGACATACGAACATTGGAACATATATAAATAGAATGAGGTCAAAGCAGAAGGAGTCACAGCAGCCCCCCACTGCAGCTTGCCTCCCCTGCCAAACATGCTGACTGCTGAACAGATGGTTAGAGTTATTGTTTGGACAGTTGCATTGTTTCTGCTGAACATCTGTATTGAGGAACACAGATAGGACAGCAGTGTGGGTAGGAAGGGAGAAGAGAACAATTTGGCTCAGATACAACATCCGTCAATTATAAAATATAGAGAAGATGCAATGTTATTAGCCAATGCTTAACCTGTTTTAAACTAACTGATTTTTAGTGTTCCCCTTTCTTCTCTCAGGGTGATTATCAGTGCTCTCTCAACATGGCATTTTGAAAGAAAGGGTTGCACTTCTCATTTTACAGTTGCAGATTGAAATATCTCTATGGGTGTATCAGTTTTCTGAAGTATCAAATACTTAGGCTTTCTCACTTTCAGAAAAGGTTTAAATACTCCCAGAGAACAGTAGCAATAACGTGTCAATATGCAGAGACTAAAACAGCCCCAGCAAAGAGTGCAGGCCCACCATAGCATTGTTATTTTTAGTCCTATCATTACAATTAACTCAGTGGAGGTTTTGAAATACAGACTTTAAAAGCTGGAGATGGGAATCTTGTTGATACGACTTTCTCGAGGCAAGCCAGCTCTCCTCGCTTGCAATGGCGTTCAGAGACTGCACCCTGCTGGCCCTGGCTCCCAGCAGCACCACTTACCGCAAGGACTTCGCACACCCTCCCCCCTCTGCTTTTCTCATGCATCAAGAAAAGTTTATCCATATTCCAACTCAGGTATTTCTCACTCGACCTATGCCCATCATAGAAGCTACATAAGACCTCAACAAAGTGAGTACACTAATAATTATTAAGGCACAAAAATAAGAAATGCTACATTATGCTCATCTGTCAAGGCAATCTTAAAATGAAATTTTGTGCAATCTCATGCAATGCACTTCTGCTTGTGGCTAATCCCACAGAATGACAGTGTCATTTCTCAAAATATAATGAGACCTCAGGATTTTGAGGCAGCTCATGCATTTCTGCCACTCACCAAATCCCAAAACATCATCTCAAGGGAGCAAAGAGAAAAAATAAAATGTGTGGTTGTTTGTAATCATTCTGAAAAACAGAACACGAAAGCGTGTATCTCAGGAATGGCCGAGCCTGCAGGCTTTAATTTAGACTAGTATGAGCAGGTCAGGCTTATAGAACCTGCTAAATTAGTGTGCTATGTTCATTCTCTTTTAATTATGTGTAACTTTTTTCTCTTAATAGTCCACAGTGAAATCAGTCTCTCCTGTTGTCAGACAAAACAGATCATAACAATTGAAGCAAATCACTGGCAGAGAAAACCCTGTTAGAAAAACGCAGCTCTCTGTCACAGGTGTTCTCTTCTGCAGCAAGATTAGTTTATTGTTCACCTAAAATGAAAATCCAAACTCACTAAATACTAATGGAAAGAATAATCCATTTTAATGGTCTCTGAGCATTCAATTAATAGCATACACGGAGTCCCACTTACTCAAGTTCACAGGCATTTCTTTATGGTTTTCCAGCTACTTGAGGAAAAAAAGGCAGTGTTTTGAAGGAGGAAGTGATTTTATTCTATTCGTAATACACTTTCTTTCATGTAAAACTACAAAACATATCCCAGAACCTTTATTGGTCTATCTAATATGGTCAATCTGCATTGCTCCAGGATCAGATTTCTTGTCAGATTTCTTGCTCTACAAAATCACAAAGTAGAATTTCTTCTTGTAGACATATATAAGCTACGCTGACCAGAAGCCACATTTGACATTTAAGGACATGCTGCACACAGAAATAAAGTACCACATATCAACTAGACACACATATTTACACTGAGATTTTAGGAAAAGGCATTAAGATAGGACATCTAGAATGTACTCCCAGGGGCTCTCTTCTTTGGGACCTAGGTGTAAATTTAGCATTTATATACTGATTATAGTGTTCATTTCATTTTTGGCTTAAAAAAAAGCAATGAAGGAACAGCAGGAATAAATTACCAGTTAGCATATAGAGCTTGACATTGTTCTCTCCTGTGCACACACCCCAAAAGAACTGGACTATTCAGTCTTTCAAGTGCATTTCCATGTGTGAGTCAGTTTGCATGATTTACAGCATCTAAACATTTTGTATTTGTACCACATATGTGTTAAGTTATAGCCATCACACACACACATACATTCATCTGGAAACACCATATGGGAGCCAAGTAACCTGGTTCTAATTTGCACCAAGTGCTGCCCTGGTATTGGAAAGCAGTACTTGTGATAAGACACTCTGACTGTTTCACTCCGTTTCAGCCATGTAAAAGTTACGTGTCTGGACAAAGACAGTTGGCTAGACTTCTGTCATTAAAGTGGGAAGGGAATAAATCACACCTGAGCAGCATTTTGAGATGCTAAAAAAGCCAACTGAATTGTCTAGACAAGTATCTTGGTAAGCAGCACAGGATGTCCCAAAGACCCAGGACACGTGTTTGCACTGACTACCATCAGTTAGGGCCAGACACCTGAACATTAAGATAAAACTCATACTTAAATGGTGTCAAATTCAAGGCTGAATCTTGGTTCCCAGAGTAAAGAGTCTGAGTAGCAAAGGCTTCCTTGTACAAAATAGCCTTTTCTCTCTTTTTATTTCAAAATCAACAAAAGTTCCATCAGTTTCTATATATACTGCATAAAATAAGACTCTTGGTATAGATGCACAGCTAACAAGCAAGCACCCACAGCACAAATTCTCCTACAAGGAACATCCTAGATTATCTCTAATCCAAAAAAGGGGAAAAAAAAAAGAAAGAGAAAGACATAAAATGCTTTGTGGATGTTGTGTATGCACTGTGCTGGCATGTTGGCAGTGGCAACCTTTAGCACTAGTCCCATACGTGTGTGTACATAATTCAATTTTTACAGTCACATCTCTATTTATAACATTATAATTAGCAGAATGCTAGAACTAGAACAATATTTTTGTGCTGTGAGAATCAATTGTCTCAATCCTTCAGTTCTTACAGGACAATTACTAGAATGATTTTTGACCTGAACTCTCCCATCCAATGCCCAGGTACAGTTCAGGAGTAATTCTGGAGCTTGGGCCCCTCCTAGCAGAACTTAATAGTATGGATGTGGGTCACCTCTTGCAACTGAATGATCCTGGACACTATTTACTAGAACATACATGGGCTAGAAGCTTGTAATTTCAACTTAAAATTCTGATTTTAGATAGTTGAGACCCTGAAGTCTGTTACTCCAGAGTTTGTGGTGCTTGATTCTCTGATTACAGACTTATGCAGAAACCCAGTCACACAGCTGAAGGCCTGGGTAAGAAAATTGTTCTACAGCAAGGTAAGCTGAACCTGATAGACTGAGGAAATGTCCAGGAGCCAAATGTTACCGAACTACACAAATACTGCAAGTGATTGAGAAATAATCCTCCTCTCTGAAAGGAAACTGCAAAGCGTAACATATCCTAATTGGAAGCAACAGACTGTGGGAGAAGAGGAAGAAAGCAGAAAGATTTTGTTAATAATACCTGCTCCTGGAAAAGATAAAACCCCTTGTGGCATTTATAGACTATTTTCTGCCCAATTAATGGAACAAAATATCTGAACTGATCTTTCTCTTGCAGAGAAAAATCATTATGCTCCACAAAAATGAAAGAAGGAATGAGTGACTAGCAGCTATTACATGGCCTTGATTTTTCTTATATTGTCAGGTATAAAGTGCATACATGCATATTAGTCATGCATGCCTTTTTTTTCTTTTTAAGAAACTGTGCCTATGCTTTTTTTTTTATGGGTATAGACAAATTGTATCCTAACAAGTGAGAAAAACTATGGGGAGTGAAGGAAAGATTGCATCCTCAATGGCAGTTCAGGCAAAATGCAAAGTGCCTGTTGATGGAGTCAAGAAGATGAGAGCCAGTTCCCACCATCAAAGAGAGTTAAATGTACTCTGTTGTTCAGGAGATTGGGCTTTAAAAGTTTCACCTCCGCAACAGCAAATCAAGGGGAATACAAGCTACTTGCAGCCATCTCTACCAGATCTAAACCAGAGGTTCAAGAATATTCATACATCTCAGAGTGGTCCTTGGAGCAGCACATTCATCTGGCTAGAACATACATCAATGGACTAACAGGAGCCTGATCAAAGACCCAGCTCAAGGTCAAACCAGCTCTAGAGGTACCTGGATTTACCCTTTGGGCTAAGCTGGGAGACAATGAGTGAGAAATCGCAGTTATGCTCAGAAGTGAGGCAGAAGGTCTCCAGACAACAGGCTCTGCCCTGAAGGACTGAGAGGCAGATAAGCATAGGGAGTCCTACTATAACAAAAACACTTTTCTTTGGTGGATATATAGCACTGAAAATTCACTATGAAGAATCACAGGAGACGCATTCAATTAAAATATCTATTGAAATTACAAATTAAACTCTTCAATATGATTCAAAGTACAAAACACAACATTAAAAGGCATTCAACAGCTCTTTTATACATCACAGTGTTAGTGGCACAAAATGTACTTACAAATACATCAACAGAACTATTTTTATACCGGTCAAATACATAATTTATACATATGCATGACTCCTTCATGCTTAACCCTATACAATTTTAAAATATATCCAAGATAAAATGATCAAAGGTCCAGTTATGTACCACGTACCTGTATCTAATATTCCTGGAATTCTTATATGAGAGATACACAAATCAAAGCAATAATGAAGACCACAGGGTTCTAAACACTAACAGCATGCCTTACTTAGTATAAGTGCATTAGCAATTAAGCACCAATGCAGGCTTTTTTGAAGTCTTTAAGATCACTGTCATCAACAACTGTTATTATACCTGTTTGCCTCAGGATTTGAGGCACGAAATTATGGACACGAAATGTACGAACTTTGGTTTTAAAAAAGCAAACCTGCACAAAGCTTTATGCATGCTGTGCCTCACTGGGATGAAAATGGCCTATATTAAAGATATTTACTCCTATACAGTAAAAGGCCTACAGATGAAATGCCCAAAACTTGGATTTTATTTTCTTGCCTGTAACAACTTTAAATAAAAAGCACTTAATATTTTTCTGATCTATGAATATTTTATCCCATCAGCTCCATAAACAAGAGAGCTTTTCACTAACTTTGATGGTGTTTCCTACATTGCAGGAGATCAACTGTAAGCCAAGAGTTGTTCAGTCAGCTCTTATATAGGATTGTGCCTAATTTAAAAGACAGTATGAGGAAAGATCATGCCACTTGGCATGTGAGGGAAACCATCCCAAATTCTTGGCATGCTAAAGTCAGTTGTAGTAGGCTTCAGGATGAATGCCAACATGAATAAAATTGAATTATTAGCATAAAACTACAGTAAGCTTTTATATATCTTTCACCACAGAATCTTGAAGAGCCTCAAAACCAATGAATTTGCCCTCACAGCCATCCTGTGAGGTAGGTAAACATTGGTCCATCCATTAAAAAGATGGTTAAATTGATATAAAAGGAGATAAGTGACTTGTCCAATGTCACGTGGGGAAAACCCAATGCTACCGTGACTGAAGTTGGTGCAGGCTACTCATCTCTCAGAACCGACTTCAGCCCAACTAATGAATGGCAAGTCTAGGGAGATACAAAGCCTCTGGAGTATGGACTCCACACTCACTCACTAGACATGACACCACTTCACCCCAAAAGAACATTCAAATGATGCACTGTTACAAACTCAGCATTTAAGATAATGCAAAGAACCCTAAATAATAGCATAACCATAAAAACACAACAGAAGTCATGTAGTGAATCTTATTTTTTCTGGTGAAACTCTAAAAAGCCAAAGCTGTTGTAACAGAATTTCATCTGAAAAGCAGCAGAGACAAACATTCGCTTTTCCAGGCCAGGGGGTTTGAATGTCAGAATTTAAAATAATGTATTAACATTTCAATTTCAGGGTATTAAATGTCACACTATCTACATAAGATGTGACATAAAAATGCCCTAAACTTAATACATCACAGCCAGAGGTTGCTACTTCGGAAAGAAATACGCATTAAACAAAAAAAAAAAACACCCAACCACCACAAAAAGCACAAACAAAAAAACAAAACAAAAAGTCCTCGAGAACAATTACAGGTGGAATGACATTTAGCAAACCTGAAAGGATTGGGTATTTGGTTAACACATGCAGGCATACAGTCTATCCCAACAGCCAGGATGTGAAATGAGATATGTCATAAATGCAATTCAAGTATGTTGAGATCAGAGACAGATTTACTGACAGAAGTATAGTTTCTGATTATATATAATGTTACCTGTGAGCATCATTTACAAACTATAATTTTTAAATGTCTATATTTGTAAAGGACTTATTTTTCTTTCCTTTTTCTTTTAAATCTGGAAATGCATTATTTTTGTCATTGATTATTAACTGCCCACACAGTACTGTGAAAATCTCAAGTTTTGCTGTATTGCCATACAAAGGCTGTCTCTAAGAAAGGCACAGAGAAAATAAGCCTCATACCAGGACACTCTGGTACTGTTAACAGGCCACTGCACCTCTGCTGTTTACTATCCTCCCAGTAGCAGCAGCAGCCCATTACAGCTGCTGCCACATACAGCAAAATTCCTTAGTGCTCCCAATTAGAAAATTAACAACCCATGAAATCTTTATGTTCTGTTGTCCAGGTTTGTTTTTTTCTCCAGCCAAATAGAATTACAGGTCAAAGGATGAAAGGTCACAGGTCAGGCTTACCTGCAGGAAGCTGTCCTTCTCAGAAGGCTTTCCATTACTTCTGCACACTGAAGCTGTGACTCAGGACAACCCAGGTGCCCACCTTAGGGTGCCTCTTGGGAAGATGGACTGAGCTGCTGCCAGAGCTGGAGTGAGATAATGACTTCACCAAGTGGTGACCCCTTGGAAGCTGACAAATAGTGATCGAATGCACTACCCAGGCTTTCCTACAGATACTTTTGAATAACTAAGCAATTTCTAATAACAAAGATAATTAAAAATACTCTGATAACAAAAGACCTTAACTATGCATTGCCATAAACAATCTGAAGACATCACAAGGAGTTCAGACTTGCTGGAAATCAGCAAAACTTTTTCTTCAAGTTGCAACGGCTGAACTCATTAAAATCAAGCCAAATAAGCAAATTGCAGATAACCTCCAGCTTCTGCAGCTAGAACCTGTGGTTAGACAGTTTGAATTTGGATACCATTAAACTTAGAAGAAGGGAGAGAAGAAGAAATCAAGAGTAGTTTTAGAAAAAGACAGTGGCCCTTTTCAGAATTGTACCCTACAGTTTGTTTATTTGACAGTATAAAACAAAAGATAATAAAGAATGGAGTCATTTCCTTATGCTTAAGCTATGAAAACATTCCCAGCCTGTGACAACAGCCAGAAGCAGCTGCATTTAAGGGTCTTCATACATTTTTAGTGCAAAGTTATTCTGGCTTCAACATATTCATACATCTCAGTATATTGATAATGCACAGAAATAAATGATGAAAAAACCAGTCAAACTTCAGTCCGTAAGTCTTTCAAAACAATGCTTTCCCTTCAGTTCTACACACAAACACATTGTTCCAGATGCTTCATATATCATGGCAAGAAGTTATTAGTCAAATTCTTGTAGGCTTTAAAATCAGAGTAAAATGTTTTTCAACAAAATATTTCTAAGGAGGAAGTATAATGATTATTAGTATGTTGACCAGCACGCTAAACTACCCTGGAAATACAGCACTGTGAATTCTGCAAAATCATCAAATCAAGTCTAGTGATTACTTTTCAAATAAAAACATGTTTCATCACAGTATTGTTATTAACAGCATACACCATACTTTATAAGATACTAACTCTGAAAATGGGCTAAGTAGTTTAAATGTAAATGACAACTTCCACAAATACTCCAGGCTTTTTTATTATTAACTACAGGGATAACCCTGATATACTTTAAAGTTTTATTAATAACCCAAGAGTCTGCTAAATAGTAAAGTTAGTCTCGTTCTAAAGTAATTGCTCTAAAGACAGAAGCAAGCTATCTTGAACTTCCAAAATATTTCAATAGCACAGCTATTTACACATTTGGTTTAAATAGGATTTTTATATATATATATCTATATAAAAAGATTAAGATACCTGGATTAGAAGTTACATAGCCCTGTAAGTGTAGCAGAACCCTAAATAACAGCAAAAAAATACCAATTCAGAAAAACTCTAGTGGTCCAGTGGTAATCAATACCATCAATGCATTTTTAAAAGAACCTTAAATAGATAACAGGTTTGTGTCACCACTTAACCTTACAGCTTTGTCAAATGATTTTTAAAACGTAGCTTTCAATCAAACTTCTTGTAAGACTTCAAAAAATTCCCAGAAGGCAACAGGACTAACTTTGTCCCTCTAACCCTCTCCAAATTTCAAGAAAGGCATAGGATGGCCTATATGCACCTTATTCATTTTGTTATACTTGAAAAAATAGGTACTAAAAAGACATTATGATGGCTTTAACAAAAACAGATGTGTAACAAACATGGTAAAGTCATACTAAGTTGACCATCTGATTTAAATGATAGGCAACTTAAATATATACAGGAATAAGACACCAAATCTGGAAGCAAACAGATATGCAGAAGTTTCGATTTGTATGCGTTTTCAGCTTGTTTTGCTGATGTCATTCAGTACAGTTCCCAGTCCACCAGCAGGGCAGTAACAACTTTTTGCATTATTTGTAGCAGTATCACCTTTTCATTTCAGATAGCTATCCAGGTCCATGATCTCTCTTTTAGCACCAAACTTGCCTTCCATTACCCTCCTTGTCTACTAACAATTGATCTATACAACAGTAGTAACAACAGTTCCTGGATCCAAGACTGTATGTCAATGAAAAGCAGAATGGGGTAAATAAGGCTGCAGGATTGTAAGTGCAAGAGGAAAACATCCACAGCAACAATAAAATCAAAATGCATGTTGTGATGAGTCCAATCTTCTCCCAGTTTAGGTAGGTAGAGGGTCATCATCTCCTTTATTACATTTGCACTTGCAGCACAGAACAAATGGCGTAGCAAGCAGAAGGAAAGGGGAGGCCACCAAAAGTAGAAGACCAAATCCTGCAAAAATTCCTACCACCTGCAAGAGAAAGGAATACCATTGCATTAGGGATAGCCGTGGCCTAGATTCTGCTGACACCAGTGTATCATCAGTCTTCTTCAAAAGGACCTCACCAAACGCCATTGACATTATCAGAGCCAGGACTTCCCCCAAGCATATGCTACAGTCAGCTCCTGTGATCAGTAAACACGAGTGAAATCAGGGAGGGAACATTCACCTTCCATTACTCCAGTCAGAACCACGGCACACAACTCAGTCCCATCACACAAAGTGATGCAGATGGTTATTTGCATTTCTGAGTTTTTCTGTATCTCAAACAACTAATGAAGCAACTGACTAGATATTTTTCTTGATCAAATCCAAGTATTTAATATCAGGATCAAGACTACAGAAGTTAGAGACTCCCACTTACAGGTGCTTCCATTTTTTTCTGGCAAAAGCTCCAGAAAGAAGCTGTCAAGGTTTTGTTGTTGTTCATGAAGAATCTGGGAAGACTCTCACAAACTTCCCACCAGCAGGAATACAAGCTTGGGAGTCTCAGCCACAGACAACAGACATTATGGACTATAGGATGACTCTGCATACACAATGGATTTTTGCAGTCAGACCTGAGCTCATCCTGCTGCTTCAGGGGACATGATCTAACTCTGTCTAAAAGCATCTTTTTCACTGACATTTATTGACCACCCACTTCCCAGCACAGGCATAGGACCACAGACCTACCCATCCAGTGTGCCAAACTCTATTAGTTTCTACAGAGTTTAAGTCTGGAAAATTATTAAGAAAAAAACATTCAAGTTCAGGTTCATTGCCTGAGAAGTTTCCCATTTGCCCTAGGCAACTGTAAGAGTAATGCTGCAACAATATATCCAGAAATTATTTGGGAAAATAATTTAGATTTATTCACGTGAGAATGTCTGTGAATAATGTTGAATAATGAAGGCAGGAGTGGAATGCTAATCTGCTAGCAAAACCTCACAACAGAAGGCAAAATGAAATTAGAGTGCAGTTCTCACTAAGAATTCTCCAAGCCAGGGCTAGATATGCCACTTCAATTAGATGGCAAATATTTAATTAGCCGTGGTATAGATGGGATGATTTACTAGTACTTCTGTCAGCCATGGACAATTTCTTTTCTGATTGCTATGTGTTTCCTTTTGCAATACCACTACGCAGGGATTTTCGGGTGGGGGAGGAGCCTGATGGGAAAGGCTGGTTGCAGGAGGTGGCGCTGTGGGACAGCAGTCACTGCCCGCAGGCTGCCTCCTACGGCGACAATGTTTTTCAGGCTTGGCTCTTGGCTGTCCAGGGATAAGGAGCTCAAACTTCCTCGCCCTAACAATTTTACTTCTTGCCCAGAGCGATTTCTTTTTCGGCTTCAGAGGTGTGCGCATTTCATTACTCACTCGTTTTTTGGAGGTGCTGACAATCTGATTCAACTTCCATTTACTAATCTTTGCATTTCTTTATAACAGACACAAAACAAAGCTAAATTCTCATCTCCTTTAAAAACTGTGAGCTGCAATTGCCACACTGCTCTTTGGAGACTGCATGCCCTTGCTCAGCTGTTTGCAGCTCAGGCTAAGAGTGCACTGGTCAGACAGAGCCAAGCTGGAAGTTAGTGATTCAGTGGACTGGATTGACTACAGGTAATTTTTATAAGGTATCTATTTACACCTTCCTTTCAGCCTCAATGCAGCATCAAAAAATTGAAGTTTCATTTTGGTTGTTGTGGGTGGTTTTTTGTTTGTTTATTTGGGGGTTTTTGTGGGTTTGTTTTTTTTAAACAAAAGTGCCTGCTGAGTATTACTTATTTTCTTCTTGGTTCTGTTGCTTAAGAAATTGCTGCCTTACTCAACATCAAGCCATTCCCTCTAGCCAAAACAAATATATTTTTTTCAAATCCACAAACCAAAGGTTCACCTCAATTTGCCTTGAATAAATAGTGAAAGAAACTTAACATAAGGAAGCAATTGCAATGTTGATTTTGCTTTAGTGGGTTCAGCAGAATTGTATCCTGATTTGTAAAGAATTATCACTTTCTTTCTCAACAATGACTAGAACATCAAACATACTGTCTATCAAACATATTTACACTAATTGCTGTGGCTAAGAACAGATTCCAAATATCAGATTAATCACCTCATATTACAGGTATATCAACAAAGTTTATGTACCCACACACTTCCTAAGATACCATTGGCTAAGCCAAGCAAAACCCAGTTCATAGCTCAGGCACCCATGGGTATATATGGAGGAAGCAGGGTGCAATCCTTCTCCTTTTATTTCAGTTTAGCTGTTTGTCCAAACTTGAGTATAAAACCCAAGTCCAGAGAATAAACCTCAAGTGAAAGAAATCTGTATTTCAAGAAAAGCACTTCATCCCAAGCTAAGGTAGCTTTTTTTACTGGCACACAGTTAATTTAAGAAGAGATGACTCAGATACCCAAATGTCTCTGTATCTCTGAAGTGACTGTAAAGTAGATTGGACCAAGTCACACATTAGCATTTATATTGTATGCATCAAAGTACTACTGAGAGCTCTTTCATTACCAGCATTCATGCTGGGTCCAGCAACACTGGATCTAGACTACAGGAGGTATCCACATGTTCTTTATAATTGTCAATTTGAACCAATTTGTTTGAAAATACTGATAAGCTCACGAGGTTACCATCTATCCAGCCTACACAAATAAGTCAACTAGAGTGCATAGCAAGATACTGAACATACTCGGGCTAATTTCTTTCCAGTTCTGGATCAGGACCTGAAGATCCCTTGCAGGACAAGCTTCCCTGTTAGTAAAATGGATGGTGGCAACCAAGTTCATCCTCCAGGTTTACTGAGAATATATCTGGATTGGCACTTAACTGGCTCTGCAAACGTAACCCTTCTAGTTCTCAGTGGCTTTCTGTCAAGGAGTGTCCTCTCTGGGAGGGCTAACTGTTCCTCTCCAAGCTACTGCCCTCTTTAAATCTGCTCTGAAAATCACTTACCATTTGGCACAAAATTTTACCCTAAGGTCTTAAAATGAGTAAGGCAAAGGAAGGCACTATGACAGCAGCAGATCCATCCAGAGCTTTTAAAGACCTGAGCCTTACCTGTGTTCTGTGCCAGATAACAGATGCCCTGGAGTGTCCCAGCTTGTTTCGACAAGGTCCTTTGTCATAATGTATAAGGAGAAAATCATCCTACAAAATATTAAATGAAAAGGCAGGCAATAAATATAAGGACAAACTGTTCAAGTTATAAAATACTATTGTGTGAGAACTTATAACCAGGAATTGTATAAGAAGATAAAAGTTGAGTAAAGTGGATATGGCCAGGTCCAGCCTCTCCAAAGTGCTTTGTTTACAATTAAGTGCCTTCACAAACAGGTTTGTTTAGCAGGTGTTACATATCTATAACGAATTCTCCCAAAGGTTCTCAAGCCGCATTCAAATGCTAGCATGGAGTTTATCAAAAGGATTCAAGAAGATAAGCTGGACACTGGATATATTTTACACACAGAGAAAGAGCAAAGGAAAAGGAATATTTGTATGGCAAACTTCCCAAAGTTGGTCCCTTTTACCACTTGAAGAATAAAAATACAATACAGATTTTTGAGAAATTATGTCCCTAACTCTCCTGCCATCCTTTCACAAAGCAGCCAAGACAGCAGGCCTAGTACCAAGGGAACACTGCTTTTTAACTGAACACGTGAGAGAACTGTGACTTAAGGACTATTAGTAAAGCATTCAGATAGGACAACCACAAGATTTGAATAGTTGGAGTAGCTTTCAGGAACCTAAACCATTTCCTTTGCTATTGTTAAAAATTCTATAAAACAAAACAGATGACATGGAAGCAGATGTTGTATATTTTATATACTCTGATCCTTGGGTATGATAACAGACTGATTTAAAAAGCCATAAATATATGACGGCAGCAGGTTATAGACTGACAAATTCCTGGGCTTAAGAGAACATTGTATTCTTTTTCATATGTCAGATCTATTTCTTGTACCACAGAATACAAAGAATGGTAAACAAATCAGACTGCTTGTCTCCTGCATGGTGACGCACCAAAACTAGAGTTTGTCTGTTAAACTTCTACAGACTAAGAACATTGCTATACTTATCCTGTAACTCCTTCAAGAAGGGGAACATTGAAGAGTCAGTACTAAATGAAATATTAGGAAAAAAAGCAGCAATGCCCCTCCCCCATGTTAGTGGACATGTAAAGATTACAAACAAAAGTAAAATTTGAAGAAAATATTCTAAGTCATTATTCACTGACTCACATAGCCAAAATGCTAAGATTACATGGGTCGGACAAGTAAAACAGAGCATACAAATCCTATCAAAATACCAAGTGTCAACTCTGGTGTATTGTGGTCCACCAGGCTGGGCAGAAGCTAGTGAGCTACTATTTAATTGATTAATGAGACAGCTGGATGGCAAAGCAATGAATTTCTAAGCTTCTGAGAACCAGAGTGCATGGCATGTACTCACATCAAGAGATTCCAGACAGTACCAGCAAAAGGCATGTTTGCAGTTCTTACACATCATTTGGGCACAGCCTTCATCTCGTTCAATGTAAACTTTACACTTTGGGCAGCGTTTGATTGGACCATCATCTTCTTCCATTTTAAAAACTGAACTGTGGGAGAAAGTGAGGAACTACTAAGATGTGGGGCCATGTCAGTTTAGAGGAGAACATGCTAAAAGAAGGTAAGAACATGCTAAAATAGTAGGCTTACTTTTTAATTTTAGAACAAAAAATGAGAAATTTTTAGAGATCCAGGTATTCCACTAAGTTTTATTATTCAGATATTATGGCTATACTCTATTTTTCAAACATATCTCTAGAAAAGAACGTTTAATGAATACAGCATCTATGTAAGAGTCAGGACATTTTCTTTACCACATATTTCACCAACTTTTTTTGTTACCTAGTGATAATAATAAATACTATACAGTTTTCTCCTGGAATATATCAGATAAGCAGCAGCTAGTTCGCACCTAAATGCTTTGTACATCTAGATAATTTTCCCTTTTCCTTCCTTCTTTCTTAGAAGAGGAAGCACTCCCCTGATGGCACAACAAGCCCAGACCATATTCCTTTGGACAGAGGGCACCAGGGAGAGATTGCTTATCTCTGACATCCTTGAGGATCCTCCCTGGAATTTCCCTCCAGATCCAGAGCCATGAGGTTTTTAGGGCATGTTGTTTTTCCAGAATTATCTCTTCATCTCTGACACTGTCCTAATGAGTCATTGTTCATAAGTCATGGTCAGCACTGCCTCTTCTTGTCTTGCGTGACCATGCACAACCACAGGATGTCCCCTCATACAGTGAACACAACATAGAGGAATGTGGAAACACTGGAAGAATATTTATTTCCTTTGAGTAGCTTTCAACCATATGCAGGTTTTATGGATACTAAAATGTACCTTAAACAGCACTACCTGCAGCCACTGCCAGTGGGAGATACAAGAACAACTGATGGGGAAACAACAGTTTGCAGAAAAACAGGACTGACCTTTGATTGACTGATTGATTTGCCCAACAGCAGGATAAAAGGACACATGCTTGTTAGTCACACTAGGGACAACCATATTACAGAAAAATCCTGTGAATCCATAAACTGTGTATGAAACTCCAAATGCATGGTAGCACAAACTGCTACTGGCACATTATGCTCGAAAATAATAAAAAAAACAAACCACAATGGAGTAAGAAATGAAGAATGAAATAAAAACTAAAAGCAACCAAAACACTAAGGAAAATAAAGTTTTATACCACACTACAAAGTTTAGCGAGCTTCAGTTTTGGCCAAACATACACAAAAAGCATGTGCAAAAGTTACCATATTTGACCAGAAACTCAGCATGACAGCATCCTAGATAGTCATCCGTTACAGCAAAGCTTGAAAGAAGATGAGTTATGAATAGTTAAGTCTAAGGCTGGCCAGGGCTTTAATGATACCTTGAACTGCTATACAATCTTCAAAAAAGCTCGAACACCAAGTAGAACACATGCACAATGACCTTTCTTATCCACTGGCTGCAGTATGCCACTGAAAACAGCTTGAAACAGAACTTAAGATCATGCAGCAGCTAGGATGATTGACATGGTATCCCAAAAACGTCTGACTGGCATGATGTTGCCAACCCTGATGCTGTGCAGAACAGCAGCAGCAACAAGATCTTCTCTGAAGATAAGGTTGTTAGCTGCCTGGATATTGTATTTTTTCCACTGGGGCAAAAGGGCTGCTGATAGAGGCTCAGGCAGCTCCTTTGTGCTTTGCCAGGAATGGTAGCAAGGAGTAAGGCTGCCAAGAGCTACCCAGTTTTGAAAAACAGCAGTAAAAGAACAAGAATGACTAAGTGAAGGAAACAGCTTTAAAACAAAATATCAGGAAAATGCCTCTTTACTATTCATACTCCAGTTTGTTCAAGGATTGAATGTTTTGTTTCTATACTTGATCTTTTGCAACACTTTACCTTGTTTCTCCTGGAAGAAAAGAGATTGGCATGTTCTCTTGACAGCCTTGACCTGGATGCCAATTGGATTTGCAAGCAGAGCAGAACTCAATGTCGCAGGCTTTGCACTGGACCAGCTGGGGGTCCTGTGGGCTTGATTCCTGGAGCTGGCAAACTGCCTGGCAAGTAGAGGATGGACACCAAGTCCGACACGGATCCAAAAGCACTTCTGCAAAGGAACATAAAAGAACAACATTCAAAAGGTGGTTACAAGACCAACCTTCCAAAACAATGTATTCCAGCTGAGGTTGACCGGGAGAGCATTTGAAGACACATTTTCAAAAGAAGCCTTTTAATTTATGCTACCCACTTAAGACAAATCTGGCCTGCTTTGCAAACAGGCACCAAACTGAAGTGAATTTCCTGAGTTTGAATTAATTGCCCACTTTCATTCACTGAACTAAACTTGTTCTCTGAATGAGATGTATTTTTCTTCAGTTGTACCTGGAGTTAAATAGAACATATAACATGCCAGTACAACCCATCAGAAAGTGCTTTTACAGAACCTTGCTCAGTAGGACTATTTCAAGTTGGTCTCTGCTCTAATGTAACCACATGATTAGCAATAAGACTGTTATATCATTCTGTCTCTTTCTTTTCATTTCAGGTTTTAAAGCCCACTAAAGAAGTCAGTAAGAACCTACACTGGTCAATAAAAATTGACAAAAGTTCATGTTATCATTACACACAGAACCGCCTGGTAATTCTGCATCAGATGCCATCACAGGAGATAATAGTGGCTCCATAAAAGGGGTCAGCCTACCACCCCAGCCCCTAGAGCACTGGTAGTCAAACCACAAAGCTCAAAATAGAAGTCAATCCCTGAGTAATATAGTAAATAGAAATTTTATTTCCTTAGATTATTCCCAGAATGTTGCAATTCTGGGAATCACGCAGGCAAGAATAGAAAAATATTTTTCTTTTTTGTTTGGGATTTTTTTTTGGTTATGACCAAACAATTAATTCACAATGACACTGCATGAACATATGCAGAACCAGATTCTGATTTATGGGACTGCTCTGAAGTGATACCATTCCCACAGCCTTGCAATGGGTAGTGTTACATATATTACCTCTTTCAAACTGTAGCTTCTTATACCTTTGCATGATTTCTGATGCAACCATGCACTCAATCTGTTAAAGAAGGAAAAAGGAAAAGACAGATTTCCAATTAGGAACAGCAGTAATCTAAGGCACGTTCAACAAATGGAGACAAAATATTTGACCTTTAGAGAGTTATTAAAAACGTATGTTGGCAACAATGGCAGCTGTAATATATGGAGCAAGACACATTTAAGCACCCTGGAAATAAAAGAAAAAAAGCCCCACAACCATTTGCACTGAAAGTGTACCTCATTTTCTTGCAGATGACCTCGCTTTGGGCAGGCAGCATCAGGGCAGCTGATTGCCGTTTCTAGACCTTCTTTGATCAAAAGTTCCACATACTGTTTTAGGCACTATAAGAGAGTCAAAGACTGAGTTAACTATCCCATCAAGAATAAATCACTCAGTATTTTAACAGCTTTCCTCTGAAAATATGAAAAACTCAAAACTTCTTTGAAAGAAACAGATACTACTGTATCCCTCTTACAGTCATGGGCCATGATCACAGCTTTTGCCACCATTATACCTCTCAAGAGAAAGCAGCAAATTCATTTCCCCATCAAATAACTCTTCCTCACTTTAAAACACTCAGCAAATTAAAAATTAACAATAATGGGGGAAAGGACAAATCAAACTGGGAACTAGGAGGGGAAAAAAAATAAATCACCACCAAGATAAAATTAGATTAACCACACTCCAAAAATCTTTATGTGACTGGAAACCACAATGTAGCTTAGTAAGCAGTAACTAACTACCCACAGACAGACACGTTATCATGCATACTGGAGAGCAAAAGGGACTGGTGGATCTTGCCTTTTATTTCTAGAAAATAACTATCTGAACTTATAGTTAAAGATACATCTTTTCCATAGGAAGGAAAAATGTGAGAATTAGGACTCCCAGAAGGACTACAGTTTCCATAGAGACTGAATAATACTGGTAATACTAACACTTTTCTCCCCTAGCAACCCCAGCATTTTACCGAAGTCATTACTGAATACATAGCATCTAACACAGCAGTGCAGAGACAACCACCAACAAAACAGCAAAGAAAAGTGAATATTTTAGACTAAGGGCAAATTAAGATCAAACCTCGTTATTCTTGAAGTACAACCACCCCCCCTCCACCTCCACACTTCCCATATCAAAATGAGAGCTACTGCATAGGTGTCTGCTGGGGAGGCAAGAGAAGCAATGGGGAAAGAGAGATCCTTGCTTCTGCAGATATCATGAAACTTCCATCAGCCTGAAGCTGCATAGAAAGAGCAAATGAGGGTCTGCTTTCCAGTGGGTGGGTCACCCAGCAGTGTTCTCACCTTGCTTGTGAACTCAGCTGGCAGTGGCAAACTGGAGACAATCACAGAAAGTAGACACCTAACTAATGTAGACCAGCAGCAGAGTGAAATGAAGATAGAAAACAAGCTCAGCATACAGCTAGGTGGGAGGCAAGGATTACACACGCTGCAGCAGGCTGGAAAAACAGGGACTTCAGCTACCATTTCCAGACCGAGCTTGCAAAAGGTATGCAGCCACCAACTGACCACCAGCCTGGGAAGGTGAAGGGCTGCATCAACCTTGCTGAGCCCAGTGTGCCTAACTGCAGGTCAGAGCACAAAGCTGCTTCTTCCTTCCAACCATGCCATCAAATAGGCCCATAAATGAGCATATTGCCAGCCTAACCTTTTGCATGTGGCTTGTAGCTGCTAAGGTCCTGACTTTGAGTCTACTCATTCAGACTCTTCTCTTTCTGTTCTGCCACTCAATATGTCTATTCAGCTCCTTTCAGAGATTGTCACCTACACCACCGTTTTATTCTAGGTTTTACTTCTTGCAGTCTGATGGCAGAAAAAACTTCACTTCCTATCCACACAATTTCTGTTGCTCTGGTACACAGAGCAACAGGCCGCCACCTTGATCACAAAACAAATTCTGTCATAGTCCCCTTCCCTGCATCTCCTACTCAAACAACAGGTCTATTTTTTTGAAAAGGAAAACAGGGACTGGATAATTGATATCTTTAGAAAGTTTACATGTGTAAAAAATTCCTACGTGACAAATTATGACCTGTGTCTTCCTCTTTATCAGTAGGGACTTAACGAAGACAACTGTTCACTTAGTATATGTTTGACTTGCAGGTGGTTTCCAAGCCTTCACTTAAAGTTCTGCAGGGTGGGTGGTGGAGCAGTTCAGAGAACCACTAGCAGCAACCACTGAAGGCTGAGCTCTGCAAGAACCAGATCCTCGGTTGCATGCCTTGGCAAACTGTGATTTCAGGTGTAATGAGGTATTAGTGTTGCTATAATAACACTGTGAGCTCTTCCCCTTCCCCTCCATCTGCAGACACCAAGTGTAGATTAAAATGAAAATGCATACATTTTTAATGCCAGCACTTAGCACTTATAGAAAGTACTTTTCAAGCTGAATGAATCATTAATGTGGCTAATTCTCCTCCTCAACCTGTTTGGGATCATTGCCAAAGCCTATTTGCTTTGTTCCTCTTTCTTCAGATCTTCTAAGGAATGACACAGTTCACAGCTCATCCCTGCCCTGAGCAGTGTCCAAGGCCTTCCCTTCCCTTGAGGGGACGCTGGCCTCTACCTTGTGAAAACCAGCACAGCCAAAGTGCATTTCTTACACTATACCTTCTGGGAACACAGATGCTGTCTCCAGACCATGAAGAATCACTGTAAATTAGGCAGAAGATCAAACACCCTGTCCACTTAAGACTTCCTCACTCCAGAGATTTCTGGTGTGGAGGAGTAACCCAAAGCGGCTGCAAGAGAATTTGGAGCACAAGGTACCTGGGGTTCTCTTGAGAGCGGACACAAGATGTGCCACTTGTATCAGAAAATTTTAAACTGACTACAGTACTAGAAATGCACCAGCATGGAAGTGAAACAACATAGTAGTAGTAGGTACTCAGTTATATACTATGAAAAATTCATTTAAAGATGATGACAAAAATTGTTGCTAATTTTCTATGCAGCTTGTAGTTGATACTATGCTAGAAGAAAAAATTATTGTCTTAATGGAAAGGCTATGAAAAAGTACTGTATAAGATAAATGAAAAATATGGGAGTGTAAGTCACCACAAACAACTTTCAAAATTAACTGTATTACATTATTTTTCTCAGAGAAAACAGGAGCTGAAATTAGGTACCTAAAGGCTGAGGTTGAAATAAGGTTACAAGATACCCTTCTTGTTGCACACTGACCCTTATAAAATCCATATAATTAATTGATTTTAAAATTAAAAGATTTTAATATACTACCATATATGAATGCTAGACTGGGAACCCCATGAAAACTGACATATAACTTTTGTAATTTCCCTTAGACAAAGGAAAGCAAAGCACTGCATAACACAGGATTTTTATATATACAGTTTATATATATAAAACACACACATATACAAACTATATTTTAAACTTTACATAAGCTTATATGAACAGCAGGCATCACATGCTCCAATTGCTGCTAAGATCATTCAGAAGAGACCAGTTAGCTCCCATGAGCAGTACTGCTGTATTTTTCCCTGTGTAGCACACTCCATGTGCATCCCTGCTCTGTCTTTTTTCTGCACGTCACTGTTGTCCTTTCTGGTGTCTGGATGACTTTCACCTGATAATCCAACAATCCTACTGTTGATTTCTCTCACAAGGATAAACTGAGAGTCCAATTCAGCAGCAGTTTTACTATCAGGTGCCTCTATAAATTAAGAACACTTTTTTTTTTTTTCTCAGCCTCATAGATACGATAGCTAATAAAGGAACAAATTACTTTCTGAATCTGCCAAGCATAGGCTAATATCTAAAGCTCTGCAAGATAAGTTGTACTTCTAAACTTTGCACATCAAATATTGTGCCACAGAGAAAGGTCTATTCAGTGACCACTGATGTGCTGTTGCTTTAAAGTTGCATATCATTTTGTCTATCATTATAAAGATAGAAATATCCTATGAGAATTATTTTGGCTTTTTTCCTAATCTCCAAACTGTAACACATAATTTTACTCTGCTGCGTTTAACTCAAACTTGCACAGATCACAGCAAAATTTGAATATAAAGTATTAAAATGCCTGGCTTTTAATTATCTTTTAGAAGAATTCAAGCAACAGTTATGCCAATTTCTGATGATGGTGCTTTGACTTATTTCTTCTGACACTCAAATATCAAGTAAAAACCATCATAGATCATAAGAAGAAATATGACTTTCATTGTTTGCATGTGGGTCAGCATTTATCTTCCATCTACTGTGACAGAAAAAACATGTTCACTTGGCGAACCAAATGCACATAATTAAAAAACAGTTTAAGATATTTTTGGTGAATTTTAAAATAGAAGAGCATCTCTTTTTGAAAAGGCACAATAAATTTACTTTTAAGAACGTGTTAATGCTACTAGTGCAGGAAACAAGGAATAGCTTTTCAGTATATCACCTTTTGTCTGAGAGTCAAGCAGGCAAAAAAGAAATTATCCTGTATTGTTTTCTTAACAGCTGCTAGGTGGATTTTGTCAAAATGCAGACTTGTGACTACGCTAATGCTGCAGATACAAGTGCCAAGTCATATGGCAAATTTTATAAATAAGTCAATGGATTTGGGAAGGCCAAGAAAGCATGACAGGATTGCAGAGCCAAATATATCATCACCATATCATTTGATTTACTTCTTAAAGCTTTAAATGTAATTTAGTGCTGGCACTAGGCCACAAGCCATCCCACAACAAAGTGTGTACTACATGCAAAATCATCACATGCTAGTAATGGTAAAAGAAATAAATCTATCATTTACCAAGTACTGAAAAAGAAAGGGAATAATTTTTTTTACAATGAGTTTGGTAAATGTGAATATTCAAGGCAGACGAGAGCAGTTGCTGTTGTGCACAAATATTAACCCCAAATAACCCTTCACCTTGGGCAGACAATTGCTGAGAGTTTTTCCACTGCTCTTCAGGAACATGAGGGCTGACACGGTTTTTTAACAAGGGAGTTTGCTTGTTGGTTTGTTGTTTTTTTTAAAACCAAAAAATTCTGATTCTAAAATTAGTGGGCCTATGTTTCAATGCAAAGAGAGGAAGTAGAAAATAATACAGGGAAGAAAGATCAAACTGAACAAGAAAATGTTTCCAAGTAAGTCTACATGTTAATAATCATCTAAGTTGCTGAAGTCTCACAAATTCTGTATCATCCACAATTCAGGATTAGATGAACTTCTAAAAATATACATACATATATATACACACACGTATTTATATAAACTTGCAGTCAACCACATGAATAGTCAGGAAATGCTGGCTGGTATTTTATGATCCACATTCCCAATGACATCAGGCTAGATTAACGTAAAGATCCCTTTCGGTGTCATATTCTAGGAAAGAATATGAAAGGATATTGAGCTAGAAGCACTTATTTAGCAGTGTTTTGTAGCTACAAATCTACAGTTTGGGCTATGGGTAGTTTTTGTGCTAAAAGGAAACTAAGCCAAAGTTTAAAATTCACATGATGAGGCTACACAGATAAAAAACTACTACTTTTGATAATTTTTACTTTTATAATATTTTTAGGTTCTCCATACCAGGTATTTTTCTTTACATTACTCAAAAATGAATGCTGAGGAGGTGATATCTTTTCTTGCCATAAGAGAGTATAATACCAAGGTTATTCCACTGCTCTGCACTAATTCTGCTAAGCTAATTCTGCAGTCTGGTGAACAGGTATTTATATAGACACATTGTCCATAAGTCTTTCAGGTAATGTGATCTAAAGCTCATTTTTAGCTTCAGATTTGAATAGTACTTCGTGATGCAGTGTGCAATACTCACCAGGACAACAGGGGAGAGCGTGTGTGAGAGCAAGTGAATGTATCTCACTATAAATAAATGAGCAAGATGAATTTGGGTGTCCATGTCTCAGGTGGAGGCTAATACTCTTGGAATAATAGCTTCCCTCCTTTTTGTCCAAACAGCAAATTCACTCTGGACAAGAGAGAGCTTTTCCCTGAAGAAAACATCACTTTCTAGAAAGACTTTCCATTTAGACAAAGCTCAACAATCCCAAGAGGGAAAAACTCCCTTAAAATAAGCAGCCTACAGCTAGGGTATTCTCTGAACAGGAAGGAACAATGACAGAGGGAGGTTTAGCCTGAGTCTTCCCTATTCCTGGAAAGCACAGACTCTTGTAAACATAACTGTAATATGCTATCTTTTTTTAATATTTCAGTGGATACTTCTAAAAGCAACAGGAATGCTCAGCTGGTAATATGACAAATGCACTTTAAATCTTAATGTTTAATAGAAACATAGAAAACTACTTTCTGCCAAATTTCTGTGGCATACTTAGAGCATGCAAGAAAACACGTGAGAGGGAAAAAAAAAAAGGTAGGTTCCTTGTAGAGCTTCTAAGCTTCTTTCAAACTTACTACATGGCCTTTCTGTGTAAAGTATTTGTTACAATCCTGCTCAAATCTATTCTTAATTAATCACAGGCTCAACTTTGAAATACTCTTGCATTGCTGCTCAAGTGTGCACAATTCTTTTACAGTAGATCTACAGTCTTTTTAGTATCACCCTAATCCTACTTGGTTGACAAGTACACAAGCTA
The DNA here is from genome assembly GCA_013401335.1 of Brachypteracias leptosomus. Classification (NCBI taxonomy): domain Eukaryota; kingdom Metazoa; phylum Chordata; class Aves; order Coraciiformes; family Brachypteraciidae; genus Brachypteracias; species Brachypteracias leptosomus. The sequence continues at coordinate 94,847 of VYZX01021585.1, read as the reverse complement.
TATTCAACCTCACAAACCACCTTATCTCAGACAGATGTACGTTAGACGTATTTAATGTCTGTGATACTGCTTTGAACTTTAATAGATCATTTCCATTTCTATAGATATCTTCTCAGTGACAATAATCTACTTCCAGTGAAATCTTCACAATCAAAATTACATTTTTTTTATTAACACTGCAGCTGATTCTTCATCCTTAAGAATAAATCACAGGAGGAAACATCACTTATCTTGACATGCAGTACTTCAAATCTACAAATGTGAAAGCAGTAATAGAAAATAGTCTTACATGTCTGCTCTTCATATCCTTTCTTTTGTTGCAGAGACAAATCATGCTACACAAGCACACAAAACCTTGACTATAAGACAAGTACCTGCAGGGCTCTCCAGAGCTCTGCAACAGGGAAATATCTAGTGCCCAAATTTGGCCTCCTGTGCTGTGAACCAGAACATATACACCAAGAAAGGGACCTTGGCCAGGACCAGAGATGGGTAACATCACAGGCAATAAACATTTTCCCCAAAGGGGCAAGAAATTTGAAGAAGCTCTGTTTGACAGGCTTCCTCTCTATCTGTCCAACACTTGGCCTGTTTTTAAAGATACTTTTCTTTGTTCAAAATTGCCAAGGGTAAATACCTTTTCCTCCCCCATGCTGTCAGATTTTAAAGTCTGCAGCAGCTGTTCTGCAGCCCTGCTACAGTTTATATTATCAGCCTAAATCCAGTCACATCATCTTGCCTGTGGATGATGGCTGAATGGCATCTTGGTTGGGGAAGATAGATGCAACCCATGTGCTTCCATGTCTCAGGACAAATCATCTGAACATCCTTTCCTGAGCTGTAAAAATTGGTCTTGTTGAAAAGTCCTTATTCTCTCCTCAGCTGGCAGAAACTCAGGTTGGGAAATGGCCAGCAGCCTGCCAGGAGCAGGGACTCGCCCATTGCAAATGCCATGGTGGTTAGTGCAGACGGCTGCTGATTTATCCTGTGGACAGCAGTGCAGATTTTGCAGCTTTGGCTCTACCTCTATCCATGTTTTGGACAGCATACCCAAATATCACAGCAGCTCTTGGTACATGCTTCTTCACTGATGCAAACAACTCGCAGACAAGTTATTCACATTAGGGATGAGGTGCAGCACCCTTCAATTTCAGCGCAGCCTCCAAACCTGCTACAGAGTAATGATGCCAGTCTGAGTACAGCGAACTGTCAGCACCAGGCCCTCAGTCAACCTCAAGAAGGTGAGGCAAGAAGAAATGTGTCATCAGGGATGCAGAAAGAAGAGACCTGCTGACATCTTCAGCATGAGAAATATTAGAATATGACAAATATCCTTTGAGACACAGCAATCAATGGCTGTGGCCAGAAGCAGGATCAAGGAATAGGAACTAAATTAACCTGAAAAACAAGTGCCTGTTTCTAGCTGAATATCTTAGAGAAAAGGAATATGATAAAGACTTACAGCTGCCTACCCTTTGAAATGGTGGGTTAATTTTCTGGTTTGTTGTTTTCTGGGGTTTTGAGGGAGTTTATATACACATTTATGAGTGTGTACTGTAAAATATATAGAAGATGAACAATTTTTCTTCAGAGAAATTTTTCACATCAGCAGGAAATGATCAAACAAAGATAGTATCTTGTGGTTCATGCATATCTTCATCTTACAATAGATATTCAAATGCATGTACATGTAAACATCTTCATGTTGGATTTTTACCCCTCCATTAGCTTGCATAAGCTGCTTGTTCTCACTTATTCAGGGCTGCAATTGGTAGAAACAAAGTAAACTTTACAAAAAGAAATTTGTTTTCAAATGACAACATATGCAGGATGAAACTCAAATATTCAGGAGGCAAAAACAACAACAGAAAGTTCAGTCTTCCCTTATATGGTTGTTTGAGAAACATTTATTCTCTTTCAGAACAGAATGAGTATTTCTGAGTGGGAGGACAATACACCTGCAGCAAACAAAGGACCTTTCACTTTCACATGCAAAACATTAAGCAAACAAAAATGAACTAGTTTTCCCCAACACCCAGATTAAGAGAGATAATGTTACTCTCATTTAGTAACATCACATAGGAGAGAGAAGAGCTGAAGACTCCAGATCAAGTTTAGTTTTCACTCAGGGTTCTGCAGTTCCCAACTGTACATTAACTACTCTGTAAATAAGCGAGTTTATTATTTAAGCAGGGAATTGTGTCATCACGGCACCTACAAAACAAGCTGGAACCCAGACATGTGAATTGCTATGCAAATACAGTCACCTCTAGCCAGGAAGCCTCTACTGACACATCACATGTAGAGATTACAATCAGTTCTCTGCTAAGGTTTGGGGGAAGTGAGCACAAGCAGCAAGCTCTTAAGATTTGACAGCAGCTGGTGAGAAACAAGAAAACATTACAGCTGCTAAGAATTACTCAGAGCTCTATAAAACCTCACAAGCTATGGTTTCCCTCCCTCCTGTTTCAAAGCAAGCAGGGTATCTCCTCTTGGTAGAGGTGAGGGACAGCCTGGCCTCAGCCCAGCACTGCCCTGCTAAAGCAGGTTTCCCTTGGCAAGCAGGCATAAACCATGCCAGATAGGGAAGGCAGCCAAGCCCACTCCCATCCACAACGCTCTTGGTGTCTGTCTTGCCCTTGGAGAAGGAGAAGCTGATGTTGCCTCATTTGGAGTGCGGGATAACACTAAGTAAATCATGTTTTTTCCTGCCATTCAACTCAGAGGCCAGCAAAGCTCTACGTGCTTCCAGTCAAGCATGACAACAAGAAAAAGAAAGATGCCTGCTGACAGTTACAGGCAAGAATATTTGCCTTGCTGATCATAGGGTCGTTCCTTTCAGGTCCTCAGCCCATGAAGAAGCACAATTAGGGGAGTCACTAGAACTAAGTAGACATGTATGAACAGCCCTGATTACGCAAATGCAGTAATCCTGGTTAAAGAGGGCTAGTGATGGCAGAAGATTCTGTATCCCACTGTTAAACCACTCGAGATAGAATACACTTAAGATACAGACTTAAATCACAGTTCTACCAAATTCAGAGGGACACCTAAAGGTCTAGAGAAGATTAACCAGCTGTTTCAAGGGCTTAAGGCAGAGCCTACTGGTAAGAATCCAAGTATCTATTACTAAACAGATAAAATTGTTATAGTAGTGTTAGTTTCAGATGCCACAAAGTTGATATACCTGTCCACAGCTGGCCAACAAGGAATTACCAACAAGCAACAGAAGGTAGGTCTTAACATTAGTTTTGTTATTTTCTTTCTGACCTCTCATATCTGAATATCACTCTTTCCTTCCATCAGTAACAAGCTGAATTGCAGGTGAGTAATCAAAAGAAATTTTTCCAAAGACAAGTTCTTTCTCAATCTTCATATTTCTTCTATATATTTGCTTGCTTGGACTGTCTACTTGACTGATTTTAACTTTGAGAAAGGCAAGCAACAAATCCTCCAGTACCAGCAAGATCAGCATTGCATAACATCTTGAAGGGAACTGAACAATCTAATGAGAAGTCAAGAGGAGCTTAGCCTGTCTTGAGGAACAGTGTTATCGCTGTACTTGGAACACATTATTTGACACTTCTATGTGTATATTTGTATACATATATAAATTAATATATATGTACATAGATATACATGTAATCCTGAATCAGAACTGATTTAAACAACTAACTGGTTGACTTCCATGCAAGAATATCAACTGGAACAAAACCTGTTGTAACTTTAGTACATATACAATTGGCAACACATCAAGGAAACATCCTGTCCTTTAAGACACATGAGAATCTCATCATAGATTATAAAGTCAGAATTTCAGGCAGAAATTGGACTATAATTGCTCTCTCCCTATCTTCCTTCACCCCATAAAAAAAGCAAAGGCTAAATAATAGCTGAAAGAAAGACTTTAGTGCAGTAACTAACACAAAACAAATTAAACTGAAGAAAAGTGATGCTCTGCTTTACTCTTCCTCTCTTTCCATATACAAGATAAGTGTTGTAAGGAAAACTTTCTGAAGAAAACATGCAAAAATCAATTACTTCTGCTGGAACAAGAAACTGCTAAGTGACTTTCTTGAAATTTAAGGTTACTAGCTAGGTACTGTGTGCTATTTAAGTAGAAAAAAAGTGAGTTAATAAAAAGCAAGGAATTTAAGCATTTTGGTCTGAAATTTGAAGAGCCCACTTAATAACAGTCCTCTTGCTGACATGATTCCTGAAGAAAAGAGATACTAGTTTGCCCCTTGACAATACTCGGAAAAACAAACAAAAAGCCAACAGCAGATATCTTGTTTTCCTTTCTACTCCCTAGACTCCTGTTCCTCTGGTGCCTCGTGCAATCCAACAATGGATACATTCCAAATGGATGAGATATACAAAACTTGAGAGAGCTCACAGCATTGTGTGCACATTACTGATCATAACGATAAAAACTATAATGGTGTATTGTACTAATACCCACAACTGGCAAAATAATATGATGGGAAATTATAGCATCTATGTCTGATCAGCAGAGGAGTGGCAGTCTGTTCTATTCAATCCATGCACAGCTCTGCCAGGGAGCAAAAGAAAACAGTGTCCCCATTCTATCTTTCTGAATAGCCATGTTGTGGTTTTGTATATGTGTCAGGAAGAGACAAACCTTCATGAGATCTTTACCACAGCACTTATGGTTATAACGACTGAAAACTTGCAGTCAGAAATATTATGGGATTGAGAAATCTGCATGTTAATCTAAATTCTGCTTACATACCAATAGCACGGCACCTGAAAGATCTTTGTAACACATACTCACGCTGTCTTGGCTTGCTGTGATTTAGACAGAGGGGCTAGAGCCAGGAGCAAGAGCTGCAGCAAAAAGTTTTCACACTTGTAATGGACACTTTTTTCTTTTTGTCTCACTGCAGAGACCATTGGTTACATCAGGTCATTTACATAAAAGCAAAAAGCCAGAACAAAATTCTATATTGGTCCATGAAGAACAGAGACTCAAATATTTCTCCAATTGTATTTCTACTTATTCCAGTGTAATGTACTGGATCTACTGTACATAGACTTCATCCAAAGTCTTGAGTCAAATGGATATTTTTTTCCTGTTGGTTTTCAATAACTTGAATTTGGCCATTTACAAAACAGTCCATATTGAGGACTGCAATGGAGGAAATGGTGCATAGTTGTCACACTCTTCCTTAACCACTGTCAATGGGCTAAACAGTCTTGCCTGACTCCTTACAGGAGTATTTTCTTAGGCAATTCACTAACCTGCAGACTGTCCACAAGGTAGATATGGAGGCCTTGGGTTTCAGTCACGCTGAATTCCTAGAGAACAGTTTTCATTAAGCCTATCATTCTATTTTTCATTAAGCCTATTTTATATATTTCTGTATGCTTGAGCAAACACTCCTTTCAAAGTGCATAGCAAAGCAATACCTTTTTAATTGGACAGACACACTGTTGGCAACAGACTGTATCTCTTTACCTGCCTGTGTGATCACTTTCTCTTTTTCCAAGGAATATCACCATTCTTGTGTGCAACAACTTGGAGTTTTTAGAATATTACACGTATTAGAAACTAAACTGTTCACATTACTTCTTTTTTACTGTAAGCAATAAAAAGGAGCTGTCTGTTCTGTTGGCAACCCTCTATATATTCTCAATAACCATCAGAAAAAATAAAATCTATTCTTTAAAAAAGGTAGTATTTCCATGAAGAAAAATAAAATATATAAAAGACTACTTCAAAAAATCCTTACTTTTCTACATAAAAACCCCACCAAAACCCACTTTGTTGTAAAGAACTTTTGAATTAAAACCCAAACAAACCAACCTATACCTTACCTCATGTCTTGAACCTGTAATTTTACAAGAGTTCATGACATGGTGATAAAGTCTTTGCGCATCATGTGTCCCAGAAATTATATTCTTACTGATGTTACTGTAACTTTTCCACTGCTGAATCATTGTTAAAAGGTTTTTGTTGTACCTGCACCCATTGCAAAATTTAAGGATTGCATATTTTCATTCCAAACCATCATTAGGGATGAAAAACTACTACTACTACTGCTGCTTTGCTACATGCTACACTTAAGTTCAAAAGGTTGTTTGGTGAATGTAACTGACAAGTTTCTTGTCAGGCATGCATTTGTACAACAGGGTAATGAAAACCTGTTATGTGATCATAATTATGATACAGTGAAATTCGAATCTATAATACATGAAATACTTTTCTAGTTAGAAGTATATGCATGGCTATGCTAAGTACTACAGAAAGACATTTAAAGCATAATGCAATCATCAGGCATAGCCAACATGGATTCACAAAGAAGAAGTCCTGTTTAATTTGATTTTCTTCTATGATAAGGTCATCTGCCTAGTGGGTTAAAGGAAGGCAGGGGATGTAGTTTTTCTAGATTTCAGTAAAGCTTTTGATACTGTCCCTCACAGCATCTTTCTGCACAAGTCATCTAACTGAGATGAGCATGTACATGGTGCAATGGGTGAAGAACTGGCTGAAGGGCAGGACTAGGGTTAGAGTGAATGGGCCTATATCTGACTGGTGACTGGTCAACAGCAGTGTTCCTCAGGGCTCAGTTCTAAGGCTTGTTCTGTTCAATATTTTTATCAATGATATGGATGCAGGAGTTGAAGGCATCATTAACAAGTTTGCTGATGATACAAAACTGGAAGGTGGTGTTGACTCTTTTGAGAGACAGACCCTGCAGAGGGATCTCAATATATTGAAGTATTGGGCAATGATTAATGGGATGAAATTTAACAAGTCAAAATGCCAGATTCTGCACCTGGGACAGAGTGATGCTGGGCACAAGTCAAAACTGGGAGGGGAGTGGCTGGAGAGCAGCCCTGCAGAAAGGAATCTGGGAGTGCTAGTCAACAGTAGGCTCATTAAGTCAGAAGTGTGCCCTGCCAGCCAAGAGGGCAAACCACATTCTGGGGTGCATCAAACACAGCACGACTAGCCAGTCAAAAGAGGTGACTATCCCCCTGTACTTAGCCTTGGTGCAGCCTCACCTTGAGTGCTGTGTGTAGATCTGGGCCCCACAATTTAAGACGGATGTGAAGGTCCTTGAATGTGTCCAGGAGAGCAACAAAGCTGGTGACGAGGTTGGAAGGAATGTCCTATAAGCAGCAGCTAAGAACTTTGAGTTTGTCTAGTTTGTAGAAAAGGGAGGATGAGGGGTGACCTCATTGTTCTCTNATTGTTCTCTACAGCTGCCGGAGGAGGGGAAGTGGAGAGTGAGGTGCTGATCTCTTCTCCCCAATATCTAGTGAAAGGACATGTGGGAATGGTTCAAAGCTGCATCAGGGGAGGTTCAGACTTGACATTAGGAAGCATTTATTTACCAAGAGGGTGGTCAAACACCAGAGCAGGCTTCCTAGAGAGGCAGTTGATGACCTGAGCCTGTCAGTATTTAAGAGGCATTTGGATAATGCCCTTAACAACATGCTT
>VYZX01021585.1:68412-80779 GCA_013401335.1 Brachypteracias leptosomus | reverse complement strand
ATAATGAAATCTTACATTCACTATGAGGGGGAGTAGTGGAATTAAAGCAAAGCATTAAAGCAAGGATCAAGTGGTATTAAAGCAAAGATCAAGAAATTTGCAATTCAATCTTGGAAAGCGTACAAAAAAGACATAACATTCCAGTGGAGCAACTCTGCTGGGTATCCCTGTAAAAGACGACAGAGAATCAAGCTTTCCAAAGCATAGAATGGATCTTGTTTCATGACACCTGGCACACTGCTGCAACTAAATAATAAGCTTCTGTGTTTACATCACTATCCTTAAGAAAGCTGTTTTAGAAAAAGAAAACAAAAAACCCACAAACCAAAACCAAACAACAAACCCACAGGAGAAGAGCAAAGAAAAAAAATAACACCTTCTGTCAAAACCAGATTAAGACTCTTACTGTTCCATAGCTGTGGTCTCTTATGGCTTCAGATTGTATTCTCAAGCTTTCTACTAAGGTACAATGCTTTAGGGAAAATGTAAAGTAACAGCAAAATGAAAAGAGAGGGCAACTGAAAGGAGGTCTAGAGGAACAAAATATTGCAAAATACGTGCTGGTGTGCCCTCGTGCTGAAGGCCAGTTACCAGCACTAGCTGGTAGAAAATTTTGCCTCATGGCTTAGCTATCTGCTAGGAGGCCGCAAGAAATACAGCTAGTAAAGGTATAGAACTACAGTCCAATCATCCACCTACTGAATAGACCTTTGCCCAATATTTAGTTTGAGAGATTTAGTGTTGATCAGCACAAATACCAATACTTCATAGGCCCTGTTAACCCATGTGCCAAACCAGACTCAGAGACACTTAAAACCAGAAGAGAAGCTGGTCATCAGTTCAGACCCCAAACTTGTTGAGTCAAGGTCAGTCTCAGTTACATATTTTTGCAGACTATGGTCCATATCTGGTACCAATGTATTTATAAGAAATACATTAATATAGCACATCATTTTCTAGGACAGCATCCCAAAGCAAGCTGGGAGTAGAAAGCAGAGAAAATAGCTTTAGTAACAGTTTGTTCAGAGCAGTCTTTTAATAAATAATCAATCTGACTAATGACTATTTATTCCTGAAACCATGTGCATATCGACACAAAAAAAAGGAAAAACTGCATAAAGCAAGAGAAGTGACTGACGTCTTGTTGTTATAACATGTTAATATACTTAAAATGTGGCTGTTAAGTGTTCTGGGAGATGAGTATGGAAAGGAAAGGAATCTTTCATTATTTCTGCACAATAATTAATGAATTAAGTGAATACAAACTGGATTTCTGAACAGTAATCCCTTTTTTTTTCCACCTACACAGACTACATTTTCAAGTGAGAACAAATGCCTGGCTTGATCTCTGGTAAGTCAAGAATAAAACAATTATTTCTTTCTAGGCCTCAAGAAGTTGCAGGGAACAGTGAAACTGAAATACTGTGAAAACTTCTGTGAAAATCTCTGTGAAAGCAACAAATTATGCAACTTTCTTCCATGCAAGTCATTCAAGAAGTCATAAAACAGCATGATTTTTCTTATTGCACTATAGTCAAGTATTTATTTCATGGCACTGTACAGTCAAGCTGCAGTTACATTGTCAACACTTCACGGACATATGACCATCTATGTGTGGCAGAAGGGACTAGAAAATACAGTTGAATAAAAGTCATACACAGCATGCTTTCACTGGTGAGTCTTTTTCACCAAGTAAGACTCAAAATAGAGCTTTCAACAGAATGTAAATTTCAGCTTTACATCAGACAGAGACGGGTTTAATTTCTAAATTAAAGGCTTCACTCCCCTCTCCTACCATACAACTAATCAGGTACACTTAAGTCATCTGCCTTAAGGAGTTACCTTAATCTGAATTTACTGACATAATGGAAAACAGCTCTTTTAGAAGTCAGAGGAAGGGATTTAAATTGCATTTAAAGTTGGTTCTCATTCCTGTTGTCCCTCCTTGTTAAAATAACTCTAGCTAAAATAATCCATGCTATTAGACGAAATCAAACACATCTGCTGTAGTACAGCTTATATATAAATACATATACACAAAGTTAAAGTATATGTGTATATATATATAATTCAGCCTACGGTTCCTACATGAACTCAAACATCTGTCACAGTACAATTTTCTACATTTAACATAAAGTAAGTTTATACATTATATTTATACATNCTTTGTTACCCCTCTGTCAAAGTTTGACCTTGATGTGATTTTTCTCTGTTCATAGACTCTTCCAAGGATCCTCAGAAGGATTATGTAGCTAGGGAGATATGAAAGAAGCCTGCATGACGTAACTGACCATTTAGCAACCATTTTTTGTTGATGCCGCCAGTTTTTATTATGCAACCGTACCATAGAGTGATAAGGCCACTTAAAAGTCCCTCTATAAAACAAATTAATGAGTAAATTCACCCACTAGGTAGACTTTATGATTGTAAGAGTTGGCAGGCAGACTTAGTATCTCACTTACCAATCCCAGTTAGTTACTGACATCTATCACTGCATTAACTGCCTGTCTTTGAGTCTTTATTCTCACAGAACTGCTTTGGAGGTAAAGCAGAATAATGCTTTCTCCTAGATATCAGGCAAATCAACACACAGAAGATTGGATTTACATAGATGTTTAGAGATGACTAGCTTAGAGGTTTGGTGTCTTCGTTTGATTAAATCCCTCCAAATGCTTACCTGAATCTTAAACCTCACTCAAATCTGGCCCACAAACAACTGTACAAGCCCAGTAGATATGAGTCATCCTTTGAATTCCAGACAACTCCAACCAGTAAAGCCATGTTCTGACTCTGAGCAGTATAACAGCCTGCTGTTTTCAGGCATAACTCTTTTCAACACGTAAGAAACTTAAGCTTGTGCAGAATACTGCTGAAAGACATGTCAACACAGTATCACAAGCTCTTCAGATCTGGTCTTTAAGTCCTCACACCAACTAATCATAAACTTCAAGCTCACCATCTCTGTTCTTATCTTAAAAGCTATTCCAAGGCCTGAGCCCAGAAAATATAAAAGACTATGTAAAAGCTTAGAGCACTGTCAGCAACTTCAATCTCCTGGACACTACAGCATGTGGGAAACAGGCTTTTCCTTGAGTTGAAAAAATTACTCCATGGACTTTGGTCAACATCATGAATAGCTAGTGTTTCTTTGCTTTACCTTCCTGACTAATAAAACCATCATATTTAAAATATACACAAGTATTTAATATATATGCAGATGTATATAATTATATAAAAATATATACATGTGTAAAGATTACATTCAAACATGCCAATGCCCAAGAAAAAGAAGAGAGAGCAGCTGGTTTCTCACTAATAAAAGATTCTTGATCAATAGCATCACAAGTGCAAAAAAAATTTCCAGTACATCAACTCACTGTTAGAAGTTAAAAATTAAAAAAAAAATAAATTGCTGAATACCTGGCTAAAATATTTTCTTGTTTCTTTCCCTAAGAAATTATATTACCATATAAAGCAAAAAAAAAAAAAAAAGGGAAGAAAATTGACACAACTTGGTTTGATTACAGAATGGACCATGAATGATTTTAAATATTATGGAAGTAATGGACAGCTTCTAGATCTACAGGTGTATATGATACTGCCTCTCAAATGCATGAGTGAGTAGAAACACAGAAAACAAGCAGATTTTCCAATCTCCTGCTTCTAGGGAATATTACAGACATGTCACAAGCCCATCTTCTGTTCATGCAGAAGTACCTCAAAGGGCAACATCCTTTCATGTATCCCCCAAAATAAAGCCACTGAATAATGTGGCAGAGCCAAGGACTTTCCTGACCTTGCATTTTCCTGTGTTTGTCACCAGTTCTGGTGCCACTGTGGCTTCTCAAAGCACTGCCAAACAGCAGCAACCTGAAATAACCTGGGTGTGGCTGTTATTCAGACTCCATAGGCAGGGGTGAAAACACTTGAAAGAAAAAAGAAAATAATTTTACTCCATATGAAAGAAACTGCAGTCAGACAGAAGGGAAAGAACTGGAATATTCAAAGGTATGGAGGAAAAACCCCATATAATTTAATGAATAAAATAAAAGGAAGACTGAACACAGGGAAGATAGGAGAAAACAGGGGAAAAAAAGATCATCTTCCTGGCTGATCCCAGAAGTGTATTTTGTTGTACAGAATACATCAAACAAAGTGGAATTCCACTACATTATGCCCCAAACACTAAATATCCTTAAAAGCTGACATGAACAAAGGACAGAGATGTGTTAATATTAGGGAACACTGCTCAGAATTCATGTGTCTAATCAAAGTTTTCTATTCAAGAGATGACATGAGTCCTGTATCAGCAGAGCACCCCAGACAAGAGCTGGGAAGTCCTTGCACCATTGCATTTCCCAGTACTGAAGTCCCTGACCCTCAGGACAGCCTCAGGACACTCTCTGCAGCCAGAGACAAGGCATCAAGATAATTTGAAACAGGTAGGATAAAATGATACCCATTTTAAAAGCATCCTCCTCCATGCTGAGCAGGAATATTCCACTCTCATTGTGCTGGAGAAAAGCCTAGACACTGTAGCACATCTGTATCATTTGGATCTGAAACTGGCGTTTGGTCTGGAGAGAAAGCCTGCCCAGCTCATTTGCTTGCTTTAAGAGTCATGAATCCATTAGATCCTCATTAAAAACCCCCATGAACCTTAATGCAGTCTCTCATCAAAAACCTCCCATGCCTTTGAATACTAGGGTCAAGACCAATATATCATCTATGAATTCTTGTGACAACCACTGTGGAAGACCACAGGTTAAATCATTAACAGTTGAAATGTTTAAGCTCTGTAAGTATTTTAGACATGGAAGTCAGCCACACACAGAATCTAGGAAATAAGATTTTCTGCATTTGAAGAGTGACCCTCTACACTCCATTGTTCCTCTTCTCCAAGTTTCAAACCAGAACCAAGACTACATGATTGAAATCATAGTGAGACTTGCAGAACATTGGTATCATGATCAAAGGAACAAGAGTTCTGAGGAAAAAAACCCCAAAGCTTCTCTCTTCACTGACAGCTGAATACAACACAAGCAGTGTAATCTTTCTTGAAAGGAGTTGTGATATGAATAACCATTTCAGCAGATGCTGGCAACAACCAGGAGACTTTCAGAGTGAAAGAGCAACACCCTGTTGACCTGCCTTTTTTTGGTTATCAGAAGACAAAAATCAGAAATGCTCAAACATCTTTTCCCAGCTGTTTTCAGATTTTGCTTCTACTGGAAGAAAGCTGATGGTTACTAAGTTTTCAGATTTAGAGTATTCTGCACCTTGTAGCCACCACCTTTGTTAACAGAACCATGGGTACACCCAGGGCTATGCAGCTAGCATTCATCAGCCAAGGGAGGCAGCTCAGAACACGGTTAAGTTCCACTCCAAATTAACATGGCTAGGAAGATATTTCCATGTTGTCCAGCTCCCAGTATAGCAATAGGCAGTAGGTCTCTCATACCCACTTTATGGAGTGATGTTATTTTGGCAGTTCTGCTGGCCATGACGACTCAAGCTCTGCTGATGCCTACAGCTAACTCAGTAGCCACCTGCATTTAAACTACCTTAAACCTTAGGCTGATTTCCACCCCTATGCCTTGCCCTCTTGCTGGTCCTAACTTTCCCACAATGAAAGGAGCCCAGGGTGAATCTGACTGACTCCAACATCTGTTAAGAGGTCTTAAAGTGAGGCGAGATGAAGCCAGCCTAAAAGAGACTGGTCTTAACCAAAGCCAGTTGTAACATGAGCATGCAGCTTGCAGCTGCAGCAACTCCTGAACCCTATCTAGCAGTGAGAAGTCACTGATGACTGAATTATGTTCTAGCTTGTGAAGGTCACAGTAACAACAAGGGCACAGAAAATTCCACTGCTCTCTAAGGTAACATCTTGTTTTATTATTTTCCAGATATTTCTAAACCACCCAGTTAAAAACAACTGCTTTGCTATGCCTTTCCTCACATCCCTTACATTTTCCTACGCTTTTATTTTCTCTACCCCAACTTTCCCCCTCCACCCTTTTCCTTGCTTCCTCCTATTCTTTCTCTCCTCTCTGCTTACAAGGAGCTGATGAATTAGCTCTCTCTGAGCTGCCTCCACAATAACAATAAATCAGTAAGGAGGAGCAGTTTGAAACTTTAACATACCACAAGGTTTTTCCTTCTCCACAGTTTGCTCTCACAGAACAGTAAGAGCTATGTTTACACAAAGCCCAAATAAGACCAAGCTTGAGCTCTGTGGGTATTTTCTTTGTTGGGGGGAAGAGAAAAGCCTTGGAAACTAGAAACCAAATTTAAAGCTATGGAAAATTACTGAAAAAATACTAATATGAGCACAGGGAGTAGAGCCCTAATTCTGACTGAGACACTTGGAGCAATTATCTCATTTCCACCAGTCAAAAGGAAGTCAGAATTGTCTTTTTTCTTGCAATTACGGCAAAATGCAGGCTTGGTGCACTGCCCAGTGCTGTACTTCCACTGTGCTTTACAAGTCTTAGACAAGGACAAGTGGGACTGAAAAAACCCACCATAAACCCTCTTACTGTCTGTCACTTGTATACTAACCGTGCAGTTCAGGTTTTAACAACAGCTCATGTTTTAGCTATAAGACAGCATGTACACAAGTACCATCCCTTCATATGCTACACTTGAACTGCAAAGCAGATACGCTGGTAGCTGAAAACAGAATCCAGAGTGGGGTGAATGGTTAACTTACCCACAGCTCTCTTTGTTCCTGTGACTCAATAGCAATCACCAAATTCCAGGCAGATGTTTGTAAGAGACAGCACTTTTCACCGCTCCTGGTGTGGACAGCAAGTTCCCAGTCTCATGCCCCAGATTTGCCCCTCAGATATTAGCACGATGTTCTCCCTTGTTCTGAAGGGTTACCTTCCAGGCACAATATCAAGAGCAAGAAGAACCATTAGAGCACATATAATCAATGGGACTAGGAAGAAAACACTGCCCAAGTAAAAGAAAAGAGAAAGATTTTCATTTCTATGAAGTTTTCCTCTTTCTATGTTTTGTGCAGTAATTACAGACATCTAGAAAATTACTTTTACTTTTTCCAAAGCCATGCCTAAAACCACCAAATCTAGCTAGAAGCTGGACAACTTCTCTACAGAAGTTACAGCTTTTATTATACCATACTGTACTATGCATCAGCTATGACCCAGAACTGCCCTCGTAGTCTTCAGAGGACTGAAAAGTACAGTGGATTTGAATTAGATGTCATAGTATAGGAACTCATTCACCACGTTGGTGTGACACACTGGATTAAGAATAAGGAGAAACTTAAGATGGGCTTTTTTTTTTTCCTCTCAGCACACTGCTCAAATCCAATTGATTATAGCCCCACATCTCCTAAAGGTTTTATTCTCTTTGTCTTCTTATATCCTTTCCTATACATAATACTATAAGGCTCTATTAATGCTCTAATTTCCTCCTGCTTGAAGCAGCCCATCCTTTTCCCATCACATCTTCTGCAGCAGAATCCAGTTCTTCAGTCTCACCTCCACTGTACAGTATTCAAGGGAGGCCCAGGTCAGCCAAACAGTGGAGATCAGGGTGTCTTACTAGGAAACTAACTTGGAACAAGTTTTCCTCTTCTCTTTAGGAGAAGAACATTACCTTTTTAAGCATAATGTTATAAAATGTAATTATATTATGGTCTACGTTAATATCTCAGCCATGCTAGCTTGGTGGTTTTCTCTCAGGTTTCCTTTCATGTATGGCAGAATTACATGTTCTAACTACACGTCTCCACATCCTGATGTGACATTCAACTAGCACATGCCTGGGCACAGACCTGTTACTCACATGAGCTAGGGAACTTACAGACAGATTCTTATTATGTAATTAAACATTTGCCCCTAATCAAAGTGTTATTTGGCCTGGTTTCTTTCTCCCTCACTATTGATGGTCCAGTCAAACCATTTAGCACAGGCCCTGGAAGATCTTCAATAAACATAAGGGAAAAATGTTTTGTCAGTGTGCGCCATTAATAACTGCACACACCAAAAAAAGGATGATCTAGTGTTTGTAACATCATCTGAGTTATAAGAAACTACTGATAACCTCTTCTGCCTCAAGCTTACCGCAGCTCACACAGTTTAGTTGTGCCTTAGACACATCACATCACACAGGCAGGTGGGTGGATGCGCAGTGCACAAGCTGCCTGAGTGCACGTTTTCCTTTTCTTCTGCAGAGTAAGAATCAGCATTTGCAGTATTTTCAGAGGTATAACGTATTAGTCTCAACATCAGGCCCAGTTCTAATCCTTCACAGTAATATTACTGCTGCATAGTAATGCTTCCTGCTTTGGTGGTGGTGGTGGTTTTTCCCCTCTCCCCATATTTAGCAACATTTGCAGTATAACACATATATAGCATTCATACCTATTTACTACAGAAAGCAGCAGCACTGTAGCTGTAGCACCCCAGCTGTGTGTGGCAAAGACCTTGCACCAACGCCTCTGCAACAACCAAGGTGGAAAATCGAAACCAATGCGCTAAGGGCATGCAGAGAAGGGCAGGAGGCATAAGGGGAAGAAAGGAAAGGGTGCACATTGACCACAGTGGAACACTCCCTTCAGGGCTCCCCACAAGTACTGATACCATGACAGACAGGTTTCAGGAATACATGCAGAAGAATGCTATTCGGATTTACTCCTTATCACTTTGTACACTTGAGCACAGCTCTTAAAAATCAATAGGTGTTGGGCCTTGGTTTATTTCTTCTAGTTTCCATTTATTTTTCTCCTCCTAGGCATTGATTAATTGTAGTAAATTAAGATGGTGTTGGAGCTTGAACTATAGTTTTTCTTTCCTCATTTATGACAAAACCTTAAGAACAATATTGGCAGTTCTACATTTGTAAATGGGTTTCCCTGCCAATTAATTAATTTAGTAAGGACAGTATGGAGCTAAGTAGGAGTTCTGGGGGTTTTAACCTTTAATATTATGGAAGGAACTTGACTTTTAAGCTACCCGAACAGAAAAGATGTTATAGCAAAATACTGACTCTGTATGGAAAAAGTTACCAAAAAAATTAATAAAGCTTTTCTAACTTGATATCAGCATAATTGATTTGAATTTCAATAAAAACAAAAATAAAAGCATGTTGCCTTACGTGTCACTGTCTCTTGTTAGAGAAAACTGAAGGTACTTAAGTCAGTCCCTTATACTTTCTAGATACCCACATAATTCATCCTGCTAAGCAGGGGGAACAGGGAACACCTCAGGTAACAATGAAGCAATGCGAAAACACCCAGTGTGGTCAGAGTACTTGACTTTGCTACAGATCTAATATGTAGTGAAAGTGACAGCCTACTCACAAGACAGGAATTGCCTGCTAACATTTTGCATTGCCTCTTAGTCCTCCTAGACTGTATTAATGTCTTCTCCAAATCAACACAGACATTGGAAAAGGTACTCAGTTCAGGCATGTTGGGTATACCCCTCCCTGCACATTCACAGGAGCAGTTTTGGTTTGTGGCTCTGTACATACCACCTGTGTTCTGCTCAGTCTGAAGTGCTCCTATCTGCTTGTGAGCATGGGCAGGGAGGATACTGAAACGCAGCCCTCGCTGCAGGCCTCCTGTGGGTTGTGGTGCTGTTTACTAGCAGAGAGCATGCTGTGCACAGGGACAGAAAACATGTACTTATTCTTCAGTTTCTCAGCAGAGAGATGTGGCATGCAGCATAAAGCAAGGGGAATTTGCATAAACTTATTCTGGCAAGGAGGAAAATATTTCTAGGGCAGCTTAAGCTTGTGGTCATAATTCTACAGGCTTATGAAGAACAGCTTTAAAAACAAAACAGTCAAAAAGCTGAGTGAGTCTTCATGAGTCTTCAGTGAGTCTTCATGTCTTGAAGGGAGTTAACATTAGCAGAATGAAGTACTTTCAGTTCCTAAAGGAGGAAACAAAATAAAGCAGTGATGTTTGTATTTAAAGCATTGATATACATATATATTCTCTAAGCCACCTCATAAAATGAGCACCTTCCACAAGTCCAAGTCATCAGTCCATTGCCAGAAGGTGACTAAAGTTTGTCCCACAAAAATAGCTAACAGCTCTTTGAAGACATGTTTCTCACTATGTAAAATATCTACATCAAGCCTCTCACCTTGGACATCAGTTATGGCTAAAAATCCTTTTCAGGAGCTTGACAGATACTCAGATGATTGCTCAGCACTGTCACAGTCAGTTTATTAGCAGGAATCAAACAACAACTACCTTAAACACTAGGTCAAGTGTTGCTTCTGTAAGATACCCAGAATAGGGTCAGGACCACTCCCAGACTGAAAACTCCTCTAGGGAAAAAGATTTTACTACTACTTTAATGTTTGCATAGCTCACACTGCAGAAGGCCACAGGTTTCAGAAGTTAACATCAACACAAAATTATAAGACAATTCAACTCATATGAATAGTCTTGGTACTAAATTCTCTGCTTTCAGAGAAGAGATAAGTAGCTGAATTTAGTGGACAACCATTTTCTGTAGACTCATCTGGGTGTTAGGAAGTATTCTGAAACGGTGTTTGCCTGAACAGTTCTGACTCCTGTAGCTTTCTCCCTTTTGTATGCAGCCTAAAACAGCTGAAGCAATCACATCAAACATTTCACATTATTTCAATATTAAAAAATAAAGCAGAAAAGCTTTAGTAAAACAAATTCTGCTGGAAAAAGTTATTTAAAAGGCTGAATTAAAAAATGGTGGAGATATTTTACACTTTCCAGAGTGTTGAACATTTTAGATAGTAGGAATCCTTCCAAGTTCAACTCATGTTCTCCCAAACCAAACAAGTCATAAACCACAGAAGCCTGCCCTCTTTTCAGCTTCTGGGAAGATCACAGACGAAGTTGTTCATTATGGTCCCAGACAAGTAACATGGTACACACACACCACCCACCCAGCTCTTGAGACACTTCCCTATTTAAAGGGAATCTACTGTACTAAGAAATTAATCTTTTTTGGTAAGTTCTGTAATTGTTACTTTTTCCTGTTTACTTTAATGGTCACCGTAGTGTTTTATGGAGACCATGAAAGAGCAGTCACAGTGGTTTGACATACCAGTTTAAAATAGAGATGTTTGGAAGGGAATTGCTCCAGAGGTTCTAAACTAAACAACATGGATTGCAACCCACCGCTTAAAATTAGCTTTTGCGGTTTGTTTTTAGATATTCCTAGTAACAAACTCAATCTGATTGCTCTCTCTTGGTTGACTGTATTGCACCTAGCAATCTAAGAGGCAAATAATAGAAATTTCATTTAAAATCCAGCTATTAATGTTCCTAGTCTATTACATGAGTAAGCTGTGCCACAGGCCTGAAGTCATCTTCTAGATTACTTTTTTTTGGTCAAAGAACAATAAGTGCTTGGCTAGGAGTTAAGAGCTCTACATGCTTTTAGGATGAAACAGTTTGTCAATATTAAAACTAGACAGGAAGAAAACTTTCAGGGCGAAGAAACTGAAACCTGGAATGTCTTTGAATTCCTATTCTATATTTAATGAAAAGAACACCCCACCAAAAAGCAAGTGTTTACCAATAAAGGTATCCCACATTTCTTTTCTGAAATCCTTGGTTAACCTACATTGTCTCCTAACACAGTATTTTGCCCTAATTAATTGGCAAAGGCAGCCCTTTAGTTTCTTTCCAGCAGGAAACCAATTAAATAGATTCAAGAGCAAAGCAGTGCTACTTAAAAAACAAACAAGAAGGGGGAATGCAGTAGCTGGCTGCTGCTTCTTCAAAAGAGCTGGAACAAGCCATTTCTTTAAAAGTTGGAGACACGAGGGCAGCGTATCCACTTTACACTGGTCAGCACAAACAGGAGCAAGAACACTAACTTGAACAAAGGTGCTTGGTGGCCTTCATTTAGGAGAGAAAAGCCAGAGCAGTGTAGGAAGACCCCACAACGCAACAGAAGGTGGGAAATTCAGGGTTTCTTTCATCCATACCAAACTCTGTTCCAAATAGACAATAGGGAGGTTTTTGCACCAGACATGCTGCACCAGCTATACACCAAGGCAACGCTATGTAAGCTTTATGCCTCTGAAGTATAATAGCTGAAGTCATGCAGTTGAGTTAACGGGGAGTTTGGGAATATAACTGACAAACCAACTAGGTCAGTAACTACCAGCACATTTGTAGTCTATCCATACTTTAAAAGAACAAAAACCCGAAGTCCACTAATGAAGGTCTCCAGAAGACAGTGAAAATGAAAAGGACCTGAAGACCAGGAAACATTCAAATACAAGATTTAAAAACAAAGCATAAGCTGACTGCATGGGGCTTCTATGTGGTTGTTAGTATATGAATAAAAGTAACCGTTTGTAAAACTGCCAGATAAGAACGACAACAAAA
>VYZX01021585.1:46220-61130 GCA_013401335.1 Brachypteracias leptosomus | reverse complement strand
ACTCAGTTTTTTCTCATACTGTTGGGAGTATGGCTAGTGTTTAAGCTGCCTGCAAACTCTTTTTCTACAGCTCTACCACAGATGTTTTCCAGCTCTTCTGCCAGCCCTTCTTCCTTAGCACATAACTTGTCCTGGCCAGTACTCTCATTGCATCAGCTTCATCCAACTCAGGCATTTCCCAATCTCTTTCTTCCTCTTAAAATCTTACCCCTGCCAGCACGTCACTCAGCACTTCACTAACTGCTCCACCAGCACTGACTTCCCAGGTCCCTGTTCTTTCTTTCAAAGGCCGGAGGAATCCTAAGGAAACATTTCCATTTTTATCAGCAGTGTTTGTCTGTTTGTTCCTGGGACATCCCTTCCTCTATACAGAGGGACCTCTCAGATTTACCTCCTATTCCAAGCCTCTCTCTCTTTATCCAAACTGGAAACTTCAATCCTTCTCTCCGAGGTTTCCTTGGAGATATCCAGCTACTAGGTTAAGCTCTACATAGAGCCAAACCTCTTATCTCCCCTCCCACACAAGGCTTTCCAAGAGGCTCTTCCTTTATTAGCGAGTCCCCCAGCCTGCAGGCTGATCAGTACATTCAAGAACCTGTACATCTAAATCCTGTAGAAAGACATGCATAATATATACAAAGTGCAGTTTTTCCTCCTGATCTCTCCCAATAACTAAAATGCTCATCCAGACACTCAAGATCTTTCTCCTTTTCTCTGGGCTTCAACCAACAAAATTTGACTTTGAGAAGCATTTCTGAAAGGACATAAGGAATGGCCATCTTCCCCACATGCCACCTTGCAATTTTAACTCTTTTTTGCTATTTAATTCACGTAAAAAAACCCACAACAAACTCCTTCTCCGTAATTTTAATATCCTTGTCAGCCTGTTTTCTCTTGATCATTTTTTTGCCAGTGCTTAAGAGCCACCTGTCTACTTCTGATCAGCTGGTGACATTGTCCTCCATCACCTACAGAGCAATCTCACTGAGATGGACCTGACAGATCAACCCATCTGAATTATTTTAGACATTTATCTTTGGATGAGATGAAGTCTGTCCTGAAATTATCTGGACAGGGATTCAATAATTACAAATAACATGAAGGGAAAAAAAAGCTGCTCACACCCCACCCTTTCCATCTTAAATCACTACCAGGAATTTTTTCACCACCTATAATTCTTCTGGCTTTTTTTCTATACCTTCTGAAGGTTTTCAGAAGACCTTCTAAAGATGTAAAAATTAGGACCAGATACAGAATTTGAGTATTATTGTCAGTAATGCTGTGCAAAGAGAAGAATGTTTCTTTTATAAATCCAGTTAGCCAGGGATTAAATTAACACCCTCTCCTCTCACTGCAACAGTGCATTAGTAACTTAAAAGTTCTGTATTCAGCCCGATCATTACTAATTTTGCAGAGTTGCTTTCCATGATGCAGTCTCCCATGCTATGGATGTCCAGAAAACTTGTCAGTCGGAAATCTGACTGCATTCAGCCACAACCAGCATGCCTACTTTTGGTTTTACTCAAAAAAACACCAAGCATTCCTTGTGACTGCTTACTTATTAAAATCTGGGAATGGCAGACTGGTAAACACCATAAGTGGCAGTTTTTTAAGCTTCTGTCTTAAAACTGTTAAACGGTGTCTGGTCTAGGCCTAGTCCTAGAGCATTCTGATTCCAGGCTTACTTCCCACAGACATCTACTTGTTTATATTTCTCAGTCAGCTGCTGCTCCATTCACCCAACATGCTTTTGCTGACATGTTGGAATGGTTTTCCCAACAAGAAAGCTCTATTGTACAGAGCCACAAGCTGACATGCAGAATTAGGAAACCTGTGGCAGGCTCAGCACAGGACCAGTGACAGATGCGGAAAGAAAGGCTGTGGGATCTGCTCTATATTTGTGTGACAGCCAAGAGTAGCTAGGAGCCATGAACCGCCGTGAAACTCATCTCCCTCCACTTCATCCTGTCAGGGCTGATGATGCAGTTCACAGCCCGGCAGCCACAGGATCCAAGGACAAAAGCTAAAGGACACACAGGAAAGAGAATGAAGTTTGACAGGTTATATGCACAAGAAGGAATCCCAGATTTAGATTCTCACCTTTACTTATGGTGCTGACAACGTGTGATTATGCAAAACGTGATATCCTCACCAGCCTCCTTCACCTTGTCAGGAGACTGCATTTCATACAATCCTGCGCTGTCACCTCTACAGAAAGAAGGAAGAGCCACAGGGTGAAAGATGAGATCCCTCCACAGCAACGGCTCCCACAGGGACACAACACACTTGTCAAGGGGAAATTCTGCTGTGCAAGGTATTTATGTGCCACAACCAAACCAAAGTCCTGTGATCCCTGTGCCAGGGACATTACAGATAGTTACATCTTGAAGCACTTAAGCAGAACTTAAGGTAAAGCTCCTTGCTGTTCAGTGCCAGCCTAACTCCACTGTCATTCAAGCCAAGAGGTGAAATTCCCATGGAGTCCCTGGAGCAGAGTCTGAAGCTACCACCTGCCACCATCCTTCCCTCAGGTTTACATATCCCACATCATTTTCTCTTGGCAAGTGTTGTTCAGCTTACCACAGCTGAACAGTTATTCATCGGGCTGGTTCATGACAATAAGATGCTTTTTATCAGATCAGATGTGGGAAGCTCTTTAAAGGCTTTTTACAGAAAGCAGCTACACAACTTCATGAAGACAGAAAAGCTCAAAGTAAAGTGATAAAAGGTATTTTAACAGATCCATTCATACTAATATAGGAGATACTGTGTGCTGAAAATGGGAAATATATTACATTTCTAACACGATAGGCCAGAAGATTTAATTACTAGTTTTGCTTTGAATCTGACAGTTATTACTACTCTATTAACTCCTGGATGCACTTGCAAAAGAAGCTTTGTCATTTTAGATTTGTAACAAGCGGTGGTCTTAACATGGATTTAACTACCAGGTTTACTATAATATGTGCAATAGGAAAGCACACACAATTAAGCCTTCGTGACAAGACAACTCCATGCACACATCTGCTCGTTAAAAGGCTGGAATAGAAAATGTCTTCTCTATATTTATTTTTCCCTCCAATGAAGAACAAGCAATCAAAACTTATTGTTAACATAATAAATATGAAATGCCCATTTAATCTTACTGGAGAAGGCTTTGTAATCCTTCCAGATGATCTTCAAATGCAGTACATGGATGAAATACTGTATAGATTCCTATAAAAAGGGAGATGTAGGCATATCACACCAGTTTGAGCAGTCTTAATAGCATGTAGGAAAAAGTGTTTTTTCCACATGGCTTGCTAGTCTAGTTTCTTAAGGGAAAATATTAAAATAACTTGACTATTTTATGGAAGGATGTGCCAAGTGGCATAAAAAAAAAGTCTGAATTTTAGAATATTTCTATCCACCCCTCAGACATGTATGAGAACATAAATCCATTTTTTAATTCTTCCACTTGCAAACACTTTTTAAAGCTACTGTTCACTTGAAGTACTAGAGAGAAATTAAACAGGAGTCTAAGGGCAGGTTCAACCTGACCTAGAATTCCATACAGATTTAACCTGACCTCATTTTGACAGTCAGGCACAAAGGGACCAGAGAAGTTGCTGCTCATCTCAGATACTTTGAAACGCACACAGTATTAACTGGAAAAAAGGTAGGGGTTTGGGTTTTTTAATGAAGAGAATTGTCATTTTAAATGCCCCAGATTCACATTCCTGCAGTCCTGAAGTGCCTACATTCCCCCTTGAAACTTGAGCACACAAGAGATTGACTGGGTGAAGAGAAATGCACAGGGCAACTCCTTTCAGGCCACAAAATGCCCACACAACACATGACAGGTACAGAGCTTAACAGAGGTATAACTGCATTTTTTATAGTTTACAGCCAGATGGACAGACTTGGCAGAGGTTTGATCACTGCTGACTGGTAGTAAGCTAAACAGCCAAAACACATGCAAAATAGGAGTCAAGAAGGAATTGATATAATACTATTATCTCAAAGCATACACTCCCTGTACCCACAGAAATGTGGGGCTGCTCTCCCTATGCCTGTTGGATTAGAGCTGTACAGTGATTGCCAGTGCTCTTCCCCTGTATTTTGTGTTGTATCAGCACATTCACCAAAGGCTCTATATCAGTTAGGAGTGGACTATGGTCCTTTGATGGAAAAGGGAATTAGATATGTGATTTGTCTTCAGTTTTCTGCCTCAAGTTTCCCATATAAACTCAAAATCAAGCCAACCAACCAACACTCCCCTACACACACACAGGGAGGGAGCATAAAAGATGGAAATAATCCAAACAAGTATTGTCAGGAATGAAAATACAGCTGTGCCTATGGGGTACACAACCCTTCTGTGTACTCATTTATAACATGACAAGCAATGCTGTAATTCAGATACACCACAGGAGTCAAAGGCTCCCATTCAGCCCGGCTGCCTCCATGGCTAACACCAGACAATCCTCTGAGAAGGTTCCCAGATAACTCTCATCTTTCCAGTCATACACTTACAGACACACCAAGTCTTCACACATTAAGAGTTCATACACCATTAAGATGCACCATCAGATGACCGATGCTCTTGTTCATTTTGAGCCAGATTGTCCTGAATCCACTCTCTCTTCATTTGTGTGCTTTGCATATGTGGAACTTATCTGCCAAACCATGCTGCATTCAGAGGAAACCTATATTTACATTATTCTTTTCTGAGGAACTCCTACCTTGTTTACTTTGACAGTTCCATTATATTGCTTAACTGTTAACATCCATAGGAAATGTCAACATCCAAAAACTTCAAGTATTTTTGGAAATAATTTATGCAAAGTATCCTGGTTTCAAAATATCCTCATTTCCTTGTTTCAGTGTACTGAATGGCTGCTGAGTAGGAAGAAAAAAAATGAAACTGGAGGAGGTTTTTAGTATTATTATTATGAAAAGTAACCATTGTTTTAGAGAAATATGAGGACAATATATTTAGAAAAAAAGTTCTCAGGCAAATCAGGGAATCTTTTCTGATCCCTGCAGACTTCCCATCACTGTAGGTATATAACAGCTTTAAATGGCAGGAATCATCTCAACTAAAAAAGTCAATTTGGCACATAGACTCCCTAAGCATATGATGCAATCACAGAAGATACACAGAAGATTATCATGAAGCCCTCTTGCACACTTATAAATGCATCAAAACATGATGTACTTATATCTGATGTATGTATTCAAAAATAAGATGCCCATACCAAATACAAACATAAAGCCTTTTAAATTATTTTACATTATTTTACTGTGATGTTACAGCATTTACCATTTCAAAGCACCAATGTTCTGTATATTTTCAGTGAATGGAAATAATCAAAGCTCTGATGAATGTCTGCAAGGGATCTTGTTGATGAATCTGATTTTCTCCCATTCAAGCACTGCAACATTTGTACAGAAGACACAAAGACTTTGGCTAATGTGGAACACCTAAGCTCAGGTCTACTGCTTCTATAAAGAGTTTCTCACATATCTTGAAAGATCTACTTGATGATGGCTAGATACTAACATCCTGCAGCCTTTCAGCAATTTAAGAGCACAGATACCTCCTGTCTTCCTAATCACAACTCCAAACATCTGTTTAGAGGCAGGCTGTTCACTTTCGGCTTCATGTAGTTCAGTATGTCCTTTAAGATGCTGTCTTCCATCAGACAAACACTGACCCCACAGCCTTCCTCTGTATGTGTTGGTCTTCCTCTTCCCCTTCCAGAAGGTGGGTGAGCAGCCTTGCTACGTGAAGGAATGGGATATTTTGACTTGCTAGCAGTTTCACAGGGGCCCTGCAGTAACACAGGCAGTTACACAGGAAGAAGATAGGGCTGCTGTTTCTGAAGCAATTAAGTTGTACTTTACTTAAAGGTTATTGTCTTTGTTTGCTTCAGACCCTCTCCCTCCCCCCTCAAGATTAACAACTTTTTAGCATAAGAAAACCAAAGTCCATAAAACATTTATCAGAAATCTTTAAAGCAGAAAATATCTAGACCTTGCCATAACCTGACAGATTTCTGCTGTCTTTCACTTAAGCCTATTTACCTTCATTTTCTTTGACTGTAAAGATAATTTTTTTTTCTTTTTGAGAAGAACAAGAATTTCCTCTTTCATATCAAGCTTCAGGTACTGTGAATTCTTCAAACCTCCATAACCAGTAGGGCTGGACAATCCCCACAACACTCATGTTAAGGGAATCGTAGGAAAGCTCCCTTGGTATTGAGAAGACAACTGGATTTTCATGTTAGTTGAGGTGACTTTGATAAGACATCCTGATGTGCACTATCCACATATTGTTTTACCCTGGCACTCTCCAAGTTGTAATTTTAGTAATGAGTCCAGAGTAGCACAAAAACTGTTTTGCTGGGGTTTGTTTTTGGTTTTGTGTTTTTTTTTTTTAAATAGCACTATCTTCAACCCATCTTACACAGTTCAAGATCAGAATTGGTTGACAGTGAAAAATATGTGGTTATTTCAATGAAAATAATGGTTCAGTCTCAACAGGTGAGATGTAAAGCTGTATGAAAAAAAATACTAAGGTGAGAGGGAAAAGTAGAGATCCTGAATGACACTGCTGCCCTTCCAGTGATACCTCCTGAAGCTGTCGCTAACAGCAGCATTGCTTGCCATAAAAATGGTACATGACTATTATTAGCACAATGAGGGGACACAATGGTTTGACTTTTCCTTGTACTGGCAGCAATGTTGAATCACCCTATCCAAAAATAATGATTCCCATTAATGAAAATATCAAGGACAGGCTTGCATTGGTCTGGAGACCAGTAAAACAGAATAATGGAGGAGACGAAAACAAAACCAAATCAAAGAAACCCTGAAACACCTATGCAGACCTTTCACACAAGGGAAAACAAAAGTGAACTTCCCAAGAAAGAGCAGCCCCTGAAAACATTTACCTGTAACTATAATAAAGCTTCATAGCAATAGTCTAAATTGAAAGACAGGGAACACAGCCATAAACACTATATTTCATTCAAATCTGTGAATTTCAGCTATTTAAGGAGCTAATGGAAATGTGAAGTGATTGGTGAAAACATTTAGTGCTAACTGACAGTTTGCTAAAAAGACTATCACACTCTTTAGATTTATGAGTTGTCTAAGAATTTGTCATAACTTAATTTTAAGCTAAATATCTAACATGAACTGAAGCTAGAACTACATTCCTGCTCCCTCTGAAGTGAGATTTTTCAAAGGCAATGTCAATCTGGAATAAAAGATGAGAGATGTGGGTTATCACCCTACTAATGCCTCTTTGCAGATGCAAAGGGGACACTAAAACATGCAAGAATGACATCCTCAATAACAGTCACTAGTAAAATATTTGAGAATGGATTTTCAGACAT
Organism: Brachypteracias leptosomus; assembly: GCA_013401335.1. NCBI lineage: Eukaryota > Metazoa > Chordata > Aves > Coraciiformes > Brachypteraciidae > Brachypteracias > Brachypteracias leptosomus. The sequence continues at coordinate 53,745 of VYZX01021585.1, read as the reverse complement.
AAATCTATGAAAAGTACATCACTGAGGCTGCTGCTCCAGTGGGACATCACATCATAGAGGAAAGGAGATAAATATGTGTGTTAACATTCTGAACACCACCACAGCTGATGCCCAATGACAGCAGCAACTCAATGTAAGCCGAGCTCTGGCGGCATTTGCTCAGACAAGCAGCAGAGGTGAGAAACTGCCGCAGAGAGAAGGATGAACTCAATGTGAAGAATGGCTCCCTCAGAGCCACATGGATCCAAAGTACAGGGCACAACCGAATAGACATACCAGAGCCAACAACAGCATGGACGGATGCCAGGGTCAGCAGCACTGTTTGGTGTAAGTCTTGCACAGCACAAATGCTCCCAACATAACCTTTCCCAAGGCCGGGGACTGTCACATCACAAGATAAAGAAAAACAAACTAGCTTGGAGCCTCGAGATAAACTTACACCCTGTAGGTGAGTATAAACAGATCAAAATCCATGAACTTAAGGCTTTTAACTGTTTACCAGAGCTGCAGATGAGATAATGCACATTGTACCCTTAGGAAGTGGTTGGTGTCAACACCTGTAGCAACTACAAAGTTCACCACCATGTTGTACTTGACAGCCTTTACAGATTACACCTCTTGGCCATTAATAAGAGGAGTTGCCTGGTGTGTCTTTACCTGCAGCTTACCTGAGGCACAAAGACTATGACCCCAGCTTGGTTTTAGAAGCAAGCCATAACCCAGCATGTTCCAAGTCTAGTCCTGAGGATCAGCTAAAACCAAACCTCAAGATGCAATGGGCACCAACAGCTCATCTGAGCTGACACATGGATCCTGCAGCCATGACCATGGCTATCCTACCTCTCCCAGCTTTACAGCTGTAGCTGTAGAAACCTAGTGAATGTTGTCATTACATCTTTGCTAGAAAGCTACACACACAACTAGAAAATAATGTCAGACACAAGCATAACCTAGTAATAGAAATGCCATCTGCAAAACTTTAAAAGGCTAGGATGTCCACAAATATCAGAAGAGCATCACGAAAAAAATTTGAGAGCTTTATTAAAAATTGTGGGTTGTTTCTGATTTTGTTGTTATTTTTTTATTTTTATTTAAATATGGACTGCCTCTCCACAAATCTAATACATCTTACTTATCCTCAAAATGTACATTTGGTTAGGACTTTTTCCACAAAAGTAAGAATGGGCAGTACACAAAGTTAAAAGTAATCCATAATTAACCTAAAGAAAGTACATGTAGGTGTTTTCTCCTCTAGGCTCCAAATGCATGACAAAAAATACATTATACATGAAGGAACATGATGGCACAACATTAATCAAATCAGCATGAAAAAACAAACAGAAGGCCATAAGATGTATTCAACAGATATCAGTGTGCAAAAATAATCAGCTAACAGAAAGCGTCACACAGGGTATGTTTATGCAAAACAAAGGAAAAATACAGAAACAAAACAGGACACAAACTGAAACTGTTCTATCAAGTAACATGCTCCACTCAGGGAACAATTTTTATACATGACAACTACAAGATTCCTAAAGGTTTCTCATGTCTAAGGAATTGCTATTACAAGATAAAATTAATAAAAGAAAGAAGTGAGCTAAAATAATTATTTTAACAAAAGAGAATTCACATAAACAGAACATCATTATATATTCTAATATTGTTCTTCATATATATTAATGTTTAAAAAAACTAAAAGCCTTTCCTTTCTCATCATGCACTTTCTGCAATATTAAAAGCTATTTGGGACTAAAGACTAAACAGTTGCTCTTCCTCTATATTCAAAATTGTTACTAAAATATCCAGAGGAAGCAACAGTCTAATTTGAGATATGGTCAAAAAATAGGAACACAATATAAGTTGATTCATAAGCAACTGAGCCAGTAAAATCCAGTTTCCTAGGAATGTGTGTCAAAGTTGTAGGAAGAGTTCAGACTGCAATCTGTCCTTCAGCAGGCATCTTTCCATCTGCCTAGACTGCCTACTGCCAGAAAACTTGTAGGTTTATAGGAAATAAGCTTCTAACCCTCTCACAAATATGCAACTGAAATTGGTCAAAAGGCTTAAAAGTTATTAAAAGAGAGAGCAAGACAGACGTTTACAGAAAGAGTTGCACACAATCACCATTTCCTCAGAAAACAAAGCTAAAAATATATATACACTGACTGCAAATAGCTTGATCTTCAATTTTCAGTCTTGTTACAAGATTACACTGGAAGCAACCCTGACCACACCAATCACAGAGCACCACTCTCATTCTGCATGGATGGATATATTTCTTAATATGGGTATAGAAAGATGAAGGGAAAACAGCTTTCTTAAGTAGCAACAGAAGGAAAACCAGAGTTAAACAACATCCATTTTCCTTCTAAGAGGACATACATTGCCTAAAGCATCAGATCCAGAAAAATATAACTGCCTTAAGCAATACAGCATTAGCCCTCCTGTTGCTCCAGGGAGAAGGCATTTGGGCAGGGAGCAGGCTCTGCACTCCCATGCCACCACAGCTACCCTGTGTGGTCACTGTGGGCAGGCAGCCCTGCCTGAAAACAGTGTGAATTCCTCCTGGGAGGGCCTGATGTCAGGTAACACCTCTGAGTACCTGGCAACAGCCAGGCATTTCCCAAAAATACTTCAAGCAAGAGCATTCAGCCATACTTCAGGCTCTGAGCCACAGCAGGGGATGACAATGCATACATAGCTTCAGCAGTCATCTAGCGGGCTCATCTATGGTAAGAACAGAAAGACTCATCTGTCAGAAAGATCCTTTTACATACCAGAAAAATGGAAATAGCCTCAGGTTCCTCAATCATAGAATGCTTTGGGTTGGAAGGGGACCTTCATCTAGTCCAACCACCTTGCCATTGGAAGTGTTCAAGGTCAGGCTGGATGGTGCTTTGAACAGTCTGATCTAGTGAAAATTGTCCTTGCCCACAGGGGTGTGGGGGGAGCTGGACTAGATTATCTTTGAAGGTCCCTTCCAACCCAAACCATTTTTTGATTCTAGGATCAGTGATTATCTGTCTTTCTCACCACTTCTACCCCACCAGAAATAGGCTTCACAAGTCTGCCACAGTCTGTGCATATCAACTACCTGCAAGATGGGGAGGTTACTCTGGGCCTGCATCACTCGACAAAATGAAAGCTTCATTATCAGCATACCCAAATCTGGAGAGGATGCTTGAGGACAATGTGCTAAGAAAGATGCCAGAAGTCATAATGACAAGTGCTTCAGGAAAACTGGTGCGGGTGGGACAGCAGGCAATCACTTTTGACAATTCTGACAGATCTGGCCCCTAACAGACATTGCTTAGAAAAATTCAAGGGTAACAAATATTTTTTATGTATAACATTATATATATATTGTATTTTTTTATATATATAAAATACAATATATATAATATTTTTATATATACACATACATAACTACATATAAAAGATTAATATCTGTGAGATCAAGAGCTCTGCACATGGTTCCCTTTATGAATCCTCAACAACAATAAAATGTGAAGCAGCTGCTATTGCTCACAGCAATAGCAGAAATAAGAATAGGAAGAAGCTGATCATGTAACAGATTATGGTGGGCCAATAATGGATTGTTGCCTTAATATATTTTCCTAGATTCATTCTCATATTCCTCTCTAGCTAAGTCCTCCACAAGGGCTGGATGCGTACAGTTGTCAGGTATTATCCAATTCTTATGCTGTGCATGTACTAGAGGCTGGAGCTGTGATGAAGGCAGCTCAGCTGAACCTTTCTCCACGAACCACAATGATAGCTTTCACAGATAATAGCTCATAGTGAAGTTTTACGATAACAGGAAATAAGCCCAATATTCCAGAAACAGAACAGTCAGTAAAATTTACAAGTGAAAGTCAAGAGTAAATATAAAAACTCCAAAACTTTGGAACCTAGTTGCTCACAAGCAGTGCAAACAAAGTTGAGCATTCGTATGTAGTGAAATGATTTCTGAATCCAGTATGTTAGAATCTGTCATTTTCTGGACAATCTACAATCTTCACTCCCAAGTACTTTGTGGATACCACAAAGTAGAAAAAGTTTATATTAAGTAAACTCTAGTTCATTTCTTAGAACCATAGAATCATTGAGGTTGGAAGACCTTTAAGATAATCAAGTCCAACCTTCACCCCAACATCTCCCTGACCACTAGACCATATCCTGAAGTGCTATATCTACTTGTTTTTTGGATGCCTCCAGGGCTGGTGACTCCACTTCCCTGGGCAGCCTATTCCAATGCCTAACCACTCTTTCAGTAAAGATCTTCCTAATATCCAAGCTAGACCTCCCCTGGTTCAACTTCAGGAGCAACTTCAATCATATTTGTATTGAATCAAAACAACTTAAGAAGTAGTTGTATTAAAACTACCGTCATAGTGTTACCTGGAAGATTAATATCAAACTATTTTAATGCAACAAGCTACCACTCATTTTCTATTCTTTGAATTAAAAGATGGAAATTGTGCCGTAAGAAGGAAATAACATTGTCTTGTCAAGACTAGAACCATCTGATGAGGATTTTTTTCCTCACAGTAAATAAAAATGCCAGACACATTGGTTCGCTTTCTCTGTTCCTCATTTTCTTCAGCCTTTTTGAGAAAGGACGCTTAAGGTGTCACCACCATAAATGGCACCATCAGCAAACAATCAAGCTATTTGAAAATCTATTTTGCATAAGCACTGCCAGCTCCAGCATTCACTGACTGCATATGCAGAAAAACTGTAAGCATTTCTCATCTGATTTGATTATGAAATAGAAAAATCATTCCCATCACTTTGCAGCAGGCAGCCAGAGGAGCAAGTGTACTTTTCAGCAGCTCCTCCTAGTCATCAGAAGCAAAACCCAGAAATTATCATTATGATCTTTTTGGCCAATCTCCTTCAAAAGGTCAGGGGAAGATGAATATTATGAGCCTATTTCTGCAAAGCAGAATAGAAAAGGATCTTGTCTTACAAAAAGAACAGCTGACCACAGCCTAAGTTAGACACAGCAGAATTGCTAAGCCAGACTGAGTGGTGGATTGGTTTGTAACTGTTTTCTATTTCCTTTTTGTATCTTGAGATACAAATACAGTTAAAAGCAAATCTCCTAATCAAACCATAGACTATTAACTCAACTGTCTAACTATTAATACTACTGCACAGGAAACATGGTGAGAAATAACAGGTTCTGAATCCCCTGCTACATCAGGTCTCTAGGAGAGACAGGGTCTATGTGCACAGATCAAGCTGCGGGATGATCAGACTTGTTAATTTTCCCTGAATCAGCACTGGGAGGTCAAACAACAGTTTTCTGCCAGCCTATGAGAGCATTCTTGTAAATACAGCAGATACACTGAAGCCATTCATATCCCCAGTATGGCACTGCAGCCAAAACTCACGGTTAAGACAGCAGCCTTGTCCTTTGGCTTAACTGAAAGGAAAGTTGTCAGAAATTATGAACAAAACACAGAAAATGTGGCAAAGACTAGAAATGTAGAGTACAGGAAAAGACATTAGAAATAAAAACAGTTAAGGAAATATATAGTCTTTTTTTTTTTCTCAAGATTATTACCATAAAATACTGAAATATGCAAAATCCAGACTGTAAGTGAAGGTTCTTAAAATACTGTGCTTCAAGGGCAAATATCTGCAATAACTGTTTGCAGATGATGAACACATGATTTGATCTAGCAGCTCGTAGAATAGGAATCAGGATGATTTACAAAGCAGGGGAAATCAACCCTTTGTTTTATCTAAAGGATGGCTCATTCAAAGTAGTTGTATCAGATTGAAACATCCGTTATTGTACTCTTGTTTCAATCACAGATGGTTTCTCCCCCTCACAAACAATAATACAGATTGCACAAGAGGATAATGAGACATAATGGCCAGGGAAAGGAGAAGTAAAGGAAGAAACTTTCTCCTGGAAAAAGAAAATCCTGTCTTTCTCGAGTAGCTCCTAAGCAGAAGCAAAGATTTCCCACCAACACCACCACATTTTTCTCATTTCACCTTGCTTCCGTTGTGTATTTAAACTTCAAGTCAGATCACTTTGACTTTGACTGATACCCTAACATTACCAGGAGACAGGAATTTAAATTCTCCCACACTGTAAAGTCCCATCTAAGTATAAACACAGTAGTTTCTTTAAAGGCACAAATCTGCCCCTCATCACACCACATCCCCATACATCCTTCTCCCCGCCCCTCCCCCACTCCAACCTTTCACTACATCTCATGTCTATAAGAAAAGCAGACGCAAGCAAAGAGAAAGAGCAGCAATAAAAGAAAAAGCAGCAGTAATCTCTCCAGTAGTACTCTGCCCAAGAACATTGTAACTTCGGCTGTAGCCACTCCTGGGTCAGCACTGATAAGCTAACGTGAAATGAAGCAATCCATTTCACAATGTAAACAGTTGTTTGGCTACACGGAGAGCAATATAAACAAACGGGTCTATTTATAAATCATTATTCGTGCTTGTTGTAGAACAGAGAATAATATGTTCCTGGGCAGAAATGTCAGTATTTCCAAGAATAGTGGAAATTCGAACAGCTTGTATCTTCTTCCACCAGCCTGCCTCATTGACACTCCCAGTTCTATAGAAGCAATCAAAACAGAGTGATACAGGGCCTGGTTTTTCGGGAACAAGATATCCTTGATTTAAAGGACATTGGGGATCCGGGGGGTAGAGGCAACCTCACCATACACATGGTTTCTTGCAACATCTCAAAAAAGTCTACGATAGCATCTCCTCAGTGCAGAAAGAAAAACAACCACCACCACCATACAATCACGAAAAAAACCGAGACCTACTCCTGCTTTTTCCACTCCTGCAACCCAAACAACCCAAATTCTCACTAAGCTGCACATTTCGCTTGCATTCGAGAACTACTGCTGTGGGTGTCAATCCGCACACACCTCTATGTATTATTTTCACCCCCTCGAAGAGCGGCTGTTGCACATCAAGGTACTGAACTGTTTTAAGAAGCTTTAGTTCGCGTACGGAAATCACAGAGCAGAAAACACGCGAGTCTAAGGAACCGTTCTCATGATGTGCCCGACAAGAACCACCGGCAACAGCCTTTCCTCCACGGCAGGCTGGGATCTGCCATCCCCTCCTCGCAGCCAGGTACCGCTCCCGAGCCTGGGCACCCCCGCCTCGTACCGGAGCTACGCTTTGCCAGCAAAGGGGCACCCACTGGGGCGGGGGTCGCTGGGTGCCAGGGCAGCCCCGGGACGCAAAGAGCCACCAGCGGCAGAGATAACGCCGTTCCTGCGCTGACAGCCCCCCTCGGAGGAGGCCTGCCGCCCGGCGCGGGAAGCCGCGGGCAGAGCCCTTGACGTAAGGGGATGTGGGTGCCGACTCGGCGCCGTCTCCCGCTGCCCCACCGCCGCGGCGGGGAGCGGGGACACTCCCTACCCCCAACCCAGGGCTCAGCAGGGCCGGCAGAGGCACCTCCCCTCCCAGCCGCACCCTGCCCGCTGCGCCCGCCGCCCCGCACACCTTACCCTGCGGCTGCCGCCTC
>VYZX01021585.1:1608-45121 GCA_013401335.1 Brachypteracias leptosomus | reverse complement strand
CTGCGCCCGCCGCCCCGCCCACCTTACCCGGCGGCTGCCGCCTCTGCCGACACGGGGCGGCCCGCGGAAGGTGCGCGGCTATCCCGCGGAGCCGCGGCAGGGGGGCGCCGCCGCCCCAGGCATGGTCCCCACCCCCCACGACGCCATCAGCCGCGGAGCCGAAGTGTGCGCGGCGGGCGCCGCTCCCGGGCTTTTCCCCGACGGGGGCGGCGGGTGGGGTGAGGGCGGACGGGGNACCAAGATGGGCACGGCTGTTCTGCGAGCACCCTTCAGCAGAACAGCTGCTTTCCTGTTGTTGGTTTACGTGTGCAGCGACGACCGGCTTTTTTCCGTGAGGCGCGGAGGCGCAGAAGGAAAAGCACCGAGCGGGGGGGTGGGGAGTGAATGGGGGCTGTGTGGCTCGGTTCCGCTCATGCCCTTGCCCGAGCCGTAGCAGGGGTGACCCCACACGGCAGACCCTGGAGCACTTGGCAGAGGTCCTGGGGGCACCTGGCAGAGGTCCTTGGGAGCAGGAGTAGCGCATCTTGCTGCAGCTCTGCTCCTGGGCACCCTCACTAGAATAGATAGAAAAAAAAACCTGGCAAAGGTAAGGGAGGAAAAAGCCAAGCCTCCCACCACACACAACCAATTGCTGTGAAAAGCTGAATTTCAGGTTGTCTACTACGTGAGTTTATACTGCAGACAGGAGATGAGCTTGAGAAGCCTCTTTACTGCTCTGAATTAATTAGCTTTTCACTCTAATTTACCATGACAGAAGGTTATAATTTTTTTCTCCTCAGATATTTACAGATAGCCGTGTCTTTTGTAATGATCGTCATCTGAACAGCACAAGATATCTAGCTGTTTTCTCCCAGCACAGCCCAGTGCAAGCTTGAAACAAATGTTTTTCATCACCAGGAGAATCACACACACTATTGTTCTCCATTTCAGCCTAGATGCTGCCCTTGGCACGGTGCAAGCAGCCCCCTGTGCTAAATACAGACTGCCTCCAGAATTGCAGATCTCTTGTGAATGCAGTCACACATTCTGCCAGTATGATTCTGGGTTATATTAAAAAAAATAAATAATACAGGCATACTTAAAAAAAAAAGAAACATTTATTGAAATGTGCAACATACTCAAGTGAAATATTTGGCACTAATTATATGACAGTATCATTTAAAAAGTCATAATTTCTAACATTCAAATATATCAGCATCCTTCACACTGAAAAAGACCACATCTTAAATGACAGTTTTACTCATTATGCAAGGTATATATGTAATTTGAAGTCATCCTCCCAAATGCTTTTTCTCTACAAATTTTAAAAATATGAACAGCTGCATAATGCTAGTAAACAACAAGTTCCTTTCCAATTCAGCATCTTTAACAAGTGCTTAGCTGCAATATTATGAGATTACACATGAAAATACAATTAAGCATATCTGTGTTTACAGGACTTGAATTTAAATCCTGACTCTTCAAGGTCACTGTGTACATCTCTAAGCCTGGCATTAGCCCTACTGAATTCAATAGTATTTTTCTAGTCCTGTGCTGAAAGTTATGACAAACTACAGAGCGAAAGCCTAAAGTCTGTTTTTGGTCCCACGTGAATTGTGTTTATAGATTAAAAAAAAGCAATAAACTAGGTTAATCAAGCTGTAGCCAAAAGAAAGGTCAGATTTTATACAAAATTGAAAATCTGCATATAAAAATACCAATTAATTAACTTCAGTGATTATCTGTCTCACTGTGCCATGTCAAATTCTTCAATGTACATGACTGGCATTTCCTTCGGAAGAGTATCACTCACACAGAGTAGAAACTTTTCTTAATTATGCATGGTAGCAAGAAGCAATCTAAAATCCTTAAGATTTTAAGAAGATAAGAATTCAGAACCTTCTGATAAGAGTCATCTCCAATGTCTGGATTTATTATTTTTTCTTTACTGGATTTTCAGATTTTCAGCTCCAGTTTGTTTACCCTGCAGCTTCCTCCACAGACACAGAGGATTTCTTGCACCAAAAGAACAGCCATTTACAGAGTAAAATTCGAAGCAAAGAATGGCAGGATTTCTGGATCTGAATGGGAGTTTGTGTACCTCGCATCTGTGTGCTGTTCCACAGCTGGCATTTTCTGCAGAAGCAGCAAGCTGGGAGATTTACTGGTACATTGATGCATTAAATCTTTCCCCATGCTGAGACTGAGCCAGCAGCAAAGGAAAATGCTTCTTTTCTATCATGCAGCCTCAATGCTGAGGAAGAGGGTAGATTTAACATTTGAGCAGTTGGAACTCAGAGGAAGTCAAACCCCACAGCTACATAAATTTGCCCTGCCCATAGCTGCTACTCAGGCAGAACTCCAACTGAGGTCAGCGAAACAGCTGCCAAAAGACTGTGGGGTTAATGTGTGTGGGCCACATTTTAAATGTCACTTAGAATTAATACAAGGAAAAAAAAACCTGAAAGGTAAGTGTCTAGGAAATGTAGTGATTGCAAAAGACAAAATACAAAGAGACAAAAGAGCACCACTGAAACCTGCATATTTACAGTTAGGATAGTAAAAGTAGAAACTGAAGTAATTAAAAATGGAACATTTTCACAGTGTATTCAGAGATGCACCTTCCTTTACTCAGAAGTAGCAGCTTCTACTTAAACACTTTCCCCTTCAACTTTGCATTAGGTGGATGCAAAACATTTATCTCAAAAAACTCTAAAAAAATCAGCTAGCATCATCAGAAAAATGACAAAAGGTGTAAATTTCTCTACATGGTACATTTAATGCATACTGGCTCCCAACTGCTGTGAAATATTTAAACGTGTGAGATAGTCCAAGCATTGAGTTCAATGGACAGGATGAATTAGTAGTACCAGCTCACTTCTGCTTTGTGCAATGCTTACCCCTGTGCCCTTCATACAGAGCTTCAGGGGGGAAGGGGAGGGGGGAGAATGGGAAGAATAGTTACAATTAGAAAAGAGGGCAGCATATTAGGATATTAGTTTTGCAGGGTTTTTTTGCTTCTCTATTTTATGTTGATACAGTCAGTTCTGAAAATCAAGGACTGCTATCACAAAACCCTGTTAGTTTTACTTAATAGCTGTATGTTTGTAACCAGCAAGCAAGAACGATTACTGAGCCGAGCAATTTTTTAAAGAAGGTTACATGATATATGAACTTTGTTGTTTGTAATTCAATGGTTTAGCAAAATAAAAAGCATGCAAATAACACAGCCAGCATGCAGCAGAAGATATATGTTAGGTGTGCTACTTAGTGTTAATTAATTTCAGAAGGAAACTTCATCAGAACCGTATGTATGGGGAGAGAAAAACATGTTAAAAATAATAAATCAATATTTGCAGTTAAAAGGAAAATGAAGTTGTTAATAAAATGCAAACACTGTTTTCACTGTAAATACTTGTTAGAACTAAGGCCGATGCCAATGGAAAAGAAGAAGCTGCTCATCATTAGGTAAAGTGCACATCTAATGTTTTAGGACAAATATAATATTCTTTCACGACTAAAAATACATTTTCACAGAAAATTACATCCTCCAGTATTTTTGAAACTATCATGTGCGTATATGGAGGAGAGGAAGAAGAAAACCAGATGCTTTCACAGTCAAGTCTTAAAGAATGACAATTGCCAATTTTTTCATCTCGATTTCCTTTTAAATATATTATTACAGATAACGATTCCTAAACTCTGACCCTCTTATTACCCCTGCAAAAGGCAGGGGCCGTTTCCAAAGGCCTTCCAGCTGGCCCTCTTGTGATCTGATTAGGAACTGCAACCCACCTTTCCATACGGACGAGGCAGGGTATGCTCCTTGATAAACTCATTACTACAGCTGGTTGTAATGAACTAGAGATTGCAGTGGGTTTTGGCTTGTTTTCTGGTATGCGCACTTATGTATTATCTTAAAAATACTTCCCATGTGACATTATATTAACGGTTTGCCCTTAAGTCCTTCATGCAAAGGACTATAAAGTTGATTTCTGAGGTCTATTTCTGTGAAAGCTCTGAAGGTACTTGGTAATATGCAACCAAACAATAGATAAGAACATAATCTACATCCTAAAAACATTTAACACGTTCACATATTGAGTTATACTGAACATCAATCTGTAAAATATATCAAGTGGTAGCTAAAAGCATTACATACATGTATACACTCACTTATATACAAACTCATTTTATTTACATATTGCACTTGCTCTAACTCAGTCTATTGAGTTACCAGTCCAATTTCATGTCTGCTTTACTCCACACATACTTTCCTCCTCTTTGTAGGAACATCTTCTCATCAAATCCACTGAATTTTATAGCCGCTTCTACGCCAACATCTAGGATAGACTTGGAAGGCTCTTTCCGTCCTTTTCTACAGTTTAGAAAACGCATCTGGAACATCAATAGATAAGGCATTAGAAAGTCAATTTGTAAAAGCTTAGTTTTTCTATAGAATTAAACAAGTAGCACTACAATCCCACAAAAGCCTATTTAAGTGCATGAACATTTTCACTGTTGTCCTTAGAAAGCTCAGAAGCTCATGATTAGACACATTGACACATCTTAGCAGGAACAAAGCCATACCATAATTTCTGAAGATTAGAATCATAAAATCATAGAATACTTTGGGTTGGAAGTGACCTTTAAAGGTCAGGTAGTCCAACTACCCCCAGTGAGCAGAGGCATCTTAGAATCAGGGGAATCGTAGAATGTTTGCTCTTCAGTTACATGTAAACTAAGGAGGCTCTTTGAAACTTAACTTTCAGGACAAGTTCTGTATTTTTAAATTAGAGAAAACCAGCAAAGATGCCCTGCAAAGGAACACATCTACACTTTTAAGAGTCATAATGTGATGATTATATAACATGGTGGCAACTTCTTAGGTCATACTTCTATTCAAGTTCTCAAAATTACATTTATTCCTTGTACTACATGGTAAAGTTATTTTATGGAATGGACAGTAAATTGAATTGGTTATCATTGTTGTACACATACATGTATTAGCATATAAATACCAAGTATCAAACAAAGACTTACGTATTCATCCAGAATGAGGTATGAATCCCTCATCTGTAATAGATCAAAATAAAAAAATAAATTAATATACAAATTCCATTCTAGTGAAAAAATCACAGACAAACCAAAAAACTATTCACTCAAAGCCTGATCCAAGTCTTTGAAATGGGTAGTGTCTTACCACTATTTCAGTGAGCTTGGATCAAATTTATAGAAATAAATGACAGCATTACTAGCATGACTTAAGGCATGAATAAACCAGTAATTCTTGGAATATGACCTCTCAAGTGTCTAATTGAAATGTGGGTGCCCAACTGGATAAATGTGTTTTAAATAATATCCAAGTTTTCTATTAACTTCTTCACCATTGGAAATTACACTGTTTTGCATACTGGAACGATGATGTCATTTTCCAAACAAATGACATGACCATTTAAGGTGGGGTGTTTATTTATCACCCCGGAAGACACAGGTGTTCTCCCACCTCAAAGGTAATCTCCCAGCTCAAAAAGCGCTCGGGTCTGCACCAAGAAATAGGCCAGCAGCTGAAATAAGACATGTTTGTTCAGATAACTGGGCATCTCCTACATGATCCTAAAATTCTCGGGGTATCTGAAGATTGCTGCTGTGTAGAATGGGAAATCTGTTAGATTAATTTGGTGTCCATCTTTCACATAGGTTTAACAGAAATCAGAAACAGTCTTCTAGAACCAAACCTACTGGGGGAAGTCTACTTATTTTTGTAGGACTTACTACATGGAAAAAAATGTAGAAACAGTTCTGGGTTCTCATCTAAACACCTTCTCTGATGAGTGTGCTCTCCAACCACATGCCTCTAATGCTAGACTGTACAGTCTCACTTCTATGTCTTACATAGTAAAGGCAACCCAGTCTGCTCACTTGAGCTCTCTATACATTAAGAAGTAAATCATAAGTGTAGAGTCTTAATCTGTGGAGAGGAAAAGGAACGGGAGATGGGAGATTTAAGGCATTCCTGAATTGGGTTCAACTTAGTATCTCCTCACTCAGTTCATAAACTTCCTTAACATTGAGTCTTCCAACTCTCCTCATGCCACGTATAGGGTCTGTAGGCATCTTACAAAATGTTCTGAGATCCACCCTTAGGCACTAAAATCCTTTACTGCAGTTAACGTAAACTGTAGGGCAGCTCAAGTTTACTGCTGGGCTCTGCAGTAGCACTATAAGTCTCCTTGTGAATAAAGAGCCCAAGCTTGTGGTTCAAAGGAGTTCAGATAGATAATGATTCTATGACTCTATAATGTTAAAAACATGGCTTTATTGTGGGAAGGAGTACACAGTAAGATGTGTCTGGCTAAAATACTAATTCCTGTTCCTCAAAACCCAATATAATGCTGTCTGGGATGATATTGTATTTTGTGTAGTTCAATGTCACTGTCATAGCATAACATCATGGTGAATCTCTATTAGGAAACTATGCTTAAGAGTATAAAGTGTGTTTACATTAACATTCAACATTTCAGGATCTTGTGCTCTGGTGGAGAAAAGCTATTCAATTCCAAAGGGCTTAATATTGTTTAGAGTTCACCATCCAGCTGTGGAAAACTCAGTTTCTCCAACGTCTGTGTTGATACTTCATACACCCATCTCACTGAGCAGAGGCCCAGACAATGTTGTGAGAAGACTCCTACTGGTTTCCTCAAGATGAGGATCAATGAGTTTTCACTGTTCTACTAATAATTTTGTGATCAATAAAAAGCCTTAAATAAAATTAAAAACCTTGGTTTCCACAAAACCAGTTGCTGACAAAGTTGTACTGTACCTTTTCTAAGTCAATATTAATGGGGAAAATGTTAATTGCCATGAGAGCTTCTCATTCCTTTCCAAATTCATTTGAAAATAAAGTTACAAAAGGACAGTTTCAATTTTACCTTCTGATTAGATTCAGGTACCAAACAGGAGACATCTTTGTGGCGATCCAGGAATCGTTCAAAATCTTCATCACTGATAACAAATTTCTCTGCTTCTCTCAGGGCATCCTCACCACTGTTCTCCCCTTCGATGAGCAGGCACTGGAATACCTGAAGACAGAAGGCACCTGGTTAAGATTTTATATTTTCACTGGCCTTGATAAGAGACTGTCACCATGACAAAGACCTTCAGTTGTCTCAGTAGCAATGTCTTTAACTTTTCTGTCAGTGGAGCCACACTGACACAAATTGTGATAAGTGAACACTACATTCTTTATTTTTATCAAATTAACATTACATAGTTCTAAATGTAACTATACAGTCATGCTTCCTGGTCAGACTTTCACAGAAATCTTAACTGCTCTGATATTAGTAAGGGCACAGACAAAGCTCAAATAAACTTTTGATTAAACCTCAAATAGTATGGCTATATTTTAAATGCCCAACTATCAAGTCCATCTTTATCCTTAAAGATTTTAACCTGCTTGGTGACTGTAAGTTAAATAGCCCCAAGATAGGGACAACTTCCCAGAAACAAAATGTAAATGTCTACTTAACAGTCTCCTTCTAAAGGTCAAGTCCTCAAATATATTCAGAACAAACTTTTGAGGAAAAAGGGTACTTTTGCCATCAACATGCTCTGTAACCCCAGTAAGAAAGTACCAGTAAGAAACCTCAGTAAGAAAGCCAGGAAGCTTGATAAAATATGAAAATATATGTCATATTTTCCTTACACTTCTTTAGTATGACCAAGATTTCACTGATATCATATATGTAGCAAATAATGATAAATTATTCCAAATTTTCCCATATTTGTAAGTCACATTATCTCTACCCATTTTCAAACTGATAACATAATGTATTTGATAAACTTCTAGCAGAAAATATAATGTATGCACACTAACCACTTAGAAAATGAATGTCTAAGGTACACATATATTGCTAATGATAGCTGGTGTATCATAGTACACTCAACTTTTCCTCATTTTCTCTACACGACACATTTTCAAATGTTAAAGACTTTAGTAATTTCCTGTAAATAAAACAACAAAAAAAGATTCTCCACATATTGGGCTCCATTTAAGTGTAGAAAGAGACAAAAACCTGTCTCAACACCGTGTAACACTGACAAGAAGTCTGTTAACACCAGCCCAAGCTGGAGCTAGAGATCTGACTGAGGTCATTAGAGATTTAGTCAACTCCAGGACTTCACTAATACTTTTCTCTGAACAGGTAATCTATGGCATACGCTACTTTCTTACCTTCCAGCGCACAGGGTTGAGTGCCTTGATCTGCTCATTCATATCTTCCTCAACATTAAATCTGTTGATCACTGAATTTATTTTGAAAGCAACAGCATACTCTCGGCACCACTGTCTCAGTTTATGCAGATTTTCCACATGGTTCTTCTTTCCTTGACCACGGCCAATTAAAACATTGACATCTTCATCAAAACTATCACATGAAATTGCCAGAATGTCTAAATATTCACCTGAAAACAAGGTTTTAAAATTGATTAATATTCAGTCCCTCAGTTAAAACCTTCCAGGACTTTGCCCACTTTCACTTCCTTGTCATGTCATGAAGTGCCATGTAAATACCTTTCTGTGGAGTCATCACATGGACCACAAAAGCCACAGCAGCATCGGTACCAAAACAAGTTTGTGTGTGTGCAGCATTATGGAAGGCAGTCTGAGCTATTATTTTATTATACTATTATACCAAAGAAGCAATAGTACAAACTGCCTATGTTCACAACATATAATTAACAATATTTCACTGGTGTTTACATTTGGTTTGTGTTTACTGTAAATGAACCACCAACAAACCATCTCCCACTTGCACCAAAACCCATCTTTTGGTAAGGCTACCTCGAGGAGGCTCCTGAACCCCACCAGTGCTGCTGTGCAGAGTGTTTCTTCCTTACCGTACTTCTTGAACCACCGTTCTCTAATCAGGCTGCCATTGCTAACGATGCTGACACTTGGTAGCTTCAACTCCTGCTTGCAAAACTGGACCAGTTGGCCTACAAATTTGCCTCTGTCCGGAAGAAACGGTTCTCCTCCCGAGAAATTTATTTTCTCCATTCCTAGAAAAGAGCCAAAGAAAGATGCTGTGAACCTATCCCTGCCTATTGCCCTTTCCTTCCACACACTGCCAGCATTCGACGGCTGCAATACGAAGAGAGACACACCCCGGGATAACTTCGACGCCACTTGGTCCTGTTGGGACCCGGACGCCTCGGCTCCCACTGGCGACGCCCCCCCTCCACTCACCCGCCTCCTTGAGCATCGCCAGCCCCCGCTTGGCCTCCTCCAGGGTCAGCACGAAGGAGGTCTTGGCCGTGTGGAAGCAGAAGCCGCACTTGTAGTTGCACTGCCGGGTGAAGTGGTAATTGACGCTCGTGGGCGTCGGGGACTCGCCGTCCCACTTCTGCTCCCGCCGGGAGCTCGCTGGGGCGGCGGGGCTGGGGGCCGAGAGCCGTCGCCAGCCGGGCAGGGGCAAGGGCTGAAGAAAGAAGGGCGTCAGGCTGCAGCACAGCGCGCCCAGCTGCGCCAGCAACGCCGCCAGCACCGCCCGCGCCATCGGCGGCAGCAGGCGGAGCAACCCTCCCAGACGCATGGCTCGACCCGGCTCGGCTGGGTTCGGCTCGCCTGGGCTCAGCTCGGCTCTGCCGTTCACTCAGACCAGACGGGATGCGCTGCCGTTCACTCGGACCCGACGGGGCTTGATTCCGCTCCACTCGGTCCGGCTAGGCTCGGTTCGATTGGACTTGACGCGGCTGGGCTCAGATCGACTCGACTCGATTCGACCAGCTTCGTTTAGCTCGGCTCGCAAACTGCGGTGAGGCGCCCGGTGCTCCGCGCTTAAGAGCGCGGCGGCTCCCCCTCCTCCCTCCCTTTCTCCCGCCTGCCGTGCCGGGTTCCGGGGACCCGCGCAGTTTCGTTTTCGTTTCTCGCAGGAGGGAAACTTGGCACAGAGCCGCGGGTGCCGGCTCGATTTATTTCTTCTCCGACCCATGTCCCCCACCCCCGTAGAACTGCTTCTGGGCCCTGCTGAGCCATCACGAAGCCCCGCCAGCTGTCCAGGGCTGGTAGCTGGTGTGAGGACCTCTAGGTCTGAGCACGTCTAGCACCTGAAGACCCTTCTTGATGTATGTGGGCTCGATCCCTTCAGTTCTTCCGGTCAAAACCAGTGTGACTCGTGAAGCAGGGGGAAAGCTGAGCTTGTGTCACTGTGCTGCATCCCACTCAGAGAGCCGTGAGCTTTTGTAAGTTTAAGCAAGTTTGCATGGCAGAGCACTCCAGGTTAGGGAGCCTCATGATGTCAGATAAGTAAAACGAAAATAGTGGAAGTTCTTTAATTCTTGGTCTTTATTGGAGACTAAAATAGTTTACTTGCAGAATATTAGAATTAATTATATGATTGCTTAAATTAGGTTGAATTGAAACTTGCTTCATTTTGCTTAACATGAGTGACTGCTTAGAAGTGACTGGAGTGCTGAGGCCTTAGGCTGTGAACTGTAGCAGAACTTTAGCTTAGTTGAAATGGAGAAGTCCTGGGAGTCTTGCACAGTAAAATAAACTGGACCAAACCTATAATTCAAGGAAAATACCATCAAGGAAAGAGATAAACCATTCCATCTGAAATCAACAGAAAACAGACAAGACCCAGGTGCAGATAAGAAGGAAGGATGATGTAATTACATAAAATTTGAAAGACGTTACTCCTGTCATCATAGATTAAGAGTGGTTTTAAGCTAATTGGACAAAAAATCTGTGCGTGTCACATGGACAGGCACTTGAACACCTCATCTAATAGATTGTGAGGCCTTAAAAGGCACAGAGAAACAACTGAGAGGGATCCCTCTCGGAAGGCACCCAGCTTGAGCTGAAACAAACCAACTCTGTGGTAGAACCTAGGGTCTAAACTCTTCAGTCAGGGGCTAAGACTGGATCCAGCAGAGCTAGACTCCTCTCTGAGTGGAAGTTTAGAGAGCAAGTGGGTCCATTCTGAACTTTGTGACTCAGCAGGAGGGTCTTCCTGGACTCTCCTGTAGTACTCTCCAATACTGTCTAAAGCACCTCAAGCAAAGCTACTGCACCAAGTTGAGTATAGGATTAGCCTTAACAGCAGGAAAAGTTGGCAGTTGCCTGAGGTGAGACATTGGTAGGGCAGATTTTAATGGAAACAAAACCTGTTTGTGAGTAAAAAGTGTTTCCTTTATGTTAATTAGTACTGTCATTTGCTGTCTTTAAATTCCCACCACTTTTCCTTCACTTTCCTGGAGATGATCTACTGACTCAATAATGTGTGGATCAGTGAATAACATGGCTTCAGATTTTTCCATTCATCTGGTTTTTATTGTTAAATTTTTCAGCAGTTTCTTGCTGGAACAGATTCATGTCAGTAGGGCAGAATGGGAAACTTCTTGCTGTGCCTAGCCCCAGTAATGCCACCCCACAAATGTATTGCTGCAGCATGATGGGAAGCATCTCAGTTCTGAGGCTTTCCAAAATTGCCTGAGGGCTTGTCAGCAGAGACTGTCTCAGCAAGTTACCATGGGAGGAATTATCCATGTGCCCTTCGAGTTCCTTGTGGTTTACATAAGACAAAAGCTTAAGGATGAAAGCAGGATTTTCTAATAATGCTGATCACAAATTTGGAATTGTGAAAGGAGGAAGACAAGACAATGCAAGTTTAGATTGAAATTTGACATTGAAGTCACTCCTTGGTTGTTTAAGTGTTTCAATTAATTTGGAGAAGTCTGGTATGCTCTGTTTCACCCTCACTTCATACATCCCATCTGCTTCATGTTAGGAACTCTATTCCACTTCATATCTTCTCTGACCCCAATTCAAAATTCTTTCTTGCCTTGTTTCTATCTTTTCTTCATGTCAAGTTGAGCCAATGTAGATATAGTACAGCCTCTCTCCCTCTGAGGTGGAAAACTTTTACTAAGAATACTTGTGGTAAGCATGAGATCTTAAAGACAATCACAACACTTCAAATTGTGCATCTCAAGATGTGTTGTGTCTGAGTATATATGCATGGGTGTATAGATGTACACATGCATGTAAGCGACCAAACTCACAATATCTGCAAATAGCTTTGGATAGAAGTCTTATTGCAAGTGACAAATTATCATTTAGCTCACCTTGTCTTAGAAACTTTACTGACCTTCTGTGTGGTGGGTTTACCCTGGCTGGGTGCCCGGTGCCCACCCCTAGTCCCTCTATCACTCCCCCCCCCACAACCCAAACCTTCGTCAGCAAGGCAAGCAGGGAGAGAGTAAGATGGAAAAGAAGAAGAACCCGTGGGTTATGATAAGAAGCAGGTTTAATAAACAGCAGAGAAAGCAAGGTCGCGCGCGCGCGAAGCAAAAGCAACAAAGCCGTTACTCTCTACTTCCCATCCGCAGGCGGTGTTGGGCCTGTCCCGGGAAGCAGGGCTCCAGAACGCGTACCGGTTGCTCGGAGGACAAATGTCTTCCCAGGATCCCCCCGTCCTCCTCCCTTTATAGTTGAGCTGACGTCATATGGTATGGAATATCCTATTGGTCAGCTCGGGTCGGCTGTCCGGGTTGTATCCCCTCCCAAATCTTGCCCCCCCACACACACACCCCGTCAAAACAAGGCTGTGTGTTATCAACACCTTCTGGCTTCCAGTACTGCAGCATGAAGGCTGTATGGGGAAAATCAGCTCAGACAGACCCACTACATTCTGTAAGTTTGGACATCACAGAAGATCACTGAAGCTGGCACAATGATCAAGACCTATTGCAGCCTCAAGCCCTGAGCTCTTCACCTAGTGCTTCAACTGGATAGGAAAATTAGGTTCAAAATACCTCATTTCCAAAATAGTAAAAAATCTTTGATGATTACCAATTCCTCTCAACACAAGATTACATCTGACACACAAACACTCCAGGAGCATGTCAGAAGAGTGCTGTTCAGTGAATCAGTAACCTAAAACCTTACCATTTTAGAACTGTTTTGCTTTGAAAGGGAAGATCTTGTTTCAAGGAACAAAACATGCAGAGAACCTAACACTCAAACTTATTCAAGACCTCCTCTTCTCTGTAATTTTATCTATGCTTTTTTAGAGGATGGCAATTATAAAAACTATCTCTATTTTTTGCCTCAACTAAGTATGTTTTCAGATGACACTGCATTACTGTAAAGCCCCACAAAGTAAACCCAGACCAGGACATGCCCCCTACAGATGTACTAGTCCTAGCAGCAACAGAAAGTCATTCACATTTTACTTCCCAAACTGTTCTAGCTTACAGGATCTATGGTGAGACCTAAGAAAACAAATATGTGCATTTTTATACACAAGCTTTGAATCCTGGGCTGCTTAGCCTGGAGAAGAGAAAGCTGAGAGGGGATCTGATTAATGTTTATAAATATCTGAAGGGCAGGCGTCAGGAAGGTGGGGCCAGTCTCTTTTCAGTGGTGCCCAGTGATAGGCCAAGGGGCAGTGGGCACAAACTGGAACACAGGAAGTTCCACCTCAACAAGAAGAGGAACTTCTTTAATGTGAGAGTGACAGAGCACTGGAACAAGCTGCTGGGAGAGGTTGTGGAGTCTCCTTCTCTGGAGACTTTCAAAACCTGCCTGGACAGGTTCCTGTGTGACCTGCCCTAAGTGAACCTGCTTTGGCAGATGGGTTGGACTAGATGATCTCCAGAGGTCCCTTCCAACCCCTACCATTCTGCGTGTGAATCTACATAAATGTTGCAAGCAAGAACTGTAATGAAATTTTCTGACCTGGAGCCTTCTAGAAGAGGCTCAGAAAAGCATGATGTTCTTCGAAAGTGGTAGGAAGTCTGATTCCTTTCTTTCCTATAGAAGTCATCTCACAGTGGCATAAATAAAGAGATTGCTTTCTACTGTGTGGCTAGTTGGCAGTCCCAGTCAAGCAGTATCTTGCTAAGGAAAGCAAATTACTGACATGAACCAGTAACATAAATAAGGTTAAAGAAGGAGCTGTTATCTTGTCACCTGTGAGGACAAGAAATGGCCCAAGGACAACCAGGCAAGTTATGCAATAGCAGATGTAGTTTTTAGCATTTGATTAAATGTATTACTTCTTGCTCCATTCCCAGCTGGAAACGATCTCTCCTCCGTTGCATCTGCAGTATCATAAATGGGATTCTGTCAAGGACCTTGTACTTGCAGTGACTCATCCCTCGTCAGGATGCATAAATACAAGGGATGCCCATGAAATTACCAATTAGAAAGTTAAAACTCACTTGCAATTAAGTTATGAAACACATGATATAAATATAGACATACATTAGGCACATTTGAAAGAAGTCCACCATGGGCCCTTAATGGTGTGTATGTGATCTCCAGCTGAGGAAGTATTTAAACAGATGACTCCTAGAATCTAGGATGTGAGGTTGGGAGAAGGATCCTTCTATGTCGTTTCCATATTCTTCTCCAAACATCTGGCACTGGGAAAGACCTAAAATCTTGCAAGAAGGTACTTTTTAGTAATTAGCCAGGATGGACATCACATGCCTATTTTAAATGATTGCATAAGCATGTTATAAATGGAGAAAGAAGCACCACCCACTTGGCTCAGGAATGCTTGTAAACAAGGCTATATCACGGTGGTGCAAGGGGGAAATGAAAGTGAGCTTTTTGCAGTTAGTCAGCAAGGAGGGGAAAGGCAACAGTGGCATCAGAAAAATAGAAGAGCAAAAAGCCAGACAGGTCATTGGGGAACACAGCCAGCTTTTCAAGTGCTTTTGAAATGAAACTTGGCTGCAAGTCATTTGGATCTCAAAAAAATGAATCGATAGAAAAGTGGCAGATAAGCTTCAGTGTAGATAAAGGTAAGGCAGTGCATGTAAGAAAGAATAATCGAAATCTTGTATACCTGATGCTGAGCTCAGTAGTGGCACATCTGAGGAAAGAGATCTTGGAGTCACTGTTGCTACCCCTACTGAAATCAATGGCTCTTTGGGAGGCAGCAGCGAAACAAGTCAACAAAAAGCTTAGTATCATCCAGAAGGATATTGAGAACAAGGCAGATACCATTATTTTGCTGCCCTGTGAAACCTTGGTAAGCGCAGCCATGCCTTTAGTCATGGTACAGTTCAGATCTCCACATCTCAGCAGGACCTCATGGTATTAAAGAAGTTATCCCTGCATCTAAATTATTAAGGGGATGAAGCATCTGCCTTACAAGAGGTGAGGGCTCTCATTTCTAACATGATAAAGCTGAGTAAGCTTTACAAAACTATGAAGGTGATAAATAAACTGAATGTTGAACTGTTACTAACCAAAGTCAGTAATATTATTAGAAAGAGCACCTGTTGAAACAAGTGGGATATGCACTTAAAACTTATCAAAGAAAATAGTTTTTATACAACAGGTTTTGCATTGCTGGAATTTGAGACTGCAGGGGTTTGTGGAGGTAGACTGTATTGTGGAGTCAAAGCTGTATGAGCAAGGGTCCACAAATAGGTGCTAAAAGGAAGAGATGAGGATGTGCTGTCTAACCTTCTTAATTTGGTAACTGTGGATACTGGAGGAGCACAAGGGCTAGGAGAAGGGACCATGGATAAGCCAAGCTTATGGACAGCAAGTCATTCTGCCAGACAAAATATTGGGCTACTAGTCTGACTCACTAGTGCATATTATTATGTTCTTAAAATTGCCACCTATTGGCTTCTTGTATCATGAACTGTGTTTACCCTTGTGTCTTCTGGCATTCATACCCAGCAGCCATAGCCAGTGTTTGAGTGCTATGGAATGACACAGGAGTGCTCAGGTATGAAAAAGGACACATTGTGACTGAAAAAAGCAAGTTTTGATACCTGCTGCTGAGACTGTATTGAAGAGCCTCCAAAGCTGTGTTCCTGCTTCCCTGCTCTGGTCCAGCCTTCCACCAGCTTCATCAGCATGGGCAGTTTCCAACTAGCATAGTCGATCTGTAGTTAGCTGATACTGCCTACCAGCTGCTCCCCTCTTCCTGCAGATATGCTAAGCAAAAGATATTTGTGCAGCATGTTTAAGCTGACTAGTGGAAGACATCAAGTTTCTGAGGAAGTTCTTGTAGAGTGTACTTGCTTGTAGAGTATTTATTATTCTTTCAGAATATGCATTAGAAGCCTAACTTTAAATATCTACAAGTGCCAGTTTTCCAACTATTGAAAGGGAGAAGTAGGATTCTGCAGAGGTGCAGGTCCTCCTACATTTCAAGTTACATATTTTGAAAACTCAAACATTTTGGACAACATTACTCACGGCTGCTAACATGAACCTATCTATTACAACTATTTGTAATGTCCAAGTGGAGGCCAGTGACAAGTGGAGTCCCTCAGGGATCAGTACTGGGACCGGTCTTGTTTAACATCTTTGTTGGCGACATGGACAGTGGCATTGAGTGCACCCTCAGCAAGTTTGCCGACAACACCAAGCTGTGTGGTGTGGTCGACATGCTGGAGGGAAGGGATGCCATCCAGAGGGACCTGGACAGGCTGGAGAGGTGGGCCCATGCCAACCTCAGGAAGTTCAACAAGACCAAGTGCAAGGTCCTGCATCTGGGTCGGGGCAATCCCAAGCACTGATATAGGCTAGGCAGTGACTGGCTTGAGAGCANGTGTCCCTGCCCATGGCAGGGGGGTTGGCACTAGATGATCTTTAAGGTCCCTTCCAACCCTGATGACTCTATGATTCTATGATTTGCAGTGCTTCTGATTCCTGCCCTTGAGCTGATGAAAGCCAAAATTTGCCATCACAAAGTTATGAAAAGTCTGTTTTTCTTCCCAAATTGTTTGAGTCCATTAGTCTTGTCATCAAGGCACTAAGTAACAGAATAATGGGGTTAAGTTACCAATATGCTGTGACAGCTCAGTGCTACTTGGGCACTGCAACATGGCAAACCACTTCAATTTGGTTTATGACTTGCTTGTCTCTTTGGGCCAGTCCAAAGTAGCAGAGTGCCTTTCATAGAATCATAGAATGGTTTGGGTTGGAAGGGACCTCAAAGATCATCTAGTTCCAACCCCACTGCCATGGCAGGGACACCTCCCACTAGACCAGGTTGCTCAAGGCCCCATCTAACCTGGTCTTGAACACCTTCAGGGGCGGAGCATCCACTGCCTCTCTGGGCAACCTGTTCCTGTGTCTCACCACCCTCAGAGTGAAGAATTTCCTCCTAATTTCCTATGTAAATCTACCCTCTTCTAGTCTGAACCCATTATCCTTTGTCCTATCAGTACAAGCCTTTGTAAAAGTCCCTCCCCAGCTTTCTTGTAGGCCCCCTTCAGATACTGGAAGGCTGCAATACGGTCTCCCTGGAGCCTTCTCTTCTCCAGGCTGATCAATCATAACTCTCTCAGGCTGTCTTCATAGGAGAGGTGTTCTAGCCCTCTGACCATCTTTGTAGTCCTCCTCTGGACTGTTTCCAACAGGTCCATGTCCCTCTTGTGCTGGGAGCTTCAGAGCTGGATTCAGTACTTCAAGTAGGGTCTCATGAGCAGAGTACAGGGGCAGAATCACCTCCCTCGACCTGCTGGCCACAGTTCTTTTGATGCAGCCCAGGATATGGTTGTCATTCTGGGCTGCACCTGCACATTGCTGGCTCATTGCTGAGCTTTTCATCAACCATCACCACCAAGTCTTTCTCCTCAGGACTGCTCTCAGTCCACTCATTACCCAGCCTGTATTTGTGCCTGGGATTGCCCCGACCCAGATGCAGGACCCTGCACTTGGCCTTGTTGAACTTCCTGAGGTTGGCATGGGCCCACCTCTCCAGCCTGTCCAGGTCCCTCTGGATGGCATCCCTCCCCTCCAGCATATCGACCACACTACACAGCTTGATGTCGTCTGCAAAATTGCTGAGGGTGCACTCAGTGCCACTGTCCATGTCACCAACAAAGACGTTAAACAGCTTTGTACTTTGGGTTTTAAATTTTGTTTTGAGACCACCAGGATTCAACCAGAGAGCCCGTGGGAATGTGACCCTTTTGTGCAGAGGGGGGCGGGCAGACCGGCTCCCGAGGCTACGACCTTATTTTCCAGTCCCAGCCCTTTCATGGACAGAACCATCTTCCGCGGGGACCGTTTGCTCCAGTGCCGCTAAATCTGGGGGAAGGCAGAAAGATCCTCCCCTCCAAGCAGCGGCCCTTGCCTGCCGGGCTTCTGTCGGGAGGCGGGCGCTTCCCCGGCACGCCGCGCTAGTTTCGTTTCCCGTTGGCTCCGCCGCCCGCCGCCGCTCCCCGTCCCCCGAGCTGCCTCCGGCTGCGGCTGTCGATGGCGATGCTGCGGCGCTGCCCCCCGGGGCCGCCGGTGTCGCCGCCCCTCCGCCGCGCCCTGCCGCCCACCGCCCTAGACGTCCGCGCCCGTCTGCAGGAGGTGAGCGCCCGGGGGTGCGGGGAGCGCGGCGCGGCCCTCCCGGCGCCCGTGCGGCGGGACGGTGCGAGGGTCGCCCCTCATCTCTCTCTCTTTGCAGTGCGCGGCGCGGATCCCGGAGGCTGGAGCAGTCCTCGACCTGCTGGAGAAATGTCCCGAGCACCAGAAGAAGGGAGGTTTCCCCGTCGTGGTTTTTGAGGGGCTGGACGCCACAGGTAAGAGCCATGAGTGTTTGAAGAAGCGCAGGTGAGAAAGAGCAGCCGCTGTGGCTTTCAGCTAGGAGTAAAGCTTAAAAATTCTAAAAGTCATAGAAAGCTGTGACAGATTTGAAAGAACTAGTAATTATAAATACCAGTCTGCCTTGACAGGCTGAGAGAGTTGGGGTTGTTCAGCCTGGAGAGGAGAAGGCTCCAGGGGGACCTTATTGCGACCTTCCAAAACCTGAAAGGGGCCTATAAGAAGGCAAGGGAAGAACTGTTTACAAGGGTTTGTAGCAATAGGATGAGGGGTAATGGTTTTAAGCTAGAAAAGGGTAGGTTTAGGCCGGACATTAGGAAAAAGAAAGGTGGTTGATCACTAGAACAGGTTGCCCAGGGAGGTGGTGGAGGCCCCATCCCTGAAGACATTCAAGGTCAGGCTTGATGGGACCCTGAGCAACCTGCCCTAGTTAGAGATGTCCCTGCTTATTGTAGGAGGGTTGGACTAGATGGCCTTTGGAGGTCCCTTCCAACCTAATACATTCTATGATTCTTTCACTTGTAAAAGATCAAACAGTCTGTGCTAATTTTCATTCAGTGGATGAATTCCTTATCTATGTAGGTGAAATAATACAAAGACTAGATTACTGGAAATTAAATTTCTTGTGAAGATGGCGAAACATACTTTTACTGGAGACTTTTTAAATACATGAACTAAAGTAGTGGTAGTCAGGGAAACTGGCAGCAGTTCTCAGAGAGAAACATTACTTTCCTCCGAATAACTTTGTTTTCTGACTTTTCAGTTAAAAGACAACTGAAAATCCCCTCCAAAAAGAACGTATTGGGTGGCAGCGTGCAACTTTCACATGAATTGTGACCCAGAAAAATATTGTGAATGGGTATATAGAGAAATTGCGATGCATTTCAGGGCATGAAGACCAAAAGCTGGCTGAAGGAAGGAGTGGAAGACCCTGAGAGTAGGAAGTGGAGTAGTAAATCTTGCAACCTGACTCATTTTCCACTGAAAACCTTATCACAAGATACTCAGGTTACATAGGTTAGAACACGTGCTCCAAGTGAACAGATAAGAACATTTTTCAGTTTTTACAACTCAGTTGTATCTGATATGTGATATAACAAATGTTTCCTTCTGTAAATGAAATACAGGCAAAACCACTGTAACCCAGTCTGTGAAGGACAAGTTGAATGGTATTCTGCTAAGGTCCCCACCAGCTTGCATCAGCCAGTGGAGGACAGTATTTGATGACGAGCCAGCACCTATTAAAAGAGCATTTTATGCTGCGGGCAACTACATTCTTGCTTCAGAAATAGCGAAAGCATCCACTCAGGCACCTGTGGTCATAGACAGGTTTGTATATTTAAGAAGTCCTCTTATATCAGTGCCATCATACAGTTGTTCTGTTACAAGCAGAAATTGTCAATGAGAGACTCTGGATTTCTTCTATTTTTTTCTTTCTTTTTTCTTTTTTCTTTTTTGGAAGTGCAGCTTTGCAGATAAATAAATATTAAGTCTTCTAAAGAGTAATATGATAACAGTAAGATGAGGGACTTCTGTCAGTGTAATACTCATAAATGGCTTTAGGACATGTGAAAAGTGTTACATCATCATTTAGGAATAGTGGAGGCATGGGCTGTGCAGCCAGAGGCAAAAAAGGGCTTTTGTGACAAACCTAAGTAGAATAGGGGCTGCTGATTATGACTATCTCTAAGATGCGCTTGCGGTATGGGTGGATTGAAGAAG
Organism: Brachypteracias leptosomus; assembly: GCA_013401335.1. Taxonomy (NCBI): domain Eukaryota; kingdom Metazoa; phylum Chordata; class Aves; order Coraciiformes; family Brachypteraciidae; genus Brachypteracias; species Brachypteracias leptosomus. Next base: position 24,840 of record VYZX01021585.1, on the reverse strand, counting down.
GGCAACCAAGCTGGTGGGGGGTCTGGAGCGCATGTCTTATGAGAAGCAGCTGAGGAAACTGGGACTGTTTAGTCTAGAAAAGGAAGGCTGAGGGGAGACCTTATTGCTCTCTACAACTACCTGAAAGCATTAACTAGCGATAGTACAAGAGGAGATGGCCTCAAATTGAGCCAGGGGTGGTTTAGATTGGATATTAAGAAAAAAATCTTTACTGAAAGAGTGATTATGCATTGGAACAGGCTGCCCTGGAGGTGTTCAGAAAACGAGTAGATGTGGCACTTGAGGACATGGTCTAGTAGTCATGGTGTTGGGTTGATGGTTGGACTTGATGATCTTAGAGGTCATTTCCAACCTTAATGATTCTATGGTTCTAACATGATTCTATGGTTCTATGACTGAGTTTTAGACAGACTTACTCTGTGAGGATGTAAAGCCAGAAATATGCTTCCCACTTTTTTGATTTTGTTTATGTCATTTCCTGTTTTCACTAATTTTATAGGCAGTGTTCAGTGTTACTCTTCATAAAGAAAGTTTAGATGCACTTTGAAACCCCTGTCTTATTTCAGTAGATGTACTGTAACCTCCAGCCACAACACACATATGCAGAAGTCGTTTGCCTGTGTGTGAGTGCTATTTTTAACCAGCCTCACAACCACTGAAATACATAAATTACAGTGTCTCATAGTGGTGGGAACATTAATTGCAAGTGAAATGCATGACCATCAATAGTCTGTTTTTATTCATGGGTGGTTGGAGAGTGTGTGATCTCTACAAAATCTCTTTCATGAGGTAGGATGGGAACCACAAAAAAGAGACTTTGAGCATATAACGTAACTCTTCTTTTGACCTCTGTCATACGAGAAGACTTTCTTTTGATAGTGGTATCTGGAACACTTTGCATAATGTGTAGCTTCTGTCATATATTTTAATTATTAATTCATAGGAATTCCGAATATTGCATTGTTAAGAAATAATGGATGGCACAGAACTGTTCTTTACATTTTTCTTCAAAATCATAGTGTCACCTACCATGTCATTATTGTACTTGTCATTATAGTGACACTTGTATCCTATAGTACTGAAGAATTAGTATCCTCTTTAAAATTTTTCTCTCCATTCTGGATTTTCCTGACAGATACTGGCACAGCACAGCTGCCTACACAATTGCCACTGAAGTAAATGGGAATGTCCAGGGTCTTCCACCAGCTGATGATGAGGTGTACCAGTGGCCTGAGGATCTGCTTAAACCCGATCTTGTTCTTCTTCTGAGTGTTGACCCTGAGGAGCGAGTCCAGAGACTTCAGCGTCGGGGGCTGGAGAAAACAAAGGAGGAAGCTGAGCTGGAAGCTAACAGCTTGTTTCGCCGAAGGTACATGTCAATGAGGAATAAGAGGATGGAAGCAATCTTGGCTCCTGTGGGATGAGTAGCAAATGCCCCACTCACATTACTGGGACAAGGATTTCCCATGTCTAAGCTTTTGGGTTGGGTTTCTTTTGGAAAAGATTCATGCCTGACGAGGGTAAATTCTGTCACTTCTAATTGAAAGTGTTTGAAAGCTGCAGGTGAAGAACTTCATTCTCCTGCAAAAGGGCTTTAAATTAGGATACTTGTATTTTGCTACTTGCTGCTTTTGTTGTAGCACCTTTCTTATTGAGATCATGAAGGGGAAAGTCCTAAAAATTCCCGAACTGTGAGGCAAGAAGTTGAAACATGTAACTTCCCCAGAAAGTCTGGAATTGAGCCCCAGATTAAAAGAATAAAATTTAGATCCTCTCTTGTATATATCTTTAGTTGTGCAAGCGTCTCTAGTCCCAATATAGCCAATACATTCATTCAGTGGAGCCTTTGAAGTGATTCAGCCACTCGTTTGGAGCTCAGTGATCTAAGCATAAGTATCTCGAGCTATTTGATACAATCTGAGACATCTGTCTGAGGCTGGCAGATGTGATGCAGAACCTGTGGACACTTTGTGGACCAGCAACTGGAAGCTAAATGAGATAGTCCAGAGCATCTCAAGCAGTACTAGATGTATTTGCTTAAGCAACTGAATTGCACCCTAGGTATCCTACTTCAGGGTGTGTTGAATTGGACAAATGTATTAAGTAGACCATCATTGTCTACAGTGGAAACTTAAATACCTATTGCTCGTGTAGGTTCCTCAGTACCTACCTGAATGTCAGTGTCTGTATCTACAAATAGCAAAGCTGAAATCTACCTCTAGGGTTTTAACATTCCTAGTGGTGATATATCATAAAAGCATCCATTCCTTAATTCTGACAGAAACCCTGTGGACACATGTTCATATAGTGGGACTTGTGGACGGCTAGGTGATCTAGGGAATATGCTGCCATTTAAGAATATTCCATGTTCTAATTCTGTTCCATATTATTCCTGTCAGAAAGCCTTAGGTTATTTCTACTTGTTCATTATGTCAACCTTGATGTGAGAATACCCAGAATCTTGCTTGATTCAGCTTATGACTTGGAGCCTGAATGTTTGGCATTATTAATGGTGGGAACTTAGAAAATGATACTCACATCTTCATAGGCTAAACGTGGGAGAGTTCTGCATTAAGAGAAGGCTCATAGTCTAAGCGAGGAGATTTTCATCCTGTATTTCATCCCAGTATTCAGCCAGTTAACAAAGGTGATCAGAGGAAGATGCTGAACTATGTGTCAACTCTGTAATCCAGTGACTCAAAGCTGAGATCAGTCAGTGAGCACACCTACACAACACTGGGCCTTATAGTTCAGAAACACCTTAGCAGGCTCTGAATAGATTAAGGTGTTAGAAGCAGGCTGTCCACTGTGCTGCTATACCAGAGAGTATCCAGTGCTAAGTTATAAAGAAATACTTTAGTGCCATGCCTTGTGAATATGGATAGAACTCTGGAAATCAGTGTCAACTATGCACTTTGAGGTTTGCATCGTAATAGTTACTAATGGTTTATTGCTCTTTGCAGTAGATTTTATTCTTAGCTTCATATTAGATTTTTTTTCCTTTGTCTCTGCAGCATAAACACTTTCTTCTGAGACTGGTGACTAATGCCATTTCGTATCCTAGCAATTTGAAGTTTTCTTTCTCTTGTTTTGTTTTGAAATAGAGTTGAAGAGTCATACAGAAGGATGGTGAATCCTGCATGCCAAGAAGTTGATGCCAGCCCCCCCAAGGAAGAGGTTCTTAAGACAGTGCTACAGCTAATTAAGAAACACTGTGCGTTATGAAAGCAACTTCTGTGTAATAGCACTTAAAAGATACTTTTTAGTGCACTTAAAAGATACATTTTATTGCCCCTCTGATTTTTCAGTGCACTGGGTGTGTTTAATCCCACAGAAGAATCTTCTCTTTCTTTGGTTGACAGTAATTTGTGCAGGTTATCTGTTCTACCTTTGCCTACTGCATAAGGTAAAATACTCCTCACCTGTTACTCAGCATTCTTAGTAAAGCCACAAACCTACCACGGTTATTTACAAAGTACCTCAGAGTGCTCTCTGCCACTGTGGCATTTCAAGACGCTGTTGTGTAGCACCTTCATCACCCAGAGAACCTGTTTCTGCATCTATTGTGTACCAGAACGCACTGGACTGCAGCAGGAGCATTAGGTGCCCAAGGAAAGGCTGAAATGTCATCCAGCAGTAAAACAATAAAATGATCATAACATTTAGGGACAGACAACCTAGTGGTCCAGTATTGCTTACTGGAATAGAGGATAAGCAGCTGTTGCTGTGATGGGCATCCTGGAAAAAATGTGTCATAAATGAGGGAAACATCTAGGCCTCTAAATAGTAAAGTCAAAGCCTGTCAACATATGCAATGAAGTATCAATTCATTTCAGAAGGAAACAGGAGAATGCTGGCTTATTAGAAACAGAGACCTCAGGAGAACCTGAAATTGAAAATGTTTTATAAATGATTGCTAAAATATTTTTCTACAAAACATTTTCTCTACCTTACTAATGTTTGTTGGTGTGAACTTGGGTTCTTTTGAGGGAATGTGAAATGAAAAAACACAGATAATCTGAATAATGGAATGATTGTACCTTTTCATTTCACCTGTTCTTTCTTATGTGGGTTTTTGCACATGTTGAATGTGAAAGCAGGATACCATCAAGACTTCAGCTCTGCAAAGGCTTATTTTTATGTATGTTAATTTCACTATTGTTACTCCTAAATGTAAAACTAAACATATGGATAAGCCTTTGTGGGGTCAGAAATTGACTGCAGATGCAGAAAGAACATAACTAAAATGTAAATATTGGAATTAAAGTTCTGCAAGAGGTTGTGTGCCACATGCAGGATGTTAATGTTCATAATCGCTCCCATACGTCCCATTTCTGTGGCATTTCTGCCACATTTTTGTCCATAGTGTCTAAAATGACTATGCCATTACTTTTAATTTCCATTTATAACAAAAGTAGAGGTTTGCCATTGTCTGCTTGAAATGCAGGCAAGTCTGGGAAAGGAACAACAGGGATACATGAGTGTGGGCCATCGTGCACCTAGCAAGAGCATCACCTGCTTCATGTGCTAAAAACTGTTTTGGTGGGCAGTTTGATGGCCACAAGAAGTCAGGGTTTTAGTTTCAGTGCTTAAAATACCTGACGCTCCAAATATTTCCATGCAGATTCAGAAACTTGGGCTTTTTCTTGGTAGGTAAAAGTTTTTCTTCAGCTTTGGAGTGTGATCATTGTGTAAGACTGGGAGGTTAGCCTGTGGCACAGGGATGGTCTGTGGCCATCAGCCTCTGCGACGCAGTCTCGAGTGTGGTTATTCCCTCTTACCTGCAGCCAGCCCATTTTGGAGGGCAGGCATTTGCTAACAGAGACAAAAGCTGCTCTCTGTCAGTTATCCTCAGGGTAGAGAACATGCCAAAGCCTGTTTCTTTTATTATTACCCGAACAAATTTAGTAATTTTACAATTTACTGATTTACAGACCTAGCAAAGATCCTAATACAGAGGAGCATAAGGGGTGTTAGACCAGCAAAGCACACACACAGAAACTTAATACTAAGCAATATACACTATTTGTAAAGTTCAGGTATTTCTTAAAGTGTGAAAAAATGATTTTATTGGGCCAAATTAAGCTTTGTGTAGTTTTTAATTATTAAAAAAAGTCTCACAAGAATTTTAGATGAGAAAATTTTGCAAGAAATTTTGTATTTTATAGAATTCACCACAGTATTTCAAACACTTTTTTTTCTCATTTTTAATCTCCTTTGCTTCCATTTTTGTGGTCTAGAGGGGAATAGTTACTTAAACAAAATGGTATTCTGTTGCCTAAACACAGACATCCACAGCCAGTTAGTCTCCCTAAGGTATCTGAGATGTCTGTGTGGGGCTGCCAGATACGACACGAAACATTTGGTTGAGCTGTTGATCTGCAGAGTGGCAGCTGGAGGCCTGCAGGGATGCCATATGGTGCCTAAAACGGTGCTATTCACCCATTTAAGCGATGAGAGGGTTAGAAAGCAGCAGTGCAGCTTCTTTGGGCTGTCCCTATATTAGCAGGTGGTTTGGAACAAGCAGGGCAGATCAGAGGAGCTGGCCAAGAGGGCCTAGTGTGCGCCCTCTATGTATTTTGGAGATATATTTCGGACCAGCTCTAATCTGGCCACATTGGTGAGTCTTGTGTTAGTGGCTGTAGTACAGTAAGTGTGCTCCTACACCAGATCTTTTGGTTTAGCTTTGGATGGAGTCCAGTTCACAGATGCCAGGACTGTTCCACGATGTGAAACAAAGTGTGGTGAGGAGGAGTGATCAGGAGGAACGCTTCAGAAGTGTGTTCCTGATCCAAGCTGAAATGCTAATGTGGATGTATTATGTAGATGTACTGTAGAACCAACATGTATCTCTTGGAAATGTTTCCTTGGGGCCAAAACGAGACTTTGGGTCCTGTTTCCTCAGTGTGCTGATTAAAGGGTAATCTGGAACATGCAACAGCTCCTTTTGGTTCATATTTCCAGGGGGTAACTGCAGGATGGGAGCAGGGAAGAGGGCATTTTGGTGCATGTTTGGCCCCATCCTGCTGTAGCATGGGCTGTAGCCATGGTTCTTACCCAGTGTTGGGAGTAGTAAGTACTGTTGTCAGCCTGAGAGGTGAGAAAACCACTTGTAAGCAAATGCCAAACTCCAGCAGGGAAATGTAAGGCTGGTGTTCACAAAATTAAAAGTTTGCCAGACAAAGACAAACTCCACAAAATCATATTCTAGGAAGTGACATGGAGACTCTTTCAGAAGACATAAAATATCTATTTCCATTACAGATAAAATTTCATAGTTGTGATTTTTATAATTATTTTCTGTAGATATAACAAATGACTTTATAAAAACTGATGTTTTATCAAGTAGGATTTCACTGTGCTGACTGCCTGAAACTAACACATGATAGCTGGAGAGGCCAGTTCTTCACCAGCTTTTCTTCACTGTTCCATAGTTTGTGGCTTTTCCCCTTAGCATTACTAACATCTAGAAATGTGCCTAAAAATGTGTGTACTGCCTCCGCTCCTGACAGTTTCAGAGGCAGAAGAATCACTCTATGGGACTTTGGTGGAAGAAAAAGTGTCTCTCTTCAAGCCCAGGATAAAAAAAGGCCCCAAAGAGTTTTTATTCTTTACTTTTTCTTTTTTTTTTTTTTTTTAATTTTGCTAGTTGTCTGTTAAATTCATTAGATTTTTCACTCCCAGTTCCCCTATTTTCTTGATTTGAATATTTGAAGAAACACAGGACTGAATTGTTCCTGCAGGGGGCTGTGCAGACTTTGATCTTTTAAATGGAAAGCTATGTTCAATAAAATTAAATCAGCTCTTTTGTAAAGACAAAGATCATCACCCTCTGGCTTAATTTAACTAAACAGATGTAGGGTTTATGTAAATATGCAGTCATTGTAATGTGAAACAAAAGCCAGAATACCCTGCCATTAGTGTAGAAATGCATTCTGTGTTACCAGCTGGTCAGTCATGACCTTTTATTCAGCCTTAGAGACAGTGCATGTCATGTGCTCCAAAGCAAGGGAAATGTGACAAAAAAATGCTACGTCTGCAAACTCAATGCTTATGAAAAAAGCCTTCCAGATAAAGCTGCATTTTAAGCACACAGTGGGTGCAGAATGAGCTCCAGTAGGGTAATTTGCTTTTTCTGCTGCTCTCCCTCTCCCTGGGGACAGCTGTACCAGTGAAAGGTTAGTGCAGTCTGCATATTTGCTTGGGCTTTCAGTTTTCTTTCATGAAAGATGCCGTAGTCAAGCAGATACATCTTTTCCTGAGAGAACAGAAGACATAATTTCTGCAGAGGATCTTGACCACCTCCCACAGTTGTAAGCCTCCTGGGCTAGTGACTGAGGCTTTTGTTGGTGATATAGACACTTCGTAAAGTGAAAGAGAGAAACCATTTACAAATAAACCTTCCTTGACTCTAGTGGTATTGGTCAGCTGGAACAGTAAATAAAGATGCATCATGCTAATGAGTCTCACCTGCCGATGCAAACAGATTTTGGTGTATTGACACACAGGATGTATTGTGCCGCTGCTATCTCTGAAGTTTGATTTGTATTTAGCTGCATGTACTCCTCATTCCAGCCTGTGAGATTTCAGAGTGAATGCTCCAAACAATGGCTGCAGCTCCTGGAAACTTCCCTTTTGCTCTTACATTCCAAAGTGCCAGCAACACAAGATTCAAACGCCCCTGATGCCAATCTTGTCACTCCAAATATGAAATCCTCAAACATCTTAAGACTACTTCTAATTTTCATTCCAAAATGAGATTCAATGCTTATGTGTCAAGTTGGCCAAAATGTCTCTGTGCTAATATTTCCATTTGAGCTTTCTTACTCTACAACAATGTTTTACTGGAGCTGATTAACTAAGTGTGTCTGTTCTCGAATGAACTATATAGACGTTCCTTAATAATGTATTTCATGTATTATTTTTGTATACTCTGTATTTGCATTGCTCCCAAAATATGGGTTTTGCTGTACTTTTCCATTTTCCACATGAGATTTGTTTGGTAAATGGAACATAGACTATTCTGGTGAAGAAAAAGCACATACAGTTAGCTTTTATTTAGCACTTCCCAGTGTCCGAACTGCCGTTGGGTTCAACTGTGGTTTTTAGGATCAGATGCCTTTGGCTGGATCTGACTCTGCTTCCCTGTAGCAACACAGCTCCTCAGCTACCCGAAGCATTCCTACATGACTCTTGTAACACAGCAAAGATTTCAGCTCTGGAGTTCATCTACTTTACAATTACAGCTGCATCCCTTGGAGGGTGTATCATCTGTGCAACAAACTGCTCTCAAGGTACCGTAAAAAGCCTCTCCTTCTGTGTGGGAGTTTCACTGAGCAGACGCTAGGAAATGATCTGAATGTGGGCTTTCATAGGAAATTAAAACTTACTTATCTGCAGCTGCAATTCAAAGGAAGCACCTATATATCGCGTTGCCAGCAATCACCAAAAATAGATTCACTTTCTTCAAGTGTTGAACTTAGGAAGAAATTACTTGGCATTTTATAAAGGTTTTCCTATAAATCTGAATCTGTTGAAACCAAACCTGTGGCTCATGTAAGTCTCCAGAGATATAGGATCTACAGGGTGGTTTTTCAGGATGATTTCACAATAATCAGAAGGAACAGGGGTTACTACCCCTATATTCTTTTCCAAAGAGGTTCTTTGGGCAGTTATTTTCAAGGCAAACCAAAAAAGCAGCTGAAGAACTGTCCTGGAGAAGAGAAGCAGAATGATCTGCAGCCTCTTGTACATGCAAATTCACCAGCCAGAACAGTCCCTGATGTCCATCATGACCACAGAGCCTTGGGACACTGCCCATGCCCCAGAAACCTGATCAAACAAAATTGCAGGAGGCTGCAGAAAGCCTTTGGAGGAGGGCAAAGGAAAACGGGAAAAGTCTTCCAACATAAACAAAACAACTTGGGAGCTGCTCCAACTTTGCAACCCACCAGGCAGAGGGGAGATCTGAGAGGGAGATCAGTGAGGTCTGTGCTCAGCCTATGCCATAATAAAGAATGAGACAGGAAAAAAGGAGGATATTTAGATAGGAGGAATACACATTTCCATCCTGAAAGGTCAAGCCATACAAAATCAGCGATGGAAAAAAAATAAGAAAATGCAAAGGCTTAGAGGTATTTCTGTCTCAGACTCTCATCGTCTATGATAGAATCACACTGATGTAAGATTCAAGGATGCAAGGATGCTGGACTGGATGCACACCAGCCTGAACTGTGCATATGTGATGTGCGCATGTGTGTGTGTGTGTATGTATGCACATCCATGCTGGGAGAAGGAACAGAGGATGAAATCTCTCTCTGAGTACATAGCCTAGTTATATGACAGGAATATTATTTATATGCCTTCTGCCTGGAATTTTCATGTGCATCCCTAAGGAATGGCAACTGTGGATGAGTGGATCCCAGAAGTTCACCCAGGCTGCCTGTAGAGCTCACCAATGGGGAGAAATGACCCATGCAGAACCTGATCTACACAAGAGACACTCCAGTGGGTGTAATGCTCCACATATGTTGTTTTGCCTCCCTAGATCTGAATGCCATTTACACACTTTTAAAACCACTGCGTATATTACTTAGTTTCCACTGTGATCCCTTAGTAGAGCATGACTGCTCTGACATAGGAAAGACAAGGGTGATGATTTCCTAATCTTTTCCCTGCAGGGCTACAAGAGCAAGAACAGTCTCATTCCCAAAGCAATTTTAGTCTGACTCTTACCAGAGAGAAGAGACAGGGGAATGAACCTCTGAAGGCAGAGTAAGGATCTGATCCATAGTTATGTCTTGCTGGAATGTATTTTGACAATCAGTTGTGCAAAGGAAGAGGATTTTTGTCCCTGTGCTCTCAAGATCAGTAGGTGAGCCCTGGCCAGTCTTTTCATTGGAAGGGTACCACCAAGGTGACATTGCACTCCTGAGCAAGTGTGCATCTGATAGGGAGGAGGATTTAACATGGACTTTCTTCTCAGTCTTTCCACTTTGGTATTTTTGGAGATGTTTAAGCTGTGCATAATTGCTGTAATGAGTTCCTTGATCAAAGTCTACACTCTGCATGTATAATGCAGGTGCCTTATTCAGATTTCCGACTTCATCTTTGGCAGATAGATAGCAAAAAAATTACGTGTCGGTCAATTTTTAGAAAACATCAGCAGTAGGAATGGATGGAGTGTTTTGGATATGATTAAAAATCTTAAACCAAATCTACCAGCAAAGAAACTACTCAAGAAGTTTCTGAAGCTCAACTTCTCTCATATCTACACCTCTCCCTGACTTCACCCAGGTCTGTAAATGCTGAAGCAATGAGAAAACCTTGTCTCAGAGGATTCTGTATCAATAAAACCACTGAAGGCTGGAAAGCTTTGAGGGAGACTTGTTCTCACCATTGTTTCTCCTCCCTGTTTAAGGGTTTGTTTTTGTTTTGTTCTCTTCCTCAGCAGCTGTACTTACTGAGAGAGAAATTAATGTGTTGTAGATGGTGTTAGTTCATATCCCACAAGAAAAATTGTAGATGTGAGTGATTTTAGCATTTCCTATTGCCTAGTTAAGGAGTAGAAAACAGCAGCAGAATTAGAGACACTGACATGACGATGTGAAGAGATGACCAGTGGGAAGGAGGAGTTGAAAGTTTTCTATAATCAAGTGCTTTGTTCTATTTCCAACCTTATAGAAAATCAGTTTTTTAGTAAATATCAAAGCTTGCTTTGTCTTGATTTACAGTATTGGGAAGAAAATAGGCAGGAACATAGTAGTACACTGCAGGAGAAAAGCAAATCATGTCCTTTGCTTCCAGCCATGCCAGTGGTATGGCCAGTTGTCACAGAGAAAGTCCCAAATTCAGTTTCAGTAAATCAAGCACAGCTGGGGCACCAGCAGGTCTGTGGTTTGTTTTTGTCTCCTGGGACTGGGATTGTGTTAATGTTGCATGCACAGCCTGTTGAGCTGGGGTAAGTCACAGAAGTCTGAGTCTAGATGTGAACTTCTTCAGGGGTCACGGCTGCTTCAGCTGGGGATTTGGGTTAGGTCCATTACAGATTATCACTCTGAGCTCTGATATTCTTTCTCAGTGTGGAATTAACAGGATCCACATGGTGGATTTGGAATCTAATATTCAGATGTGGAGAGCCATGGGCACTAAGCCCCCAGTCTTTAACAGGAGCTGTGCACATACTGAGGCTCAGGTTAGCAGGTCCTGCATGTTGGTCAATGATGAGAAAGTATTTCACTGTTTCACACAATGGAAGATGTTTACAGCCTCAAGATATACTAATTTTCAATTGCATCAATAAGAAGAATCAAATATTTGAAGCAATGGAGTTGTATGGGAAATATTTAAAGGAATTTCAAAAGAACTCACTCTCCTCATAATCTATTCCATAGCATAAAAGGACATGGAAAGAACAGCATTTCTTTTAGACAAATATATCTCATTTCTTTTGTCAAACATTTTCTTTTGCAAGGGTTGTCTGCCCATCCCAGACAGAAGCCAGGATCTCAGATTGCACGCTTTTTCCATTGCTGGCTGTCTGCGTGCATGCATGACCTATTGATGTCCCTGGTGATCTGTGTAGACACTCGTGTGAAAAGGAGCACTGCCTCTTGACATTAGGATTGTCTTTTTTGACCTCCAGAAAAAGGACTTTTAGTGTGAATTTGAGGAGTGAATTTTGCCTGAGGCAGGCTCCTTTATATTCCCCTTGCAGGACCATGAAAGACTGAAGGGAGATGCAGGGAGACAGGTTCCATTCCATGAAGTCTAGAAGGTGGTAGGGAGGGAGAGTAGAGCCCCAGCAATCCAAGTGAGGTGACTCTGGGTTTTGGCAGGCTCCTTCAAAGATCTACAGACCCTGGAGCTTTATCTGCAGGGTGGCCAACATCTAACAAAACAAGGATCTGTCATTGAGGAAACCTTGCAGACTTTCCTGCCACTTGCCCAGATTTTCCCACACAGGGAACAGATTTGGCACAGACTATGTGAGCAGTCTGATTTCAAAACACATTGTGCCACAAATTCCATCAAAGAGGAAAGTGCTGCGGATCAGCGCGTTCCGACCCACCCACCCTGCTCCGTGTGCTTAAATCGGTTGGCATGCCCATTCCTTTTCTTTTAAGTTTCTTTTCTTTTATGCCTTCTATTAATCCAGTGTATCAAGCATGCTTGCGCATAAAGAGAAATTAACATCACATTAGATTAACATGGTGTCTTCTGAAGCTGGTTGTTCGCAGTTCTGCAAGCCATCCTTTAGAGCCGGTGTATAGATAATAGAGAGCCACAAGAGGGAGCGAGAGTACTAAATAAGGAAGCAGTTTGGGGATTTACGAGGAGATTATACCTCTGGATAAGCATAGTCAGCTTTAGACTGATAGAAACACATAAAACGTAAAAAGCTGAAAGAACAGGAGAGTTGGCTCAGAAGGTACATGGTTGTATTAAAAGATGGAAACCCAAAAGATAGTTTAAAGCCATTTTCATACATGTGGTAGGCGTTGGGTTTTTTTGAGTCTTGGTTTCTTTTTATAGAGAGCACTGGCTAAGCTGCCTAAGCTGCCAAATGGCATAAAGATATAGCGTTTTGTCCCTCTAACAGAAAGGGAAAAGGGGAATATTAAACAAGATGATTAATATAACCCTCAGTTGCACAGAATTTAAACTCAGTATCTTTACAACAATACTGCTGAAGCAAGGTTTACCTTTTCTGTCACTGCTTTCTTGTGTGGTTGTAAGCAAAGCACCCAAACCCAGATCCTCAGGGATAGTTAGGCAACTAATACTCAGAAAAATTGCAGAAGTGAAGTACCTAAATAATACTGTAGTCCTATTTCCTCTGTGTGCCATTTGCTCTCTCTGTCTGAAATCAACATGTTACAACTTCTTTCCCTCACAGAGAAACTGAACATGCTCAATGCACTAAACAGTGTACAAAGATTATATGTTGCAGGTACCTGGGGCTCAGGGGCTTTGATTGTTACAACTAGCATAAAATAACCAGATTTGTTTTAACAATGCTATTTTTTGTTCAAGTGCATCTGGGGTTAGTTTTCCATGCAGCCATGCAGAAGGTGTGCTGCTGAGGTTACAAGCCAGGTATTCTGATTAAAAAGTCAAGATTCCCAGAGCTCTGCAGCAAGGCATGCACGGCATTGATCTGGCTTCCTATTAGAGACCTGTCTTTTGTGTGTCCCCAGTTTTATCAGTTTGCTTTATTGTAATGGGTTTGTTCAGGCTGCAATAATTAAGGGCGTGTCAGATTCTTCCATAATACGATCTTATTTTTCAATGAGCTATAAAATTTCACTGTTGGCTGGAACTTGATGTATGTAGTTGAGAACCTGCTGCTTTTAAAGCTTTTTTGAATGCCTTGAAGCATTCTTTGAACCAAATTGGGCCATTAAGAAAAAGGCGACTGCACTCTGTAATACACTGGTTCTAAAAGCCTCTTTCAAGTCAGTAGGAATTCCTTCTCCTTCTTCTCCTGATATCTTTCAGGCCACAAATAATGGCAGGAGTCATATAAAGTACTGATGTTAAAGATATTACAAAATATCATTATGGAAGTAAAATGTTAGCTCCACAGTTAAGGTTATACTGAGTTTTGATTTCAAAGCAGGGGAAAAATTTACTGTTGAAAAATTAGTTGTGGTGCCTCAAAAATTACATGTACTGTGTAAGTCCATGCCTCATCTGCACAGTGTAAGTAGTATTTATGGTGAAAGCTGCCTGAAATGTGTCCTTTTAAGACCCCATTTTTAGTTTCTCCTGATTTTGCCAATCTTTCTGAGTTGAAAAGCATGCTTGCCCTGGGGTGAATGCTTTTGGAAAAGTGCTAGCAAAACATCCAGGAAAATCATGGCAAAAAGGGTGCACTGATTCCCCAGCACAGCATACAGGTAAAGACAAGCTGTTTCACCCATTTTAGAAAATTTCAGCCACCATTTTGTTGAAGGGCTTTAGCATCTCCATGGTTTGCACTGCATCTGAAAGCTGAGTTGTGGGCCACTCCCGACTAGGTGTCAGAAATCTACTTGTAGCATTCACAAAAAAAAAAAAAAAAAGCTAACAACATCAGGCCAAGCCCTAAGCTTCTGCAGCCTTTCAATTAACTGCAGCTCAGAGGAAGCTTATTAACAAGACCCAATGCTCCCATCGGTGAGCATGGTTTGACAGATGTGAGCAGAGCTCTCTCCACAGCTTCATCACCCACATAGAGCATCAAACATTGGGCATCAGGCATGATGACACGGGGCTGCCTCCGCTTGCTCTCCCAGCTTACCACCTGGGCTGCTGGTCAGTTAGAAGAATAATTCAGTGATATCAGCCTAAGGATCAAAAAAATTGGGATGAACAAAAGCAAGGAGCTACATACTTGAATATGCTCAATGAAGGACCACTCCCTGTACAGAGCTAAGGGGAAGCTTGTTGTTTGAGGTTCAAGCTGGTGATGAACAAGACAAGACTCATCAGGTTCAGTCTGACAAAATGCTTTTTTCTATATCCTCACCTTGCACACTGTGTGAAACAGATAGGATTCAAGGAAATGTATCAAGATGAGGATTTAGTGAAGCCTTGTTGAAAAGGACCCTCATCTCACTAAAAATGGAAAGCAATGAAGGCCTTGCAACCACAGGAAGGCTGGATGGATTTTTGAAGCACAGAGTGATACCCAATACTGCTCTCTGACTGTGAAGGCCCATGCAGTCCTCAGTGAAGGATAACAACTTTCTCCTCAGCCCCTCCAAAGAAACAGTCTGACAGCAGATCCAATGTGAGGCCAATTTTTTCAAGTAGATATCAAATTCAGAGCAATCTGCCTGGACAGTGCTTGGTCCCCAGAGCTGTCCCCTGAGGAGCCACCTCCTTCCTGCAATGTATGGCTTGTCCCCTGCCAGTTGCTCCACCCTTCACTTTGCGCAGGCAGATGGGCCAAGGCTGGGGCAGGTTCAGCCGAGCCCCAGAGCTCTTGTAGGGTCAGGTCACCCTACAACCCTGGGAGAGAAGCATAGATCACTTCTTTTTTTCACAGGTGGCAACTAAGTGTGTGTTTTCCTCATTGTAGAGCCTACCAGGGGACATCTGGTGTCTGGTCTGCAGCAACACTGAACTTTCAAGGTGACAAACTAAGACAAACCATTATGCTTGGAGTAAATAAAGCACCCTACAATAAATAAAGTGCCGTAAAACAACATTGGCTGAAAAATCTGGGGCTTGACATTTCAAATCATGATTTAACAAATGGGAAGGTTTTGATGTGAATATTTGTGCCTTTTTTCTCATCCATAGCAGAAGGGTGAGAACTATATGTGTCACAAGGAAGCTATCAGGAAAAATCCGTTTGGGAAGCATTCACATACTATCCTGATGGAGCCATAGACAAATCTGTCAAGAAATGACTGATTTGTCTTCCACAGCTGAAGCTTTCTGCAGGGATATTTCAATGAAGTTTTATTTTGAAAAAAGACAATAAAAGTAAACCTTTCTCAGCAATTTTTGGCACAAAATATATACCATCTTTGCTACAAACTAAAAAAAAAAAAAATTTCTTCAAAAATGGCAACTTGGCTTTATCTAGAATTTTTTTTCAACTCAGACTTAATTAAAAAAATAGTATGTTTTTACTTCAGTTTGGGTGGAAATAGCCTGAAATGTCAGAAGCTTTGCCTAATTGGAAAAAAAACAAACCAAACTGAACAAAGAAACAAATATTTTTCTAAGAGATCTATTATTTTGGGAAAGATCTAGGAGCTCTTTTTCTCAATGGCTACCTTCAGATGGCTTCAGCAGTGCTAGAATTTTGTTCTTTGATCTTCGAAATGCATCCATGGCATCAAAGTGTGTGAGGTCCTTAGTAACAGCATTTCTGCTTTCAGATTTGCATAAATCCAGGAAAGAGTGTAGCATTAGAACTCAGTGTCAGAGATTAACAAGGTACTATATTTGAGCAAAATGTGATTATTCCTGGCCAAAATGGATAAAGGAATACATGCAAATAAATCAAAGGAATATAAATATTAATAGTGATAAAAATAGTAATAAAGAATAATTCTGACAGCTTCTGAGGAATGAGAATCTGTGATTCTGCTTGAGATGAAAATCAGGATTGAGTCAAATGAATTAAAATAGTATGGATGACAAGGGCGTCAGACCCAGGTTTTTCCAGACAGGCAGGAAGCAGCTTGTGGCAGGTTTCATTTCAGTCAGTACTTCAAAATAGTGCAACAAATTTGAGTAAATGTTATGTGAAACAGAAACATAAATCTAGGCAGAAAGAATGAAAACACAGTTTAGAATGGACAGTAGTTTGGACAGGGTGATTTTCTTCAGCTATCTTGCTCTGGCATTTGTTGTTTTATTCAAAAGAATACATATGGTTTGAAATCATTGTGCCTTTCATTAAAGACAGAACAGGCAAAATTCCTTATAAAAATATTTCATATATTTTCTAACCACTTTACTACTGCCAGAATCGGCAAGGGTACATTATCTAGAGTGCAATCAAATGTCATGCTAGAAAAGCATTAAAGCCTTTTTAATTAAAAATGTCATAAAGGCTTAAGGAAAATTATAACTGCTGGTTACTGTAATCTTCTCAGAGGGGTACTGGTGTGTGTGAGTGTGTGCCGGTGCCAGAGCAAGCAGGAGTATGTATGCAAGTGTGCTGGCGTGCAGTAGAAAATGAACCCTGTACAAACAGTGAAGCTCAATGTCTGCAAGGGTTCATCTGAACTTGCAGCTGCATGTAAGCTCCAGCAGGACTCTTAACCCTTTCAAGCTGCACAGCTTCACAGGCTAATGTACACAGCAAACACAGTGAGCACAGACATTAAACAAGATGTGAATTTTGCAATGAATGTGTGATTTTAAAAGTCACAAGTGGCCATTCCTGTTGGCACTGGTGCTTCATGTGCAATGTGCCTTTGCTGCTGGGGTTGACAGAGGAAAGGGAAGAGGTGGCACTCCAAAGTCAGCGGAGCTCCAGTGGTTTCTGACAGCCAAAAACTGAGGCTCAAAATTGCTCAAGGCAGTGTCAGAGCAGGCAGCTGCTCTGAGACAGGCTATTCCACCTTACATACTCCCCAGCTGCAGCCTCCACACAGGAGTGCATGGGAAGGTTGCTACTATAAGACACACACTGCTCCCACTCAGATAAAACTGATGTCCCTATTCCCATCCCAGCAGTATCAGGAAAGGAAAGCATTTCCATCTATGGTTCTCCACTGCTTTTCCTTTCTGCCACAATTTTTCCTCTTGCCTAAGGTCCCTTCATTCAAACTTTTGCTCCCTTCAACCTTCCAGTCCACATTTCCACTTCCTCCTCCTCAGCTCCAACACAGACTCTGCCATCACTCTACCACCAACAGTAACACTAAATTTTGCCTTGAAAAATTATGCCAAGTTATAAGTATCCTGCTGCAATATTCAGAATTACCTCTTTGCACATTCTTGGCCATTATATTAGTCACCAATATCATGTAACTTCCAAAACTAACCATTGGCATATTCATACTGTCAATTCAGGCATAATATAATGATGGAGATTTTTTCTTTGCTGTGAGACCCACACAAATGGCTGTGTAGTGTTTCATTGCCCCATCAGCAGACTGTAAGGCAAGGTGAGTCACCAAGCACCCTGCTTTAGCAGCCACTCACAGTATAATCTTTTATGGAGTGTCTGAGTCCTCTTATTCCCTTATGTGGCTCTGGAATTTACACCATAATTTAGTCCCAAGGAAATCTACATATTTTGACAAACAAATTGCTGTGCTTCTGTTACAAATTCACTGAAATGAGCAGTTTGATGTGTCAGTACACAACTAATCACACAAAGTCTGGTAGTCTCTAGTGCATATGTATTCTGGAAGTGGTGAGATAGAAAAAGTGCACCTTGTCACCCTTCTGCTCTTGAGCTTACTTGTGTAACCTTTTAGTTTTCTCATTAAAAAAAAAAAGTTGTTCAGATTGACTTTAACCAGTCACTGGTATGCTGATATGCTCCCCTCAATGTGTTCTCTGGCTGCATTATCAGACATTCAAAAGAGAAGATTTATATTTTTTAAAAAAAAGTGTTTTCCCAACTGTACATTCTCCACTGCTCCACCACAAAAAAATGTGATGGCCAAAATGAGTGAATAAGACAGATTTCACCTACTACTGTGATGTAAATACTGTTTCTTAAGCAGTGATATCTTCCCCTTTACAGTCAACCAGTTCTTGTTGTGCCACCAAAGTAATTTTAAATAGTTTTATTTGTTAAGGTGAGAATATAATGGACATAAGCCCCCCTTGCTACTTTTGTTTGGGTTCCTCACCTATTACAGGTCTGTTTATTCGTAATTAATGAATTTCAAATTATGAACTCCTTGTACTAAGCACTTTCAATTAAGCTCTTGTTTCATTTTTTGCTGTCTTATGAAGGTAAGCATAAGATGCCATCATGTTTGGGTTCAATGCATGGACTAGCAATATTTGAATAGCTCTTACAGCGTGATATAGTGCTAAAATTTGTAGTCAAACTAGGAAAATTGTTCATGCCTTGATAAGCAGGAGATTCAGCAGCACTTCTCCAGGAGAAATTTTGCACGAGAAGATTTGTGATGTCTCAGCTGATCCAGCCCAGCTTGCAGAGAACATGCACAACTATTGGAGGAACTGAGGCAGAGATTGCATCCAGGTGTCACAGTGGTTAAAAGATCTGTCTACAGTTTGTACTATTTTAAACAGCCACAGTTTAGGAACCTTTGCAAAGCTGCTGAGTTACAGGTTGAAAATACCAAATATTGGTTTTTGGAGTGCTAAATGGTAACTGACAACAGCCAGAAGGCGGGGTCTCTACAGCTTGAGTTATCTGCTCTTGTCCTGGAAACAGAGACATTTCTATTAGTTCATTAAATATTCTCAGGATTGAGCTAACAATTTAATAATACAGGTGAACCAACAACAGTGCTCATATGAACATGCGGATGTAGCTCAGACCTGTAGCCTATCCTGGGGTAGCAGTCTCTTCCCAAGGTGTCTTCCCAAGAGGCCCATGAAAAAGGTCTGAATTCAACATTTTAGAATACAAAGCCTTTGCCTGTCAAACTAAGAATGTGGTTTGGATTATCCCAAGTAATCTACCTAATTTAAAATCTAGATTTGTAAATCTCACATCATTTTCAGATCTTTCAGTTAATGAAAGCGTCCTTGAATTTTATAGGCAATAGAGGGGGACCAGACTTAAAATCTGTAATTTTTTTCTGTATATGATTAAACTGAAACATCTGTGCAGTCTCTGTCATCAGAGATATCTGACAATTTCCTAGTCACTGCAGCATGGAGACAAGCCCCATTCCACAGACTGGAAGCAAATGTCTTGTGTAGATTCAGTTATTTCATTTAAGAATTATTTAAAGAATCAACAATACTTAAAGTCTTCATCTCAATAAATGAAAATAATTTCTACTTCCTACTCCAGCAAGACTACAGCTCATATTGCACTGTTTCATTACAGTAAGCTATCACAGAATCATAAATAAAACAACAAATCTCCAGCACATGGAAAACACTTCTCAGTTTGAAAGGACTGAAACAACTTCACCGGTGTAGGTAGCTGTCCTCTGAAGACAAAGACCATCCTCGGGCAGCTTCAACCTCTCTGAGCCTCTGTGGGCTGATGGACTTCCTCACTTGCCAGCCGTCTCATTGGAAACCTTGTGGCAGCAGGTGAAGTTCACACGCTGGCTGTAGACTAAACTTTGCCCAAACTTCTGAACCATTTCCAAAGTGGTTTATCTAGGCCTTGGATTTCTGCCAACAGTGGCCAATCCAACGCAGACACCTACCTATACAGTCTATGCATTTTTTCAAAGTCTTTTCTGGTAAAAGGCTTTTGAGGAGCTGCCTCAGCAGAACCATGCGGTAGTAAATTCAAGTGTGAAATTTGGTATTTGCTGTTGAAATGGAGGCACAAACATATGATAAAGGGGCTGGCTGGTAAATGGGGATGTGTTGGGTGCACTATAGTGATAAATTGTTTCCCTGTTATGCCTGGGAGACAAGAAGTGGTGCACATACAGCAGACTGGCATACTGTCACTTCTGTATTTCTAATGTAGTAGAAATCTGAATCTAGCAACTCTTCTCAATGTCAGTGTTGGTCAATTTTAAAATGATAAAAAGAAATAATGTCTTTGCTCTCTCTTATCAGTGATATTTAAACAGAGGATGATTTCATATTATGTCAGAGTCTGTTTGTACCAGCTTAAAACTTTCTAGTCATAGATAATTCAGAGTGACTTTCTAGGCATTATATGTACTGAAAATATATATCTGATTAGAAATGGGTACTGCAGGGAGCCTGCAGGCAAATGTAATAACGTTTTATAAGAAGAATCTGTAAATTTGAGGTTTACCTATGCTGAAAGAGTAAAATGCCCCTTCCATCTTACATCAAGCAAGTATCAACATCCAAGGTTATGAGGTAGGTAGGACTGCATTTGACTGCCTCTAGCTTCACACACTGAATCACAATGTAGCATTGGATTAGTCTTTAATACGAGACTCAGAATACACTGTATCATCATTACCTTCTCTGTGTCATTACAGAATATTAATAATATTCCTTTTTATATGATAATTCATCACAGAGCATGGGTGATTTTCTGTATAAGTAATTACATGTTCAGAAGCTGCCTTCAGTTACACAATCAGACTATATTCAGTATTGCTATCTATAGTTAACCAATATCACAGGCACTGTCTGATTGTGGAGCAAATATCAGTGATGCTCAGAGTGAAAAACAATGTCGCTGCCTCCCTGCTCAGTGCTGACTCATCAATCAAGATGTATTACTACTCCTGTACCATAACTCACCTTCGTGCTTCACACTACTAATCAAAAAGCTCTGGTTCTTCGTATACTTTCTGAACGAAATAATAATGCTTTTTCTTCCCTCTCCCCTCTCACACATTCCAGTGCAGTATCAATGAGGCAGAATTATTTAGCATATTTCCACTGCTAGGATGTAATTTTAATTTTTGTGCAACATGCACAGCATTAGACAGGTGTTTTGAAATGTAAATAAAAAGCAGTGTAGTGTGGGACACAGAACACAAACTGCTGCAGAAGACTCCAGCACAATGAGAAGGGCAACATCTATCTGTTTAATAGGGTGGCAGGCTTGTGTAATGAGCATAAACCACTCATTTAAAATCCATACTACAGTACTCCAACTAAAATATAAAACACATTCCGTGAAAGCAGGAGGTAGAATAGCAGAGCTCCAGCATAATGTGAATGGGTAGTGTACAACAGCTCAGTAAAATCCCTCTGTAATGTATATAGGAAGGGTACAACAGGCCTCTTAAGCAAGGAGGACCCAGCAAATAGCAGTCAGCAGTGGTCTAACCGGCATGATGCTGAGCAGCTAAAAGGCCATGTATGTGTCTTAAATGTGTGTGCTCTGAGCAGGTTTCTAAGCAAGCTATCCATTTCCAACATTATGTGCCTGTGGTTAAAGGGATTAGCCAGTGGTAATCCAGTTCTGGAGGAGATTAACTTTCAAAAATAAGAGAAAGCTTCTGGAGTGGACACAGTTTTGGCTCTCCTCACTTGGGTGGAGTGTTAGGCTGGGTGGGGGAGGGAGAAGGATGAATAACCTCCACCCTCTGTTTATCTCCCCACTAGAGGCCTCTACACAACTGTCAAAAAAAGCTTTTATTGTCAGCATATTTTTAGGCCTCTTAAGATGACAAAGTGCAGAAACCAGTTAGGCAGCCTTCTATGGAAGATGAAGTCCTGTGTGAACAGAGCTCCAGGCACAAAACTGCCCCTTAGGTAATGAGGATTTCCACCACTGTCTGTTAGCTGTCCTAGAATTAGTAATATATTTATATTTAAAACTTGATCCTGATTTCACCTCAGATGGGTTTATGCAACATGATCCCCCTGCCTTTAGTGGTGCTATTTTAGTTGATATCGGTCCAAGCAAGGTGAAAAGCAAGGAGAAAAGTAAGGAAGTATCATGTTATAACAAATAATGTACAGAACATTCAACTTCTCTGTATATTGTCATATCTCTCAGTTAGTGTTGTCCTGAAAGATACATCTGAACTACACTACATGAATTCTTTGGCTTCCCATTAAAACATTATTTGAAATAGCTTTTACTTTTAGAAGCTGCTTTACAGTGTGGAACCAGCACTGATGCTAATGACATCAGCATCGATGTCTATGCCACAGACCATAGCAGGTCTCTAATTCCATCAAGAGAAAGACTTGAGGAGTTGGCTCATGTCACCAGAAACCCTCAATGGAATTATAGCTGCAATTATTAGGGTCTGGAGTATTTCACTTGCAGCAGTACAGGACAGGAGTAGTATCACTCTGCTGCCTCTCTCTTGTTCTCTGAAGCACAGTCTTACCGAACTGTCCTGAGAGATTAGAGAGAGCATACATCTGTTCCCGCTTCGTGTCAGTGAAGGTATCTCTTTGGGTTTTGTAAGCCCAAGCAAAATAGGGGATCTCCACCCCCCTAGCGTGCAGCCTGGGCAAGAAGTGTTTTGATTGTGAAGGACTGGCTTCCAACAGTCACAGAGAGAGATGTGTTTAGAGGGACTTTGCTTTAGGACCAGGAGATTAAATTTATTATATTGCCTTGGATGTTGAATTTAATCTTGAATGTGTCCACATTTATGTTGTCCATATACTGACAATATTTTTTAAGACTTCTTGCAGCTGAGGTCACTTTTTGCCTGTTTCAGCCTCTTAGTTTCTGAGAATGAATTTACTTTTCCTCTCCCCATCTTGTAACATGAACTTTCTGTGCACTACTGTTTGGATGGCTAAATACATGAAGTCACCAACACCCTTCTCCTACTTCTTTCTCCTTGGAGACTGGAAAACTTATTTCACAATGTGTGTACATATGCTTTGCCTTGGAACAGCTGCAGCACACCTGTACAAGCTTTGCCAAAAACATAAGGAAACAGAAAAGCCCCAAACATAGTAACAAAAAAAGAAACCCCAAACAAAACAGGGGGTAAAAAAAAAAAAAAAAAAGGCATCAGTGTTATTAAACAGCTTCATTAAAATCAGAATGCAAAGACATATGGGTAGCACCTGGGTCTGTAGCTGTGACCCCA
This sequence comes from Brachypteracias leptosomus, assembly GCA_013401335.1. Lineage (NCBI taxonomy): Eukaryota > Metazoa > Chordata > Aves > Coraciiformes > Brachypteraciidae > Brachypteracias > Brachypteracias leptosomus. Next base: position 1,711 of record VYZX01021585.1, on the reverse strand, counting down.
CTGCCCCTGCCCAGGAATATACAGCTTTCTCTTCCTGCTGTAGGCAGAGGTCAGTGATAATATTCAGCTTATGTGTTTCTGAAGGTCACCTTCATATAAAACC
>VYZX01021584.1:312631-414198 GCA_013401335.1 Brachypteracias leptosomus | reverse complement strand
CCCCCCCCCCCCCAAAAAAAATACTGCAAATGAAAATAGGGTGCAGGAAATATAAAAAACAACCCACAACCCCCCAAAACCATGAAAATAAATGAAAATATGGCATGGGAACTGTAAAGGTTCCTGCAATTCCAGAGCGATGTGCAGCAGCAGCCCCAACTGCAACCACACCTCTCATCTTTAAATAAGATTTCTCTCCAGTGAGGCACAGGTGGAAGGTGTAGGAGGGTCTCCTGCTCACCTGCTGGGGGTCCCAGGTCTGTGAAGGGTTTACAGAGCTCAGGAGCTGCCTTCTGAGGAGCTAAAGCACCTGCAGTCCCTGTTAGTCTCCATGGAAATGCTCCATGCTCGGCTCATTAGTGAGCAGCCACTTCACTTACGGGTCCCTGCACCTCAGGGCTGCTTGGCAATCATGCTGGAAAGACCAAAATCAGCTTCTCCTTCCCTTAGATTTGTGAAAACAAATCTTCTCTATCTCAGGATCTCATGGTGCTCCTCAGCAAGGCCACGTTTCAATCTCCTAGCACCAGCTACAACCTTTGAGAGCATCAGTTATGGGGATGCTGCGACGTGTTCCCCCTAATGCAAAGATCATGGAGTGTTTCTGGTGTCCTCCCATGGAAAATGGCCTGGGACAGAAAGCCTGGAGAAATTTAGCCCCAGGTGGAGGCTCCAGGAAGTTCTAAGCAGAAGAAAAGCCAAGGGGGTTATGGCAGAAGCTGCTGGACAAGCAGAACCACAGCAGAGTGAGCAGCACCCTCCAAAAACGCTCCTGGTACCAGCAGGAAAATGGGGAGCTGCAGAAAAAGCAGCAATAAAAATGATGTCCCTTTACCCAGGGTGAGCTCGTTAACACTTTGCAGAGGAGGAGGAACGAGCTAGTCCTAATTTGTCCTCTTTCTTCAGCTGGGTGCACCTCATTCTGCCCTCTTCATGGGCAGCTACACGAGAAGGGCTGAAATACCCTCTTGGAGTGGCCCATGACACCCCAGACCATACTGACAAGGAAAAAACACCCTTTTTACTGGCCTAACTTGTTTTTCTGGAGCATCTTGTGAAACCCTCTGAGTTACGTGCTGGGGAGATTCCACCCTCTCAGTGCAGTGAGAGCTCAAAGCATTTACCTTCAGCTCCCTGCAAAATAACTAATAAAATAAAGCCGAATAAATTGTTCGAAACCCAAAAAGGGGGTTGAAAAAAATCAGTTTTTCTTCCCTGCTGAATGGGAGTGATGCTACAGTTTTGTGATGCCAACTGAAGGGCTAAATGAGCATAAGGACTTTGGAAGTGTTTCAAAACACCCAGAATAAAATTATGTAAGTGTCTAACAAAATACGGGGCAGGTTGTCCTGACTTGCCTCTCTCTGAAGGCAACGGGACCACCCCCTCATGAGGAGCTGTGTGATATTTCTCCTCGTTCCTTTCTTGGAAGCAGCCAAGCAGGGCTGCTGTGGATACCCCAGGAAAAAGCAGCTCCAGCTCTCCCAGAGGTCACGGCAGAGCTTTCATTATGAAACTCCTGCAGGCTGGAGCTGGTGTGTGCCCAAAAAGGCTCCTGAACGTTGAGAGTGAGTCAGGGAGCTGCTGTTAGCAAACACAGGGGCTGATTCATGGGGCTGCACGTCACGGGCACGCTGCTGGGACTGTCCCCAAGTGGCCTCTGCTGCCCGTTCTGCCAGGGATTGCACAGCACTGACACCTTGAGATGCTGGGGACACCACCACCAAACCCTGCTGGCATGGTCAGCAGCCACGGGGGGTGACCAAGCTACCATGGGGTTCCACCACCACTTCACCCTAGTGCCCAGCAGTGGGGAACCAGGCATGGGAAGCCACCACCAGACTGGTTTTGTAAGGAATATAGAAGGACCAGGTGGCTGGGGATGGTCAGGATGGTCACCACCACATGGGATATGCCAAGAATGGTGGATATCAAGCAAGGACATGAGCATCTTGCAGGTGCTCTCCCAAAACTGGCACTGGCAGCACCTCCACAGCCCAAGGTTGAGAGAAATCCATTTGAACGTAGTAGGGATTATTCCAATTAAGCATCTTTTAACCAAAAAGTGCCCGTGTTTTAATTACATAATACACTACCATGTTTTAATTACATAATACACTACCATGTTTTAATTGCACAATATTCTATGCTACCAACTGACGAAGGCCACAGGGACCTGACACCACAACTGCTTAAGAGTAATGCTGAAGTACCTGAGGTGCATCTGGGTTTCCTAAAGAGGAGTGTTGGCATTTAACCAGCTTTTTAGACTTAATCACCTGCTAAAACTGAGCGACAGCTTCTCCTGTGTACCCAAGTCTTTAATCAAAGGCTCTTTGTAGCAGTTGGATGAGTGTGAAGGAGGCAGAGGAGCAGGGGCTGCTCCCCATGTGATCCAGAGCAGGTAAAACACATTATACATTCATTTTTAATCAAGTTATTTCCCCACACAAACAAGCTGCTGTGACGAGATGTTGGGGAAGCACTAAAAATGCAAAGCTGAACAGCACGCTGCTGAGAACCATGATGACACTGAGACATTCCTATTTTATCTACCTAAAAGGTGTAGGACCGTCCATCCCTCTGGACCTCTTGGTCTCCTCCACCCCAGCCTCTTATTCCCATTGGTTTGGACAGAGCACACCCAACTCATTTGATAAATTAATTAGGTGAAGCTGCACTGAAATGAGCAGCCAAGAATTCAGCCAGAGCAGCCTCTAAGTGAAGTTTCCCCCCCCAGGAACCTGGTGGGGTGGTTGTAGCACTGCCAGGAGTTGGGGGTGTGGAGTTCAACCCAGCACAACCAGGTCCTCCAAACCTCCCCGACTCAATTCCTTATGCACCAGCTGCTCTCCTGTCCCGTGGATTTCTCTTAACACACTTAAGAGCAGCCTTTTGGCAGATGCATCTCGAGTCATTATGGAGGATGCTCTGCAGTAATTACAGGGAAAAAAAAGTCAAAAGATCACAAACTAACTTGGCTGCGGAGCACGAGGGGGAAAAGGTACCGTGGATGTATGAAAACAGTCTGATGGGGGATGTTCCACCCCTCCATGCTCTGGGCACCAGGGTGACAGAACTGGAGGCACTCCACAAATGACCCGGAGCATTTGGTCCATTATCAGTTGCTCCAGCACCTTCTTTGTCTCCCTGCATCCTGCATTTCGGGCTGTTTGAAGCACTTGTGTGGAAACCACCATCATCTACTGCCTCTTACCACGGAGCTGATGGGCTCAGCTTGGCCAGAAGAGCAGCCTCCTCTCATCACAGAGTTTTGGTTTATCCCTTCAGGCCAGAGAAGGATTTATGACTTTTCTTATTGTCTTTTCCAGGAGACAAGCTACGCTTGTCTTCCACCCAGGTAGCACAAGAGAGGGGCTGAAATATGAGATTTTATTTCCTGCAGAGGGATGATGCCTGGATTTATTTATTTATTTTTTGTATTTCAGAATTAAAAAAAACTCTAAAAGAGTGATTTATCAGTGATGCTGGCTGAATTAATTAATCCTTGTGATTTCTGAAGCCTGGAGATGTCTGAAATCCAGAAGCTACAAGAGCAGCACGTGGAGGAGGGGAGGGATGGAGTTTACCCCCCTCATTCTGAACCACCCTGGGGCTCTCCTTTCCATCCAAACAGCCCCCTCCTGCTCCTCAAAGGAGAAAAAAAATATCATGTATGTCTTGGTGTGGCTTCACCTAGTGCAGCACCTCTGAACATGTACAGGAGCCTAATGAAATCATTTAATCAAGGGGCTTGCAAACAGGCTGGAAAGTTTGTGTGCTCTGCCTGATGAGGACTGAGGGAACGGGCCCCCGAGGAGAGCAGATGGAGACATGATTAGTTTTATTAAGTGTTGATCCAGCTGCTGTATTTATAGTCCCCTTATTGATACCAACAATATCTGTCCAAGCATCTGAATGCAAACCAGGGAACTCCAGTTGCTGCAGGCACTGTCGCTACCTGAGTTTGATTAAGAGGGGAGGAAAAACTTGCTCATCAGAATGAAAGTGGCTGGACCAGGAGGGATCTTCTCGTTGGGGCATCAAAGGACATTTGTTATCTGCAGAAATCCCCACGCTCAGTGCACAGAGCAGGAAAAACAAGAGTATTTTCCTTTTTCTGGTGCACAGCATGAGTGGTACTGACCTTGTAATACAGAGGACTACAACACAGATGATGGCAATCTGGATGGTCCCAATCACAGCTGCTATCAAGACGTACTGGAATCGTACTGGACCCGGCACCACGTACAAAACGCTGTAGTCCTTTTTTTCACAGTGTTGTCCAGTATAGCCAGCATCACATCTGAAACACAAAAAGCCATTTCTTCTGGTTGCACCTGCTTGCTTCCAAAGGGTGCACCCCGAAAATTACATCTGAAAAAACCACGAGTGGCCTAAGCATAAATTTATGTGTTTTTTTTCAGGATGGACCCCCCCAGAGAGAGCACCTCAATTATTTTATCTGAAAAAACCACGAGTGGTCTAAGCATAAACTTGTGGGTTTTTTCAGGATGGACCCCCCCAGAGAGAGCACCTTGACCTCTCAGAGGGTCCTCAGCATCACCAAGGGCTGTGAGGGTGCACGATGCTGAGACAGTGCCAGGAGGTGCCCAGGGGACTAGGACTTATCTAGCATCAAGTGGAGCCACTTGCATGCTGTGATGAGACTCCATTAAGTTCCTTGCACAACATATTTCAGATTTCTCCCTCTCTTTGGGGAGCTGGGGGAGGGTGAGAAGCCATCTCGTTGTGCCTCCTTATGCAGATTGCCCCTAAAGAGGTGATAAGCAATCATCCAGGCTCCATATGAAATGTGATTAGATGTTCCTGCAAGTGGATACATCATTTACATTTCGTCTGGTTGCTATAAAAAACCCCCTCTGTTGATGCTCCAACCACCCTCCTCAATGCCTCCTGCTGCTCATCAGCTCCCACCTGACACTTTGGGGAACAAACACTGGTCTTCCCATTTTAGCTCTTGCCCTGCTCCCCCTAAAAAGCCCGGAAGAGAAGGTGGAAAAACCCAGGTCAATGGCAGCAGCAACCACATGAGATGGAGCCAGATTGCTTGGACCCTTCTCAGAAGTGCCAGTGGAGCACTAACCCTCATGGGTGAAGCCTCCAGCTCCCACCACCCTGTGCTCCTCAGGCCAGCAGCTTGAGGAAGGGACATTTTCCAGCTGAGTGGAGAACCTAAAGAGCAAACTGGTTGTTTGGTGGAGCTGGGAGAAGCAGCTTGAGGATCTGCCACATCAAACGGGGGCTTGGTTGGCTAACTGAAGTCTAATGGGTTTGGTAGCTTTGTGCCATGGTTACCACAGAACATCTGGATGAAATATTTGAGTTGCTACCCTCCTGTGTGCAGCCTGTCCTCACTGGTAGGAGAAGGGTTACCTGCAAGACGGTTCCAGCATGTTGGTGGAGTGCTCACACTTGCCATGCATGCAGAAGCCATTGTAATGCTCTGGACAAGGGATGTAGATCCCCCTGGCGCTCTCCTCCAGCTTGTTTGCATTCTCTGTGGACACAGGTGAAGGCAACATTAACCTGGGGAGGCAGGGATGGGGAGAACTCAAGGGGTAAAAGGCAAAGCAGGAGGGGAAAACGTGGAGGCTGCTGGTGATGGGAAGCAAGAGCAGGAGGAGATGCTGATGTAGATGCAAAGCTTTGCAAGGTCCGTCTCTTCCAAACCTAATTCCTGCCAAGTTACAGCAGATGAGACACCAGAAAAAATCAATTTGACTCTTCAAAAACTGATTTAAGGAACGGCACCTGAAAAACCCCAGATCATTTCTCTATGGAAGGTCCAGGCAAGGCAAGGAGGAAGACTCTGGACATTTCTACGTAATACACAATATATTTGATCGTTCAATACAATTAATTACACAAGGAAGGAAAAATAAATTAAAATCTCATGCTAGGTGTCTGAGGAGCTTGCACATCAATAAGCTGGAGCATTTTCCTCTTCCCAGGGAAGTCCCTGAGTGCCAGGGAATAGTTGCAGCTCGTGTTGTGCCTCCAAGCAGCCGTGGTGTGCTCAGGTATGATCCCACCTCTGGGAACAGTCTTGGTGGCACATCCAAGATCCCCATTTTCATAATGAATTTTCTTCCCCGCCGCTGCTGCTGCCCGAGGAGACTTTGAAGCGCCTCTAACAAGTGGCACTAATAAAGTTGGTTGTGTTGTCCTCCTGTTCCAACAGGGGAGGACAAGCTCCCAGCAGATGAGGAGAGCAGGGAAGGCTCCACGTGCCCGCAGGCAGCAGCAACTTCTCTTTCAGCAGGACTTTCAGCACCATTACTGTGTCTTCTTGCCCAGGATTTTCTGTTCCTGGAAACTGGTGGGAGCAGAAGGTCCATCTGGTCTGGCCCCAACCATTTTTGGCTACCTACCCCTCTCTAGGTGAGACCAGCATGTGAGGTACACACTTGGAGAGCTCTCATCCCACCAGGACTTTGTGTAGGTTCCTTTGTTCCACCTGGAAACCTTCCCAGAACAGGAAAAAAATGTGTAAAGTATGTCAGCCATCAATGGACTCTCCCAGTGCCCACACATAGAAACTCATGTGCTGAGGACTTGTTGGACTCCACAGCCACGTAGTGATCATCTCCACACCATGCCTGGTGGTTTCTGGACCCCACAGCCATGTAGTGATCATCTCCACACCATGCCTGGTGGTTCCTGGGGGTGCTGGACCTCTGCTGTGCTCCACATCCAGATATATCTCCATCCAGCAAGAAATATGGGACCTTTATCAGCACTGGTGTGAAAAATATTCCACCGTTTCCTCCATATCTTCCATTACACCATTTGGCTTCTGGGTTTTTCTTAAAGATGGTGATGGAAATTGTTATTTTCAGGCCAGACTCATCTGCTAGGACTTGAAAGGGGGACCAGGACCTCTCGCAGATGCTCTCACTGTGCGTAGGCTGCAGGGCTGGTAAAAAGAGGAATGATTCCTCCTCTTCCTACAACCATGTGGGTAGAAAGTGTGTTTGCTTCCAAGAAGGTCTCTAGCACACTTTGAAGGAGATCTAGGATCCTGCAGAACTTGTAATGACACCTCCAAGTGTGATCTTATGGTGGAGAAAGCTTTAATGAATCCAAAACGAGATGGCACAGTTTGAATTCACCCCTGAATTCCAGCCCCTGCCTCCAACAGGTTCTTTTTCCCATGGCACAAAACATCTTTTCAGATTCAAAATAGAGATTTAAGCACCAAAATATTCCTTAAAAGTTGCTTCGTGTTAAAACTGCTCCTATTCCTCAAGGACCTGAGCACTTCTCAGTAATCCATGTTGATGGGATGCTCCTAGAGGTCTCTTCCAACCTAAATGATTCTAAAATGCATCACAGGGTTTGCAACACTATGAAACAAGAACTAGAAATCATTCCAAAACCAGGATTTCAATAAAAAACATGTTTAAGTTATGAACGAAATAATTCTGTATTTACAAAGCAATGACACAGACTAAATTCAAATTATTCAGGTTTCCCCTCCCAAACATTGTTATTGGCAACTAGGCACCAAAAAGACACATTTTTAACCTTTTTTTTAGGTGGCTGGAATTTGAAGCAGAAGCTGCAAAGCCCCGAGATAAAAACTAGAGTGAGTGGGTCTGTGGACAAATGCAATTCCTGCCACATTCCTCAGGAGGCTGCTCCTTTTTATTGCAAAAAAGAATCACGGCCTCACCCTCCAGATCAAGTGTAGCCAGAGATCTTTTTCCTGGGAGCGTTTTCCTGCCAGAAAATGCCACTTTGATGAAGGCAGCATCTTTGGCACTGCTGCAATTTCTTGCATCTTGAGCCCAACGTGACATCTCAGATTGTTCCCATCTTTTGTTGGTGCCAGAAGGTGACGTGAGAGCCTATCAGAGAAGCTACACTAGTCAAAACAGATTATTTCTAAAGGCACTCAGGCCAGATGCTGCTCTGGGGAGCCTCAAACAGCTCATCTTGCTTAATACTAGAAGAGCCTCCCAGTTGGACACTGGTTCTCCAGCCCTTCTCTGGATGGAGATGCTGAGACAATGAATTTTTTCCTTTTGGTGAATGGGATCCTGAATAGCTCTTGCTTTTCCTGAAATGCTAAAAATGCCTTCTGAAATGTTAAATAAATTATTTAAAGCCATCTTGTCTAAATGCCTTACTATCTATGGCTTCTTCCTGCTCTCCATTAAGAGGAATTATTTCAAATATATGTTGTATTCTTCCTATTTTAACTTCTCCTTTAATTTTCCCTTCAATTTCTGTTGGCTGTATGAGCATCTTTAGGACTCTCAGCAAATATTTCAGAGAAGGCTGGAATTTGAAAGGCTCTTCCCAGTTGCAGGACCCAACTGGAAGTGGTTAAACCAACCCCAGCCCTCACTGGTCCCCAGTTCTCATCTGAGCTTCTGTGACACAAATCAATCCATCAGTGCCCTTGATGGGGATTAGATCGAGTGCTGTCTGGAGGGGCCAGAAAATTCTTTCCAGACATAAGTTCCTGGAGAAATCAGCTAAAAATCCAGGCAAAAATAGCATTCTTATGTCCCAAAAATTAACTGCCAGCCACTTAACCATCAGTTCTGCAGGGCTGATAATTCTGTCACTCTTTATGGTTGACTCAGGGAGACTTTCTGGATGATTTAAGGTCCCTTCCAACCCATTCTATGATGCTAAGCAGCCTGAAAATTCTCCTGTTCAGTCTTTCCACTGTTGTACACCACAGAATGCTGGAGCTTCTGGAAAGAATAACTAAGAGGTGATGAGAAAATTTATCCCTAGGAGAAAATATTTGCTCATGTAGTGTTGATACCAGTCACCACTAATCCAAGGGAGGTCCTGGAAAAATGTATATACACATATATTGAATCAAATAAGGGATGAGATGGTGAATGATGTGCAGCAGAAGCTATTTTGACACCTAACTCATTGGAAGCCCTGGTTGAGGAGAATTGACTCACATAATAATTTAGTCTCTTCATACCACGGAGGTCACTCCAATGTGCAGCTGAAAGCTCTGGCTGATAGTGAGGTAGGGACTCCTTGCACATCATCACATTAGCAGAAGATTTATGGAGGGGGAAAGAGATTTGTGGGTCAAATGCTTGTCCTTAACCTCCTCAATCCCTTCTGGAAGTCTCCCCTACTCTGTTTACCTCCTTGGCAGCTCTCCCAAGGATACGCTGCAGATAAACTGACTTAAACCTCTTCTTTTCTTACTTGAGATCCCAATAAAGGTCCAGGACAAGGGCTTGGGGCTCAGTTCTTACTTGAGATCCCAATAAAGGTCCAGGACAAGGGCTTGGGGCTCAGTTCTTACTTGAGATCCCAATAAAGGTCCAGGACAAGGGCTTGGGGCTCAGTTCTCACTTGAAATCCCAATAAAGGTCCAGAGAGCATCCATTGGTGGAGCAAAAGTAGAGGACACCCTGAGTTTTGTGGAAGATCTTCAGTGATTGACTAGGGGTGGGAATTTGAATCCTGTGGATGAGCCCAGGGACAGCTCATGGTACCCATCTGTAGTCCTCAGAGTCAGCAACTGCTGCTCTCCTGGGGTCAAAGGGAGGTTCCTCAGCCCAGGAACAATTCAAAGGTCCTCCTGCAAAGTCAGTGCTGCTGGTGTGGATGCTTTTGAAGGTGCAGAATTGCTGTAGCAGGTTCTCTGGTACTTCCCCTCCTCTCTAACAACCTCTAACAGGAACTGAGGTCCCCCAGCAGCTTATGAGGATGAAGCCCTTCAGCAGCCTTCCTCCTCCCTTGTAATGAAGAACCACGATGCTCAATCCCAGCTCAGACTTGGTTCTAAAAAGGATTTCTCCTGAGCCTTGCCCCACCAGCTCCAGCCACCCTGCCCTTGACCAAGCTGCCCCCACCATGGCCATACCTCAACTGCAGCCACCCCAAGCATGACCTTCAAACTCATCTTCCTACATAACCAGCACAAAAACCACCCTCCTTCCCCAAGAGGGAATAAAACCCCCAAGAAATGGAACTTTGTGAATTAATGACACTCACTCCTTTTCTCAATAGGCTTGCTCAACACTTGTCATTTATTAATTTTAACTGTCCCTATGCAAATGAGTTCCCTGCAACAAGATAACACCCATTTCCCCTTTTAAAAATAATCCAGATCACTGAGATGATGGCAAAGATGTCCTGGTGCACTTGGGGAAAAAAAACCCAACCCTAATATTGTGCTCTGTCTTCTGCAGCAATGTATCCTAATTACTCAGCCTGCTGCCGTAATTAATAATAGAAACCAATGAATTAAGGCACTAATAATCCCCAGATGTTCAGAGGGAGAACAAAATGCTTGCAGCCTGTCAGCAGATATATATGTGGGCCATGCTATATATGTTAAAGCTGAACTTTTGGGATGGAGGAGGACTTTGATTTGCCACATCTGTGAGCAGATCTTCCAGCTCTGCTGGAAATCAGGCAACTTGTTCATCGCTTCCCTGCACATCACAAGACCTACAAGTCTGCTTAACTTTTATTCTTTGGTCTACATAAGCTGGTTTTTAACCTTCATTTGTTTTTTCCAGTGGCCATAGTTCATCTGCACTCCAGATGTCTTACCCCAAAGACTCTATAGACCCTTGGCAGCTCCTACAGGGTAGGTGCTACCAGTAGCTCCTGCAGTACAAGGTGCCCTACAACCCCAAAAGAGCACAGTGAGACAAGGACAAGCTAGAAATGGGTGGTTGCTCCCATGTCTGCATAGGGACACCCAGCAAAATTAGCCAAGGTGAAGGAGAAATGAAAAAAACCACCATGTGGTCTATTGAGTTGCTCCAAACCAGCATTTTCTCAGTGTTAGGTGCTCACATCACACTGTGGTCTCACCCTACCTGACCTCCTCTGCTTCATCACCACCACATTTGGTCGGGCACTGGACCAGGGAGGTGCTGGAGTCACCATCCCTGGAGAGGTTCAACCAACGAGTAGTTGTGGCGCTTCCAGACATGGTCTGGGGGTCAGGGAGATGTTGGACAAAGGTTGGACTTGATGATCCTGGAGGTCTTCTCCAACCTCAATGATTCTATGATATTTCACCCCCTTATTCCTATCGAGGCCGTGGGTAGATGCAGTGGTTCCTGCTGCTTAAAGCTTCTCCACCCTTGATTTGAGGACACCAAGAGATGACGCACGGATCTCAGGCCAACAGGCTGGAAAGATCTTCCTCTCCCCATGTCACCTCCGCATTGACTGTCACCAAGTCACCTCTCAATACTTTTGTGGCTGGGTCTCATTGCCATGGCTTCCTCCCCCTTCACAAACCAGCCATGGCAAGACATGAAGCCGTAGTTCTTCTCCTTGCCCATGATCTCCTCAGGCAGCTCCTGACAGAGCCCTTAGAAGGTGAGTGAACCTTATTATTATTGTAATTCTGCGTTGAGAAAACCAAGCTGGTGTCTGTTTAGACATGTGGGAGGTTGCCTCCAATTAGGAGAACGTTGTACCCATCACACGAGTGGAGCTGGTGTCACCCCTCTGTGAGAAATTCCTCCCAACACCGGCTTCCCCCCATCTGCCTCACCTCAAGCTGCTCATTTAGAATCATTTAGGTTGGAAAAGACCTCTGGGATCATCAAGTCCAACATCTCCCTGACCCCTAGAACATGACTGGAAGCTCCATATTTACTTGTTTGTTGAACCCCTCCAGGGCTGGTGACTCCAGCACCTCCCTGGGCAGCCTGTTTCAGTGTCTCACCACTCTTGCGGCAAAGAACTTCTTTCCTAATGTCCAATCTAGACCTCCACTTGAGGCCATCACCTCTTGTCCTGTCGTTAGTTCCTCCTCTTCTCCAAGCCAAACAATCCCAGTTCCCTCAGGTGCTCCTCATGTTCTCCAGACCCCTCCCCAGCTTTGTTAAACTCCTGTCAATGCTGGAGGGGCTCAAAACCAGGCAGTGGGAAGAGGACCAAAGCTCCTCTCTGTGTCCCTAGCAGCAAAGCCAAGGAGCAGCTCTTCCCAACCATCCCTGCTCTAACACCAACATTCCTGAACTTCGTTAATCGGCGATTCAGGAGCAGAACTCCCCAGACCCGCCCCAGGACCATGTCCTGCTGCTTCTGCTGTGTGTCCTACCATGCCATTTGGATATCAAAGCAGCCTTACACTTGGAGAGTGGCTCATTTCTATGTAGACGTGGCCATATGACATTTCCAAATGCCAGACATTTGCATATGAAGGTTCCTCTTCCCCCCATACCCCCACAAGTAAACAGTGCTGTGACTCCAAGGCTTCCTGAGACCCATCCTCCTCCAGAAGCTTAAAAAACCCTATAGTTCCTCATTTTCCCAGCTCAGCAACCTTGCCTATCAATACCTATAGGGAGGGCTTTTGATTTATTTCACCCTTTGACATCAAACCTGCAGGGAGCAGAACTTGCAAGACCTTAAGAGTCCAGATGAAACGGCTGCAGATAATCTGCAATACAGATCAATATTTGCAAAGAGGCCTCAGACACTTGATGGAAGCTTGTGGCCAGCCTAAAAAAAGGCTGTGGGGTCACGTTCATTACAGCTATGAAGATGGTATTGATTTTTGTCACTGAGATTTCAGAGGAGAAGCTGGTGGAGGAGCTCTGAAAGCGCCAACCCAACACAAACCCACAACCTTCTGCAAGGCTGGGAGAGCCAAGTGGACATGATATATTCAGCTTTCTCCTCAAAGGAAGACAAGGCTGAAGCAGATGGTATGTGGGCAAAGTTTCAGCCTGAATATATTGCCTTCTAAAAACTCAAAGGGGTGGGAAAACAGCCCAATTTTGTGGCACGAGGTGTGACCTGCACATTAAAGAGCCACCCAATGGAGCTGGGAGGTATGAGCTGCTTCCTTGAGCCCCTGCTCCATCTGCTATTGGGGGACCATGATGGTGACAACATGCACAACAACCCTTGGGGGCCACCACCGCTGTGGTCTAAGCTCATGGAGCTTCACCCAATGCTCCACCACGTTTCTAAAGGACTTTATCCTCCTCCCCCAGTAGACAGCACCAAGTATGACAAATGGGGTGAGGTGCCAGAAAGCTGATAAATCCTTCCGATACGGCCCTAAAAATAGTGAAGGGTATTTGTAACCCTTCTGACACTTCTCAGAGAGGAGATGGATGAGCATGACCTACGTTCTGAGGCGAGTGTCAAGAATATTGATGTGTGGAAGGAGGAAGCTCATTTGGCTGGTGCTGCCCTGGGGGACACTTGCACAACTCATGATGTCTCCTGCGTCCCATCCCTGGGTGTCTGGGGCTTTCAGTGCCCACATGTCTTCTGGAGGGCCACCAAAACCCCAAACAGGGTGTTGTGTTGCCCTACAACTGCTGCCAGGCAACCTTGAGCTCCATACATGCTTATGGGAGCACACCTATAAATCTGATTTAGGATTTCCAACCCATCCCTGGAAATGTTGAAGTAAAATACAATTTTTCTTCCCTCTCCCCTCCAATCCCTACAATAGCAGGCTCCAAAGGTCTCCAATTCAGTGTCCTGAAGTTATTCCCTCTTTGGCTACTGAAGTATTGACGCAACCAGTGGCTCTTCCAATTTTTATGGATTATATTGGCAAAAATTGCTTTTAGGCAATTTAATGTGGATTAATGAAGCATGTTTCTGTGCTTGCACTTCTCACCTGTGTCCACCTGGCCATATCCAGAGGACACACACACCTCACAGAACACAAAGCTGCATCTTCCATCCATCCTCAGCCAGCAGCAAGATCAGGCAGGAGATCAACGAAACAAAGCAGGAGCTTCCCTTGGAGAAACTGCAGCAACTAAAACCTCACCCTAATCCAATCCCCAGCCTGTCCCCCAAGTTCCAAGAGGAGCTCCAGCTCTGGATAGATCGTTTTTGGTGGAGATCAACGGGAGGCAAGAAGCTGGACTTGAAAAGGTCTCTAGCACGTCACTAGGAGAATTTACTTCTTGGTTGCACACTTCAAACACTCAAAAAACTACCAGAGAAAGCAAGTATGAATGGCAAAGCTGTCAGGGAGGCTTGATGGAAGGCATGGAGATGGAAAGGGGAGCTGGAAAGGTCACCCAGGTAGGTGACAGCCCGGCCAAGTAGGTCAGGGACGTCATGTTGGCCGCGGGGCGTCGCCTTCACTCCTCTTGACAAGCTGAAGGTTTCACAGCCCTCCTTCTGCACTTGTTTTATAGTCAGGTTTTTTCCTCAAAGCAGCCTTTTTTTGGTTTTCCTCTTTTTTTGGGTGCATGTCAGGGAGGTGCTGCCAAGCTGGAGCGTGACACCCACTTGGCTGCCTTCCCTCCTCTCTTTTTTTTTCTGGGGTAGCATCTGTGCTTGTACAAACGTGCTGCCCGGGAGAATTCACCCAGGAAAGAGAAGGGAAGAGCTGCAGAACTTGGGGGGAGCAAGGGGAGGGAAAGAGGAGGCTGAAATAAAAATATGACTCCTGTATGTGGTGTTTTTGAAGGCTCTCCATGCTCCTGGCAAACCCCTCGTGCGTATCTTGGCCATTTTATTGGCATCACTCCTCCACACACTGCGCTTGCTGGGGGGTGAATCCTGCTCAGTTTGCCCCTATTTTTCCTCACCAGCCTCCCCTGAGCCCTGCACTATAAAACAATGATGGTAACAGGTCCACACAGCCTCCAGCTCTGCTTTTTTGCAACCCAGTTCTATGGTTAAGATCCTTCATGGCTGCTCAGGGGATCAGTTTGGAGCAGAAGATACGTCAGAAATTCCTACGTGGTGATCAGGAGATCACTGTGACTCCTTTCCACGCCTGAAGCTGGGGAGTTATCCTTTGCTATTCCCAATTTTAAGCCCAGGAGAAAATGGCAATACAAAATAAAACACCATTGCAGCAAAACTTGCTGTATTCTTTCACCTAATTTAACCAAAGAGACACTTTTCTCCACATCTGCCATGAAACTCTGCAATGGCAGGACAAAAGCAAAACCCTTCTTGGTTCTGCAACAAAAAGGTCCAGCCTTACTACAAATTTAAGCCTTTTGTCTATTCCTCCAATGCCAAACATCTGCCAGGTCTCTGAGACGTGGAGAGGAGATCACAACATACTTTGTGCCTCAGGAGCTGACCGAGAACCTTCCAGGGCACACACCTCTCTGAAGACACTCCTATGGAGCCACCACCTCTCCTTGACTCACAACTACAAACTCTTCCAGAAGCACAATGTCCTTGAATGACATCCCACAACGACTTCCCCATGGACCCAGCTGAAGAAAGCCAACTGTAGATGAGCTCAGGATGCCTTGGTGGTGTCCATCCCACATCAAACCCTTCTCTTCAGGCCCCCTGGTCCAACTACTCCTACACATTGATGTATTTTGGCTTGCTAGGACACGATGCAAGAGCTTTCTAACAGCTTCTCCACACCACAGAGGTCCTGAGATCCATCACTGGTCACACAGACCTTTTGAAGCACAGCCAGAAGAGTCCATTAAGAACATGTTTTATATAAATGAATACCTGCACCTCCTATTTTTATACGCCCATACCTGTTATTATTGTCTTAGAGGAGTGAGCTGTACAGATGGAATTTTATCTGCCAGAGCCAATATTCAAAGTGGGAGAAGCTGAATAGAAAAGAAAGGGCAATTTTGGGAAATGGAAGATTTAAAAATGGGTGAAAAAGCCCTACAGAGAAACCAGAATTTTACCTACTGCCTCTTTAAATGTTATTCACTCTTTTAAACAGTATTTTAAACCCAACAGCTGACACCCCTCTGCCCAGCCAAGGCCCTTTAAATCACTGGATGGGAAAAAAAATACAAATCCTCAGTGCCAGATGTGTCTAAAAACAGCCACAGCTCTCGTGGAGGAAAATGTTGAGCATGTATGATGCCTGAGCAAACACTAATAGATTATCAGTCCTGATATTATAGGCTAATAACAGCCCTTCCCATGGCTGCCTCATTTGCAGAGCACAGAGACAGGCTCCTGCTACTTGATTTTAAAACAATGTTTTTGATGTAATCCTTCCCCATCCTAGCAGATTGAAGCACACTTCCATTATTAAATGAAATGGTAAATGCAATTGTAAATGAAATACCCCCGGGAGGGGGTGGTTTGGATGTACACCTGACACAGCTTTAAATCACAGGCAAAATAAAAGAGGGAGATTAAAACCAGAGGGAGAGTTTTAGTTGGTTGGGTTTTTTCCCCTCCTCCTCCTGAAAAATAATTTCCCGTTATGTAACTGGCTAAGGCTGGGCTCTCACACACTGAATTTTAAGAAACACACAATAAAAGTCATGTTGCCTTGCTCTGCTGTGAGCTGGAGCAGATGCACTCAATGAAAAGAAGTGGAATCCTCAGCAAAACGAAGGCTATTTGTCTGTTTTTACTCAAATCTATTAAACCAGGCAAAAATTGCTCCTTGTCTCCACGTAGCTGCATTCTGAAGGTCTTTTAAAAATAACTCCACCAGTTCCTTCTTTCCTACCCCACCCAAATTTCTCTGTTATCCCACCAGATGCATTCACACAAGTCTGGGTAGAAGCCTTTGTTATCTCCAGGCTCAAGTTCCCACCTCCCATGTCTAAATGATCAAATTATCCCATGTTTGTATTGCAATTTGACATGATGATCCTCCTTCCACAAAAGATGATGCTTCAGTCACTTCTAAGCAGCAACTTCCCTTAACACACAACTCACTTATTACAACTGTCATGCTTTCATCTCGTGCTATTTTGATATCTAACATTTCATGCAGAAAACATCCCATGCAACAAAATTCTGAAGAAATTCAGTTCTATGAATATTTCAAATTTAATTTTTTTTTAACATTTCAGGCTAGATCAAACACAACCATTTAAATGTTGATGTTTTCTGCAAACAGAGCCTAGCATCTCATTAGAACTTTAACTCCCAGATCCTTTAGGAAGGCTCCGTAATTCCTAACAGCTGATTTACAGAAAATAGAGCTGCTGGGCATAAAAATACACTTAACAGCCATTAACTAATTCCAACTAGTGCCAGGGCTGGCAAACAGCTGCTGAGCACCATCCTCTTGAGCATCCTCCTCCGAGGGTGGCTCTGGAGCTAATCAAAGTGTCTGGAGCCCAGAAAACCAGGGAAATGTTTTTCCAAGGGTCTCCTTCCATTTATTTCTCCTGGGTATCCCTTGCCATTGGAGATCCTCTTTAAGAAGAAGGTATCTGGTTGAAGAGAGCTTGGGAAATCAGGTGTAATTCAGGTTGTGCTGAGTTTTGGGATCACGTTTTTATGTGTAAGCAGGAAGAGTCTCTTTGGTTTCTCAAAGCTTTACCCTCTTTGGAGCCTGCTCCTTCTTCTGATCAACACCCAGATACTGAGCAGAGGACAGAAAGCTCAGAGGGCACAGAAAGGCTCAGGTTTGCTCAGGAAGATTGGTTTCTATGCTCCAAATAAAGCAAAATGCATGTAAATGATACACCATGGACTGGGACGCAAAAGGAAGGACCTCTAGAAATGTCTCTGGTCTGCTCACCTCTACTCAACACACAATTTCTGCTTGATCCATGACTTTTAACAGAATATAAAATGCTACAGAAGACTGTACGTGCCAGGATAGGAGAAAAACAACCAGTAAAGTCTTGGGGAAGCGAGTGGGAGCTGGTGCTTGGAGCAAGCTCTGAGAATTTTGCACCGTTCTGATGGAAACACCAGCTGGAAAAAATATATTTGCATCAAAAAGTTCACCCTCACCCCAAACCCTGACAAATCTCTGCACCTCAATTCATCTCCAGGACTTAAATACTTCAGGGAAACCAGGGACAGCAAAATAGCCTGGTCAGATTTTGTATTTTTTTGTATCTATTAGTGTGACAAGTTGGTATATTTGCTTTTTATCTCCTACAGATCCAATTCTCAGCCTGGATATCCTGAATTTTCAGGCTACCAAGCTTCTATGCAAACCAAACAGCTTTCTTGATAAAGTTTACTCACAATATTACTGAAAACAAGCAGATGTGGTGCTTTGGGATGTGGTCTAAGAGCCAGGGAGATGCTGGGATGAAGGTTGGACTTGATGATCCTAGAGGTCTTTGCCAACCTAAATGATTCTATTATGGGAATGAAGCACAAATGAATCCTGCAACTTTTAATTCCCACTCACCAGTGACTAAATTAAGGGCTGAGCTTTAAAGGCACAAATGGAAATGCTCTTTTTCCTTCAGCTACATCAACAAGAGTGGAGGAGCTGCAAGGCAGTGGAAGGGCTGGAGCCCACCATGCTATGGGCATCTCTGTCTCACCTTTGAGCATCACCCAGAAGAAACCCATATAGGACCAGTTTTCTTGTCTGCTTTCTATAGCTCTCCATAAATTAAACTAAACTCCCCACAGTTGTTATTCTTGAGTAAACACTGCACTACCTTCCATGATCTTGGAAGCCTCCAGGCTCCACTCAATGAGCTGAGACACCTCCTTTATTCTGCTTTTGTACCAAAAGTGCCTGGATTAGGTAGACAAAGCAAGATAAAAAATGCCAGTTCTCCACCTGACTCTATTAGGAAATGATTTTCTAGGTGGAGACCAGCTCTGTTCTTATCTTATGTGCCCCAGACTTGAGCTATTTGGGGACAGCTGTTTCTCAATGATCTTGAAACGTGCATGTCCATAAATATGGGGCATAACGTGGCCCCATCTCCCAGAGGGAGAAGCTTTCCTCGAGCCACCAGCCAAAAGTTCTTTAATTTCACACCCTGCCATACAAACTATGCTGGGTTTTTCTTTTCTAGAGCTCATCTGCTGCCTCTGCATGAAGTTTATGTAGATTTTCATAAATCCTTGCACCTGTAACAATTGCAGCAACATCTAGAAGCTTCAGATTCTCCAAGAAATATCTTATTTGTATTATTCTTGCACTGCCAAACTCCAAGGCTACGTGTGAGGCTGCCACCCAGCTGCCAAAACATCCACAGGTGGGTTTTTTCCCCAATTTTTAAGTGATTTGATGGAAAAGCAGCCACGTTTCCTAAATTATCTATTTGTTTGGTGTGACCAACTCTGACCTGGAGCCCGGGGAAGCAGAGCCAAGCCCATCTCCATATGCAAGGATGCAATTTCCTTGGTGTTCTCAGAGAGCTGCAGCAGAGAAATGGTTGGATGCTCAGCTCCATGTCTCACTTGCTAATTCCATCAAGAAGAAAGGAAAACCTGGTTGACAAAGGCATGAGAGCTTCTATCCCACAGCTTTATTCTTCTTCACCAGTGGAGGGAACGGCTGGCGTGGCAGGAGACACAAAATCTAATTGAAGGTGACAACGTCAAGTGGTTTACACTCAAAACCTAACCTACTTTGAAAGTCTGGGGAAGGAATCTAGTCCCACGTTCTCATGTTTTATTCCTGGGGCAAAAAAAAGTCACTGTCTCTCTCACTGGCTGGAGTCCTGGCTGCTCTCCAAGCCTGTGACACACCATGAAGATGACTCTGACTGAATGGGGTGGGCTCTGGACCAAGCCTGTGGAGAAACCCAACGTTCCTCAGCTGTGCTGGGTCAGTGCACTGCTGGAGGTCTCCACATTTGCTTTGCTAGGCATGGCTGCTTCTCCCATTCCAAGGGATTAGAGGCTAATGATGCAGACTGGTGGCTTCTGGCAAAGCTTCCTCTCCTCAAACATCAATATTGGACTGTACTGATTTTACAGCCCAAGAGTCGTGCACTTTTAAAGAGGCTCTGAAGAGCCCAAGACTCTTCTTCACCCTCATCCCACAGCCCTGGCCCAGCCGAGGGAAGATGATGCCTTAGCACAGATGGATCTTGCCCTTTTTGGTGGAGCTTTCAGTTTGCTTGGGCAACACAGCCATCTGCTGGATCATCACTTGCCTGAGGAAGGAAGGTCCCGGTGCCAGAAAACATTCTGATAAAGATCCAAGGCTGTCATGAAGATGTGAAATCCCATGGGAAAACAGGGAGAGCAGGGAATGGAGCAGCCACGAGCAGCATCAGCAGGAGATCATCAGCAGAAGCACCAGCAGAAAGGCACGACCTGAGGGAGAGGTCTCCACCATTGAGGAACCCCAAACTACAGCTCCAACTGACCATTTGAGGGTGCACGTTTGTCACCAAAAGAGATTGTTTGGCCTCAAAACTCCTTCTCTCCCTTCCCTGGGACTTGATCTAATCAATGCTCATAGAGGGAGGTTTGCCTGGCCTGGGAGATGATATTATTGAATAGGTCTATCAGATTTGTCAGTGTCTTGGCTGGCAATTCTCATGAATATCTAACATTGAAAGATGGCTCATCCACACTGACTTATTCTGTGGAGTGCTCAGAGTGGCTCGGAAAAAATCCCCGTAATTTGATAATGAGGAAGGATAAAATCAGGTTAGGGGGATAATTGCTAATATCCAGATCTTCAGGAGGGAGGATAAATACTGAGGAATAAAAATAAATAGGCCAATGAATAAAGAAGATGGGAGCTCCTTGGTTGCCTAGGCTCTGGATGCTGAAAGGGCGCCCAAAAATCCAACTTCTTTAGCCAGATAATGGGGAAACTCAAGAAAACATCAATCTCAGGACCTCCAGCTCCAATACTTCAAATCCCAAACATACATCACACTTAAAATGTTAAAAAATTGCAAAGTAAAGTGGATTTCTATGGAATTTGATGGAAAAATCCCACCCAATCATTTATTGACTAAACCCAACTCTTGGTTCACAAGCTTTACCAACCTGATACTTGATGAAATGAATTAAAATCCCCCCCCCCGAAATAAATATTTGGGGGTTTCAGGGAAACGAGAGGCCAGAATTGCACAGAAAGAGACACAAACACATACATGTGCTGGGTTGACATGTAGGACACGAGTGGACTGGTGGACATGGAGAGGTGGATGCCACCAGAGATGGGCCACCTATGGCTCACTCTTCCCATATTTGCTTTGCTTTTTGGGTTACAAACACTAGTTACAATAATAGAGTAAATCCAGAGTAAAGTAAAAGCCCTTAAAAAAACCCCAAGATGATGCAACCTGACCTAGAGATGTCCCTGCTTATTGCAGGGGGGTTGGACTAGATGACTTTTGGAGCTCCCTTCCAACCCAACCCATCCTATGACTCTATGAAGCTTAATGCAAGGATTTCTGCTCCAAAGGAACGAGTTCTCTTGGGTTTATAAAGGGAAAGATTTGATGAGCTGAGTAGTTTAATACGAAGAAAACCCAGCTGGGTGTTGGGACTCGTGGTTGTCTCCAAGCCTGGACCCCACGTGGAGGGTGATGGAAACCCCCCCAACACTCAGCTCCCACCACTTCTGCAGAGAGCATTTGGCAGGGCTGCATTAGCATAATTGACAACATCAATTATGGCCACTGCTCTTCCCTCCCCTGGGAAGGCCAGTCCATGCCAGTCAACGGTCTAAAAGCAGGTGGTGCTCATGGGTCTTTTACTGCTGCTAAATGGTGGGGAATAAAAGCGTGCTCTGGAAATTGCTTCACAAGGCACCAAGCTTGAGGAGCTGCTGCTTTTCCATGCAAAGCTCCCCATGGAGGGACCGTTTCCCTTCTGAAGGAGGGGGATAAAGTAGCATGTTCCACCTTCCTATAATACCCATCATCAGATGTTTCTGCACTTGAAAGGACAAGGAGCTTCCTGCCCACATGTCCACCAAGCCCCATTTTATTCCACTGTCCTCCTTTCCACCAGCTGTCACCAAAAGGCTACAGCTTTTGGACACAACAGTCCATGTCCATGGGTGTCCCAGCCACAGCCATCCGGGGACACTGGAGGTGTGTGGATTGCCCCACGTGAACGTGCAATTTTCACCCCACGTGCTGTAAAAATGAAATTTTAAGCAAGAATGATAGCGATATGCACAAGAAGAAGACATCAGGTGGCACAAGCAGCTAAATCAGTCAATGGTAGTTGATGAGACCCACCCAGGGGACAGAGTAGATGACCTTGAGGAGCCAACTGGGGCCTGAGCCATACCAGAAGCCATGAAGAGCTGCTCTCCAAGGTGCAATGATGGTGCCAAAGAGGCACCCACTGGACCTCCCTGCTGATTCAGGATGTCTCCATCCCTCCCATGGCTCTAGAGGAGTGAGCTGCCCTGTCTCCTCTTGCTCCCACACTCCTGACCTCTTGGCACTCAGAGACCACCTCCACTACAGACCTGCTCCTCTTTGCCATCACTCTGCCCAGTAACTCTCAACCCTCGACAATGTTTTGCTGCAATCTATTTTCTTCTTCCACCCACCATCTCTCCTCTCAAGTGTGGGCTGAAATATCACCTCTCTCCTCTTCTCTTCCTCCTGCCCACTTGAGCTGAAGGTGCCTTCTGTGCACCTCTTCCTCCATGACCCATGACTTGCTGTCATCACTGCCATCTCCTCCTCCTCCTCCTCCCTAATCCTCAACTCCTCCCTTCTTGCTGCACATGATCTGCTTCACGTGTCAATGTGGTGTCTCCTCTCTAGGTGATGTGGGTCATCCCAAAGCTGAACCACCACCAGTAGGACAGGTTGCATGATACCTAAAAATGGGCTTCATCTTGACTTGGGGATCCACCTTCTCCTCTCAGTTCTCTCCAGGAAGATAAAGGATTTAACACACTAATATTATTTCAACACAACAATATCACTTGTCCTTATTTCTAAATTAATTTTGGCCTACTTAGCTGGATCTCCTGCCCATCTCAGGACACAACCTCAGCCCTTCCAGCCTCCCAGAAGAAAGCTGAGTAGTCAAGGGTTTGGGCTCTCTTTGCACGTCCCACCCATGGAAAGGCTCCTCAGCAGTAGGAAACACCCAGACCGTGTCTCACCTCTTGATCTTCTGGAAATTAATCCCAACATTTCCTTCCCACAGGAATTCCCAGCCTCCCTGCTTCGTGCTGCAGCCACCCCCAGCACCCCTCTGCCTCCCAAGACATCACTTATTCACAGCTCCACCTTTTAATCATCACCAGACATTTTTAAGCAGGAACAGAACAACCATTTCTAAGGACCATGGACCCTTTCAAGGCAGGGACATCACGTCCCAAAGGGCCCTCACATGAGGTGACCAGCTGGATTTATGCTCAGGAGACCTCCCTGCTCAGGGAACGTCCAGACCTGGGGAGCATCAGCTGGATCTCACCCTCTATTTACATGTTTTTAATTCCCAATGCCATGTAAAGCTACTCAGCTGTTATATTTTATTGTGGCCTCTCAATAAATTGAAGCCATTTATCACTTAAAACAAAGAATTTAAGACCCCCATTAACTCCCTCGTTAAACACCGACGGGCAACAGGACCAGAGAATATTATGGCAACGTTTCATGGGATCACAGCTGTGCTGAGCTCTGGATTTTCCCTTCTTCAAACCTGGAGATCATGACAAAAACATGTATAATCTAGTCAGTAATTTTCAATACCTAATTCTGGCAAGGTTTGCAATGGTATTTTCACTGTCAGAACAAGCGTTTTATGGCCAGAATAGACAAAAAAATGGAAGAAGCCCATTTAGTAAGAAGAAAAAAGAATTTCCAGCAAGAGAAATAGGAATGTGAAGACTGTTTGCTTAAATAAACCACCCTAGGAAAAGAGGACACGTCACCTGAGGAGCAAAGGGAGTTTCTGGGGGTTCTCAGGGAAGAGGGAACATACCTGCATAATCTGTCCTTGCGTAATGCCCGTCTTCTGACTTTGTGGTCGTGGTGGTGTTATCTGAGTGAAGAAAAAAATAAGATGTTCAATCTCTTGGGGGGCTGCATTTGATCCAGATTATGCCCCAGCTGCCAAAAATCCCCAACATCCCTGCCCCCTGCAGAGCTCCCCAGGTGACAGCAGCAGGATCGGGCTTCTTGGGAGGAACCATGAAGCATCTTCCATTGAGAAAATGCAATTTTTGTGTGCTAACAGATTGCAGCTGGGATAAATGCATCAGTCTGAAGGGGCACTTGTCATTTCTGCTCTACTCGAAGTAATTGGGGGGGTTTAATATGGGCTGCCAGGTAGGGTGGTTAAAGAGGGAGGAATAAACCAGGATGTGTTTCCAACACCTGCACAGAGCAGCCTTGGGAGTGGAGGTTCTGAGGATTTATAGGTCAGAAGCTAAGGGGGAAAAAAAGCTATTAAGAGGCTGAGCCTCAACAGACACTTTATTTACGGGAGCTATTTAAAGGCAAATTTCCTTCATTTTTATTTCAGGCCAAAATAGGGGTTTTAAAGTCAGCTCAAGGGTTACAGGTGATGGAGCAGCCCATGAGGTGGGTGCAGAGAAGGAAAATGTCCTTCCAGGTACATCGAAACAGGCACCAATGTTGTGTTTGGGACCTCTTTGGCCCTCTGAGATTGCTCCAGCTATGGGAGCAACAGAGGAACCATCCTGGGGGGTGGCAAAATACATCTGAGGAGCTTCTCCTGCCTGGAGAGCAGAGCCCTGGGCAAGATGCTGTGGGCAAAATGAAGGTGCTTGGTTTTGAGAGCAGTGCAGAGCTGGAGACCCCCTACTCCTGAGGTACCAAGGAGGACTCTGCCCCCTCCCACACCCTGCAAGAGTCTACTGAAAATGTAAGAGGTGCCAAATAAGAAGCCAGCTCCAGTTTTCTTTTTTCTTTCTCCCACAGAAAAATTGCAAATGTTCTTTGCGATGGGTTTTGTTGTGAGAGTTACCTTGACATCGACCCAGAGACATGACTTCAATCTTCTCCTGCTTCTGGCATGATGCCTCTTTGATTTGACACGCGTTATCATAAGATTTCCCATCGGAAGCACAGAGGGGGTTGAAGTTGGTTTGAGAACAGTCAATGTTGCACACACACCTGCAAAAGATGAAGAAAGAGGGAAAATAAGAGAAGAGGCTGATATGAGAGTTTTCTCCTGACATACACATCTCAGGAAGGAAAGTGTTTGCATTTTCCTGACTGATCAATGCAAATCAATGGAATGAAGGTAAAAAGATCTGCTGAGGGGTCATCTGTGTTTATGGGTGGAGATGAAATGCAGGGAGAGGGGGGAAGAGACATAGAGAATTAAAAAGCAAGTGGAAGGAAAGATAAAAAAAGAGCGTTCTACATGGAAAATTATGCCCCAGCATTGCCACTTGTAATTTCTTGTAGACCAAAGAGCACCCAAGCAGACACGGAGATAATTTGAGCTGCTGTGACCTCCTGCAGTTAAGGAAGCCACAAAATGCAGCTCTGCTGAGGTGCTGCCCCTTGTAGGTAGCTCTGTATCAATGTGGTTTGATATGGACTCATGGTTTAATTGTGATAATAATTACTGCACCTATAGGCACTCTGATCATCATCAGAGATGTGAGTGAAGCCTCTTCTCACCCCACTGGGATAAAACCACCTGCCAAGACCAAGACTGACAACAGTGATGCAACCGGGGTGGGGTGGTGGGATGTCCCCCAGCTCCTGGACACCACGAGGCTGCTCAGGATGAAACCCAGGGTTAGACACTTTGTGCACAAGCACTTTTTGAGCAACTCAGCAACCACAAAGCCTTAGCCAGGTGTCACCCAGGAAGGTCAGAGCCTGCTCCCAACCTGGTGACGTGCTCTGTGCAAGGTGAAGGCTCCCAAGGGCGACATCAATATGGGCAAAGGTAGAAGAGCAGCAGCCCTGTCCTCAGGGAGCTTTGGGGCATCTCCAGAGCCACAGTGACCCAGCTCCTGAGCTCCTGAGCTGCAAACCAAGGCACAGCAGGGGATTCACTTCAAAAGTCTGGTCTGGATCTGAACTAACACACTAATGTGGACACGTCCTGGTCCCAACAAGCCTCATAAGCTGCAGAAACCTAATGACTTCCATCAACAGCAGGCTGCAGCCTTTTTTTCTTAGGTTTCTCTCATTGCATCATCATCAGCAGCAATGCCAGACACCCTTGGGCATCTGCAAGGGCAAGGTGTCCTCATCTTCTGTCCCGGAACCATGCCACCTACCAGCTCAGGCTGGTGTTACCAGTGAGCTGCTCCTGCTTGGGGACAAAGCCAGAGGTTCCACCTGGCAGCTGCCCCAGCTCTTCCAAGCACGTAATTGCTCACAGGCTGATATCTAAAACTCTTCCCAGCTCCTGCTGACCTTTAAGGCACCCAATGCTCCATCTCCAGCCCACTGGTTGCACTGAACCATGGGCTGCCCCCAAGGGATGGAAATGTCACCTCCAGCCTCGCTGCTTGGCTCAAGCAAGGGTTTAAAAGTCAGGTCACCTCCCATTGATGCTTTCGACCATTGGAAGCGTAGAGGGAGATACTCAAGAGAAAAACTTTGGTGGGAAGAGGAAACATCAGCAAAGAGACAACGTGGGTCAGATTCCTCCATCACCCTCCTTTGGCTTCTGGCCTCCACAAACATGCCCAGGGTGATGAGATGAGTGGAACCAGCACTTGTCTTTTTTTTAGACACTCTTTACATTGGGTAGATCTATTGCCCAGGGTGATGAGATGAGTGGAACCAGCACTTGCCTCTTTTTTAGACTTTCTTGACATTGGGTAGGTCTATTGCCCAGGGTGATGAGATCAGTGGAACCAGCACTTGCCTCTTTTTTAGACTTTCTTGACATTGTTTTCCCCAAATGTTCACAAAACACAGAAAACTCCAGCTCAAAAAGAGGCCAAAAAAGCTTTGGTGAAAAATTGAATTAAATGATTTCATAGCTGGTGGAAGAACCTGGCTCCCTCTGTAACTTCCCCACACTGATGAACATACAGCATATAACAAACACCCAATCCAGTCCCTTCCCCAAGAAGCTCCTTATCAGCAGAATGAGGATGTTCTGCTCCACTGAAACATTAACCATCATTTCTCTCCCTGCAGCCCTTTCCAGCTCCCCACCTTAGTCCAACTCCCTTCATTAGGACACATTTACTGCTGAAGACATCTCAAATTCTTCCCACGTCTCTCCACCATTTGCATTTCAGATGGGACCCAATCAGCCATATGCTCCTTTTTTTTGGTAATAAACCAGCTTCACTTCTCCACATCTCACCACAAAAAAAAAAGTGAGTGCAGGTTAATACATATTATGTCGCAAGTCAAGAGAAAATTAAGTGGATGAGAAAATTAAACCAAAAAGGGGCTCTGCAGGGGATATCCAAGCAGCTCTGGATGCAATTTCAGAAATGCCTGGGGGATGCAGGAACCTCTGCTCTGAGTCAGGCACTTAAGAGACATCTTTTGAAAGGTGTTTAGATGCTTGGAGAAGCATGCAAACACTTGTCTGGGGTTTTTTACATCTCACAGACCCATCTCAAAGACCATTTCAGAGCCCATTAGGTGCTTATTTGCATCTTCTGATGCCTTCCAAAAAACCAGAGTTGCAAAATGACTTTTGTGACCTCTGCCAGTGGAAGTGAGAAGAGAAGGAAGGTTTTTAACTCCATACTCAAATCTACACTGCAAGACCTCTGCATGAAGAGGAGGCACCACAGGAACACCATGAGCCAACCATGATGTCAGATTGTTTGTGTGCAAGGGAGAGCAGAAAGGGACAACCCCAGGATCACAGAATGGGTTGGCTTGGAAGGGACCTCAAAGATTTACCCAGTTCCACCCCCCTGCCATAGGCAGGGACACCTCCTACCAGACCAGGTTGCTTCCCATCCAACCTGGCCTTGAACACCTCCAGGGATGGAGCACCCACAACCTTCCTGGGCAACCTCTTCCAGTCTCATCACCCTCAGAATTTCCTAATTTCCAATCTAAATCTCCCCTCTGATGACACTATTTGGCTGAGTGAAACCCCCCCCCCAATAAACCTGTCACCCCAGTCTCCTTGCTGCAAGGACCCACCATCTTCAACCCCCCCCAAGTTTTCAGTGGGCAGCTTCTACTTTGCACCTCCAGCTTCTTCTGCACTTCTAAACTCAAACCCCACTTTAAGGCTGCACCACTCAGTCAACATCAAACCCACGTTGGGAAATGCTCAAGGTAGGATGGCATCAGGAAGATTAATGGGCCTGGGTTGCCAACTCTGCTTCATTTCCAGGGCTCATCTTATCAGGGAAGATGACAGGCTGCTCGAACATGAGAGGAACAAGCTCTCTGACACCTCCACCCCTGAAGCCCAGAAGAACAAACTGCAGAGCAAGAGATGGGGCACTGACTCCAAATGTGCCTGCCCAGGCACACACAGCCACAGAGCACCCACCACCCTTCAGCAGCACCCACGAGATGATGCAATAAATACAAAACAATTGGCACTGAAGGTATTTGAATGAAATCCTGTCACCAAAGGTGAAGGTGCCTTCAGAAAGTGGGGCTGCAAACGTGGGACTGTCTCCTTAAACAAGCAGAACCTGATTGTGACAACCCATCTTGGCTCCTAGGTCAGAGGGTTATATAAAAGATAGGATCTATCTCTTATAGATATAAAAGATCTCTGGATGTTCCATCCCTGGAGGTGTCCAAGGCCAGGTTGGATGGGACCTTGAGCACCCTGGTCTAGAGGGAGGTGTCCCTGCCATGGCAGGGGGGTGGAACGAGATGA
Organism: Brachypteracias leptosomus; assembly: GCA_013401335.1. Taxonomy (NCBI): domain Eukaryota; kingdom Metazoa; phylum Chordata; class Aves; order Coraciiformes; family Brachypteraciidae; genus Brachypteracias; species Brachypteracias leptosomus. The sequence goes on along the minus strand of VYZX01021584.1, from coordinate 385,806 downwards.
TCTTTGAGGTCCCTTCCAACCCAACCCATTCTTTGAGAGTCCTAATGGTGTTCAAGACTTCAGATCCCATAAGATCCAGGATTCCCCTACCCCAAAAAGAGCCTCACCCCAACACTTGTCATGCCCCCACATCCCGTCCTGCTCCTCCCTAGCTCCCAGAGCTGGTGCTTCCCATCTCACCCTCAACCTGTTCGTGTCCAGGCTCTGCCCTGGCATCTTCTCACTCTTCCACAAGTGACAAACTCAGGGTGTCCTCATCTCCTGTGGTTGTTGACTCTACCAGCCCTGGGGCTCCCCCCAGGTCCCCCTGCCCACACAGGACAGGGAGGACACCTCCTGCAGCTTCTCACTCCCTGGGGCTCTTCAGGATGCCTCTAATTTTAAGCCATTTGATCATCTGCCCATTTTCTCCTCCTGGCTACAACTCCTGATGATAGCTCTATCAATAAATCCATTTGGCTTTGGCGTCCCTAAGCGTAGTGCTGAAGGCAGCTTGGCAATATAAAGGCTGACTGAGCTTTCCTCGAGCTCCAGGAGCTGTGAGAAGGTCAATGAGGTCTCCTAGGGGGGGTCACGGGATGAAACTGTACCCAAGAGCATACACAAAGTACATGTGGAAGGCTTGAGGATGCCTCCTGCAGGCTGAAAAGCAGCTGTGAGACAGGAGAGCTTCCAAGAGGTCCTGCAGCTCCCCTGTCCCACAGGCCCACCACCTCTTTCAAGCAATGGACTCATCTATTAATTGATTAAAATCTGTAAACAGTGATTAAACCTTCTCATGTCTATTCTTCCAGGTCATTACAACAGCCTCTGATGAATCCCACTCCTTTTACATGCTTCATCTTATGCCATTTCAAATCTTGGAGGAGCTGAGCACCCACCAACTCACTCTGTTGTTTTGGGGATCAAGAAGGCAAAAAAAATAATAAAAACAACCCAAAAAGACTGTGCCAACAGGCAAACCTGGGCATCTCCTTGGGGGATTTGGGGCTAACTCCCTTAGAGGACCCTCCTGAGGACATCATGTCCAGGCAGGTAAGATGCTGCCAAGCACCTCGTTGTGCCTCAATCTCTGTAGAAATTAATTAAATCAAGGTATGATGGGTGAGCACAGAGGCTCCTAACCCCTGCAAATACCACACAGGATTATTTTCTGGGCACAGAGAGTATCTTTGGCTGTCCCTGCAGGGAAAAACTGCATTTTAAGGAGGTGTCTCAATAAAATGGTTGTCTGGCCATGAAGAGCAAGGGGAAGGCTATAATTATATTTCCTCAGTTCATGAATAAAGTATAATCATGACAAAAAGAACCCCACTCAATGCTTTATCTTTACTCCTGAGATGACTACGTGGGCTTTGTTTTCAGCAATGAAAGAAATAATTTGGAAAAAAATTACTATGCAATATCTGCACATAGTGTGAGGAAGGTTTCACAGGTAGGAAAGGAGGAGGATAAATGAGACACCAGCTCTACAAAAAGGGGTTTAACCGGGAGCAGATGCAGGCACGTTCTTGTCAGAGGGAGCTGGCAATGGCAGCTCTGCCCTGTTCAGCATCTTTTAATTAGCCCTCTGCAGTTGGGAAACCTGAGAACGTTGTTTGCTGCTACCTCTGTTTATTAAAGATTCATATTCAGGCTTTACTGGCCATGGGTCATTTGCTTTTTGGAAGCAGAGCAACAGAAAATTGTGTCTGAGATAGCTGCAGAAAAAAAGTCCTTAATGAAATGACTAACGTCTTCAGCCAAGTGCCTCCTTGATTACAGGGTCCAAGCAGCAGAACAGCAATAAATCTGCCACAAAGAGAATTGTCACTCAAGGGAAAAAGGCATCAAACCAGACAGACAGGGAGGCAAGGGCTAAAAATGTGAGAATGCAAATCTCCTGTTCTTTTTGCTAGCCAGGGCTCTGCCATGTGAGCACACGTGCTCATTTGGTCAAGTGTGAGATCCCACCATCTCCGTTTTCCAGGGGAGGTGCTGTTCCACTCTGCAGTCCTCCAGGCCAGAATAAAATTAAAAAATAAGGAAAAAAAGAAAACCACAACCCAACAACCTTCTGCAGCACCCAAAAAGCCCAAAGCTTTTCCTTTGCCGTAAACCAGTGCAGAAATACAAACACGCTGCTTGTACATTTATGGTGTTTCCACCAGAGAGATTTCTTCTCTTCCTATGCTCTGGCTAGAGGAGACTCAGCAGAAACTCAAATTTCTGCTTGGGTCCTCTTCAAGCCCCTCTGAGTATTAAATGTCCATTCCAAGCAAACCTGGCTGTATAAAGAGCCTCCAAAGGACCTTCCTCTGACCCTCATCTTCCACCTCTGACCCTCAGCCCATCTACAAGTATAGCAAGAAGCTTCACAGTAACCTGTAGCAGCCATGACTTGGTGCTGTTATACCCATTTTACAGAGAGAGAAGTTTCAGTCTAAAGTCCTGGCACCTCAATTTGGAGTCAACAGGGACTTGGCCAAGCTCAGGAACCCTCCAGTGGTCTCCGTGGAGCACATCTCAAGAGGATGGCATCCAACGATGCCTCCAGCCAGGAGACAAGACTGCCTGGCATCATTATCTGGATTAGCTGAACTTCAGGTGCACAGACATTCAAATACATAACAAAATATATTCCCAATGCACACAATATTTGTCACTCCCCATGAATCAGACCCTCCAACCTGCCTGTGCTTGGCAGGAGACTGAAATCCTATCACCACACTCTCCAGAACACCACGAAGAGGCTTAAGGACCAGAGATGCTGCACGTCCCCTTCCACACAAACTTCCCTCTCTTTTTGAGGGCGATGCACAGAACTTCCAGCTGCGGTGCAGAACAATAAAAAATACATATTTTATAATGGCAGCACAAAAATAGCATGCAATATTTCTTCCCTGGCCCTCCTCGTGCGTCCAGACCAGAGGAGAAGGAGACGCTGCCTCGTTTCGGGTGCCTCCCATTCACTGTTAGTTAGTTATTTAGCCACCTCATTTATTTCTCTTTTTTTTTTCCTGTCCTTTGCAGCTCTGCACTGAGGGTTTCAGCTCGTCTGCTTTTCACAGTGGCTTCCCTGGGATGTTTTACCTATTTCCACTGTTCAAATGTTTATCTTCACCGGGAGCAGAAGCTTGATTCCCTCTGGGTGATGCAATGTGTCTGCACGGCCCTTCTGCAGCATCCTCTTAGCCAAACAATTAGAAATCACAGGGACCACGCACGGAATTATCAGCACGTTGCATGGAGATTTTTTATTATTGTGTGGAGCAGGATGAAAATGATTTGAAGGACCCCAAAGCATCACGAGAGGAAGCGATGAATAATCAGGTGATTTTAAAAAAAAAATTTAATTTTTAAATTTTATTTTATTTCATTTGTATTATATTTTTTTTCCCCCTGACTGCAAGAGGCCAAGATATTGTTTACTGGACACATGTCAAGCTATAATGCACTGAAGTGGGGAATATATTTGTTATGGGGAATGTATTTATTGATGCCCTTCCTCGCATACCAAACGCAACATGCTCCGTGAGTCCAGGAGCTAAGGCAGCAATTGCCACGTTGCTGCTGGTCCTTAATAGCAATGCTTAAATAGATCTATGGATTTTTCAGCCCATATTTGTTGTGACAGCTCCTGGAGCTCATGTTAAAGGGGTTTCATGGACCAGTCCTGGAGGCATCTCACCTCCCAGCCACGAGGAGCTGCTTGCAAGCTTCAACTGCAGCTCCTGACAACGGCTTTAATCTGCTCTGCAAGAGGCTCCAACTCCTTTCCTAATTCTCCTTTTCCTTACTAATTCCTCAACAAAAAGCATCCCAGGCTTCACCTTTGCTTCCTCCTTACAATTCAAAGCACCAATTAGAATATGACCTTCATCTGGCTTCCCAATGCCCCCGACAGGCCGATGAATCGTGCGCTAACACCTTGAGGGCAAAACAAATGTCACACTTGGTTTTTATTACAAATATCACTCCTCTTTAAAAGCAAGGGAGTTGGGTCGAGCAGCCTGTGCTGGGCTGGATGCTTTAAACCCCCAAAAGCAGAGAAACTACAGAATGACACGGGTTTGAGATGGAAAAATCCTCGTGCCAGCCGGGCGGCTGGAGAGGAAAATTCTAATTCTGCTCACACACCAATCCAACTGTCTGCAGGTAGCCAACGTGTGAAGTTTATTTAGAGCACATAAAAAGGCATTTATTTTATTCTCTGGTTTGCCTACACTTGGTGTCCTTCACATCTCTACAGTCCGTGGTAAAACAAAGCTCTGCTGGCTGTTTCTCTCCCTCTGTCAACATTGGAGGCTGTCCTTCAGCAGCGTTTTATCGCCCTGTGCCTCAGCCTGCTGATGCTGTTTGCTCCTATCTTAAAGCCAGCAGAATAAGGAAAATTGAGCTGCAAATGCCATTATTTCAACCCAGCAGCCAGTGGATATTGCAATGTCTGGTGGGGAGCGTGGGACAACATCTAGCTGTAGGCTCTGGCATGGACCTTGCCATGCAGGATGGCTTGGTCCGCTCAGGAAGGCACCAAGGGCAGATTTTTGGTAATACCTTTGTTTACAACACTGGAAATTACTTCTGAAAGAGGCAAGTGGACTCTGATTTATCAGTGAGAGTAAAGTGATGATGGTTTTCCACCTAGCAGGGACCAGAGTGCTGCAAGCCCCATCTCAAGCACTATCAGGCAGTGGAACTATTAGGTCTAGGGCAGGGGACGGATGCTGTGGAGCAGAGGTCAGCCCTGCACGCCAGCTCCTATCGAGTTCTCCCTCCAGCTCATATTTAATGCATGGGATGTATTTTTAATGGCTCAGACGTGTGAACAAATCGTGGCCCTGATGTTCCAGCATGGGCGTGTGAAGGAGCCTCCGACCTTCTGCCACCGATGCGCTTGTCACTTCATGGTGAACATCAAGTGGGGAGAGATGGAGCATTCTATTAAAGACATTGATAATAAATTGGGAAGTGCTTTACCTTCAGCTCCCTGCTGACCTCTTCAAGCCAACACATGTAATCCTGAGCTGCAAAGTTGTACCTAAACTTGCTCACATAAAGCTCAATAACAACCACTCTGTTTATCGCCGAAAAGCTGGTGGGGAGATTGGCAAAGGTATAAATACCATTCATTGCTGGTGATCTCCTGCCCCCCGAAGGCTCCAAATCTCCCTCAGCTCACAGCATCATAAAACCAAGGCAGTAAATGTCACTCCTTCCTTGGTTGTGCATTAGGGCGGGTTTTTATTGGGACTAAAGAGGGTGTCACCGAGGCACCGCTGGGTGGGCTGCTGAATGTGGGCTGGGGAGAGAGGAAAGCTGATTTTTAAATGATAAAAAAGGGGGAAAAAGAAAATAAGGTGCTCTCCCAGGTCTTGCTCTCTCATGCTGCAACGCCCCAGTGCAGGCAGACCATGAGGTGTCAATGCACATTAATATCTGATGTGCATTATCCTATTATCCCCTCTGTGCAGCATCACAGCCCTCGTGGACCTCCCAGAGAGGAGGAGGAGCTGGGCACGACCTTTCCAACACCCTATTTGGCATGAGGAGAGCCCAACTCAGGCCTTCAAACACATCCCTCAGGGGTAGGCACCTTGGCTATGGAAACCCAACAGAACGTGGCTCTTTTGAGCCATGCTTGTGGTGCAGCTTTATTCCCTTTCAACTCCAACACTGACCTACTAACAACTGTGAAGATAAATGACAGCTCTGAGAATCTCACAAACCCTTCCTCCACTTACATTTCAGGGGGATTTGTGTCCTGCTCCTGCAGGACATGGCACTCTGATAAGACAAGAAACCCCCCCCCCAAATCTCTGAAGTTATTTCTGGCTTCTCACAAATCGATATTCCCTCTGAAGCAGTCATTAAGCCAAACTCTGCTTTTATCATCACAATTTCCAAGCTAATCTCTTGCACTCTGACAGGGTCTGTTCTCCCTCCTGCCAGCAAAAGGCTCCTCTGGCTACTCAGAAGTTCCTCCATGTTTATGAATACTGGGAGAGAATTTTGGGGTTGCAGAAGTTGGAAGTTCACCTTCTGAAGCTGAAAGCCAACTTTGAAAGAGGAGCAGAAAATAAAGAATCCATAAGCTTTGTGGCTGCGCAGGGAATTATCCCCTGGACACACAGAGAGCTTTGCTGTAATTGCCAAAGATAAAAAATGCCTTTTTTATTACAAACCCAAGCGTCGGGAGATTCTGGTTTTGGGATAAGAGATGTAGGGTCCCTAAAAGACCTACTTGGGTGAGTGGTACAGATGGAGCAGGGGGTAAGTCTGCATTTATCTGAGAACACTTAGAGCTGTGAGATACAGTCTCCATAACCGATTTGCTCCATGTATAGAGAAAATATAGCCAATTTCTTTGTGTAGGCTGAATTATTTACCAGACTCTTCCAAAGTGTATTGGTAATAAAACACTGTGAAGTAGAAGTAACTCCAGACAATCCTGGCTTATGTTAAAAACAGGGTTTGGGGTTTTTTTTAAGAATGTTATTAAGAAAATAAATCTGGCAAGGCAGAACTTTGTCAAATGAACATAAGTCTCTGAAGGATGCACTGATGGATGGAAAGGTCAAATTCTCCAAACCCTCATCCTAAGGGAGCTGGGAACCAGCTTCACTTCCAAATCAAACCTGCTCCTTTGGCACAGGATGAAGGATGCAAAGAGGGAAAGGTGATTTTTGGGGAGCTCACCTGACTGGGAGAAACAGCTGCTTTTAACTCGGACCAAATGAAACATAAGCGGAGCAAAACAATTCCCCCAGGTGGCCACATGAGCCATCGTTTCTCCAAGCATTAACTTTCTAGCCAAGTTCTAGTTTAGAAATACAACGTGCTCCTTCCTGCCTCCCACTCCTCAAAGACTGGACCATGAAGCTGCTCTCAGAGAAAAACCCTCAGATGACAAAGCCAACTTCTGGTTCCCACACCTCCCCTTGCTCTTTCTGCTGAGAAAGAGGAAAACCACGTGATCTAAGGTCTTGTAGAAGCCAGTGGTGATCTTCCTCTGGCTAGAGTAAGGCACAAAGTCACTTTTTCACAACTGGAGGTAGGGTTGTTATTAGGTTGGGGCTAAGACAAGTGTAGGAGGGTGTAACCTGCTTGGTGGGCTCCTGCTGTGCAATGCAGAGATTGCCTTGACTTCTCTCAACCCTATTACTAGACATGACCACTAAGCTCCACGTGAAGAAGCCAATGCAGCAGCTTCACATCATCTCAAGCAGAAATTTAAGTCTTTGCAAGATTGTTGGGGTTTTTTAATGATTTGATTCCACTCCTGGTTTTATTTGCACCACAAGCCCAACGAGCCTGTGTAGGTGTTATAGGTAGCCAAGAACATGAAAGCAGCCACAGATCTACTCTACAATGCCCAGGACACTGCAGATGCTAAAGCAGCTCCTTGTTTCTGCATCTGGAACAAGTAGGTCACAGCTAGTTATTATACACACTGCTGAGCACGGGGCAGCCACTACCCGGGTGATGTACGGGAGCCTTCAAACCACCTCTTGGCACTTTCTAGTTCTACAGCATCTTGTTTGCAGATGCTCTGCTTGACGGGAGGGGGAAGGGCCCCCGAGCTGACTGACCTAATTGCTGGGTGGATTGAGAAGCTGGCAGAATCATTAGTTTCTTTTGTAGGCTTTCCTTCTGCACCATAATAAAGATAAATATTGATGGCCAGAGTGGTATTGATGGCAGGGGTGGCTGCAGATGGCAGCTGCATCATCTGCACAAAGAGCCCTGCTGCTTATCTGCATCACAATGGGGCTTCTCCAGGCTTAGGTGTTGTCCTCTTGCCCCCCAGGAGCATCTACCCAAGCTACACACATCAGGAGAACACGAAACAAAGGCCTGAAACTGCTCATCTTCTGAATATATTTTGTGTGGAGTTTATTGCCCAGGCCTTGAGGAGCAAAGTGCAGGACACCAAGGACCTGCTGCAATGATGGTGCAACGTCACCACCTCACTGGAGAAGACCACCCAGCTCCACAGCATGCCTGAGACTGATGCTCCTTCCTTCACCCCCTGACCTAGACGCTGAACATGCCAAGATCCTTAATTCCAGCCTTCCTCTAAGCTTTGGGTCATCAAAGTGTCCTCACAGAATGGCTTCAGCATCTTCTCAGCTGGACCTGCCCGCTGGGATCCTTGTCCATGTGCACAACATGGAAATGGCCTCTCCTAGCATGGCCCAGCCTCCTAAGGAGGCATTAAGAGCACAAAACCCTACACTCAGCCAAGGAGTTGTCCTTGGGGTGTGCCAGACCAAGTTGTGGGAAGCTGCAGGGGTATTTACACCCCTTTTTATCAGGGTGCAAGCCCCTAAGTGGCCCTTTCAGGGTCAGGAACCTCCTCTCAAGGATACTGCTGCCTCTTTCCCCAACCTGCAACCTCCAGGGTGGAGGAAGGAGAAGGAGAAGGTAGAGGAGCCATCTGCAGGGATGGCCTCCTCAGCTCCTTGGACACTGCCAGGCTGCAGGGACGGACTCCTGAGCACTTTATACATCTCTGCATGTCCATCTCATAGCTATGAAACTGCACCTTACTCTGGGCAATGCTGCTCTTTGCTGCTGGCTGACCTGCTGGTATTGACATTGGAGGCAGGAGCATGCATATTTAACCCCAATTCATCATTCTGATTTTGATTAACTCCACAAGCCAGAGGTTTGCAGGTTTTAATCTTGTTTTTAAGAAAATACTCCTGTCCTTTCCTGGGGCTTTCCCTTTTATTTATCTCCTTCCACTTGCCTGGTGGACCTCTGAGATCCCAATATCTACTCAAACCATGACTTGTCCACTCTAGAGAGTGCTCTTATTTCCTCCATGGAGGAGATTAGCCCTGGAATCCAGGTTTCTACCATGGTTCTGCACCGACACTAAGGCACTTTAGCAGAGGAGCAGCCACTCCACTGGGTGAGGACTATTTATACACTTCATAGATGCTTTGTGCAAGATCTTGGGATGGTTCGGAACGCTCCTCTTCAACCCTCCTCTCCTTTGAAGTCTGTCTCTCGGGGTGTTATGCTGAGCAGCCCTGCCTTACAAAAATCAATCCTTCCTTAGCCAGCTCAGGAATAAACCCCAAAGCAAGCAGCACCAACTGCCTGATTTACCCACAGATTGCAACCCAGTGCCCTGCCTGAAATATTCATGGAGCCCACTGGTGCAAAATGCATTAAAGGTGGGAACAGTGCCAGCAAGACCCGATCCTCTTAGTGACAAGAAGCTTTCACATATTAAAGTAGCAAGATGTTAAAGACTTTCCCACCGAGCAGCCTTTGTTTGTAACCCAGAGAAAGGGATGCACTAATGGAATGCCAAACTGCCTCCGCTCTCGTGGTATCAAGGCTGCAGAATGGGATAATAATACGGGTGTGCTTCACCACGCTGCAGAAAACCTGTTATGACAGTGGGCTCTCTCCTTTGCACCCCCCAGAAAACGTTCACACACACGTCGTGCCCCTCCGGGGAGCCTCCTGTGTGACAGGATCCCGGGAGCCCGGCCATTAACAGATTGGTTTGACGCAAATAAGAAGATTTAACAATACTGGTGACACGCCACAATAGCACAATTGAGCTGAGTGACAACTGGCAGTGAGTAACAGCAAAAGAAGAAAGAAAAAAAAGGGAAAGAGTTAAAGCACAGACAAGGGACTGCACAAATAACAGGCTGTGGCAATGCAGAATAATGTTAATTGTGGCTTTAAATCATCAGCAGCCCAAGCACATCTGCTCTCACACCTGTGCTCTCTCCTCTGATCTGCTCTGGCACCCGAGAAATATCAGGCGAGCAGCCAGGCTCCTTCCTCCAGCCCTCTGAGGTCTGGCTTTGCTACCAGCTCACTCCCCTCCTACCTGGAATGGGGCAGCACCGACCCTGCACCCTCAAACTGATGCCGATTGATGGGGGACGCTCTCAGTGCCGGGCTCATCACCCTCTAACAAGAGGTCCCGGGGCTGCTGGGACCCGCTGACCCCACTGGGATTCCACAACCCTCCTCAGCCAGGTGCTGGCATCTGAAATGTGCTCCACATAAACGCACTGATCCAATAATAGATCAAAATTTCTTTCCTCCCTTAACTGAAGGATATTTTCTGCACGCCAAACCCTGGCAGGGGGAGTGGGGGAACTTCCAAACGTGGAAATTCAATTAATGTGGGAGGTCCCCCATACACCGATTTTCTTCTGGAAATAAGAATAACAAAGAGCAAACCCCCAGAAGGCTCATTTTTTAAAAAAAGATGTTTATCCCAGACTAATCAGGGGGCAGGGCCGGGGAACCAGGGCTCTGCTACAGCACATGAAGCTCTTTACTTCAAAGCAGATCTCTAACAGGCTTTTCCATGGTCTTTGTCCTCCTAGCTGGAAATCTGCTTTTCCTGCCTTTTACCACTTTGTCTGGGAGCATCTCCCCATTAAATGCCCCTCCCCATGAAGATCTGCCCCTGCAGAAGGACCTGCCTGTCAATAACCATCAAGAACCTCATCTCCTGCAGTTATTACACTGCTCTGGATAAGCCAAATTCTTCCAGAAGGGAGGAATTAATGCAAGGGCTGCAGCCTTCCCGGGCTGAGCTGGATCAGGCTATTTCATCAAGCTATTTCTGGACCGAAAAAAAATAAAATAAACAGTGCTGCTCGGTGCTTGTGATTAATAACGTTATCTCGCAGCTAATTTTATTCCTTGCCCCCTCTCTTCTCCTGCCTCCCAATTTGGAAGTGCACTTAATTATGAAAACACGGGCGCCAGACTGTGAATTTTGAGATATTAATTTTACCCGGGTTTTGTTTCCACCACCACAGCTCTCAAGGACAAGCAGGCAAGGAGACGATGGAAATCCCGAAGCAAAGTCAGATTTAAGCAATTTCTTCCAGACCAATCTCTATAAGCAAAGTTATGACCACAATGCATCTTGCTCCTGCTTTTCACCACCACCATTTCTTTGGATGGCTGGAGCCAGAGCAAGGTCTCTGGGCTTGGTCTACTTGACCCTTTCAAAGCCTAGACCTGGAGGTTACTAAGAGCCTGGTTAGACAAGACCCAAACGGATGACCATGACCATCATCCTAAGAAGAATGTCCATAATTCCAAGCCTGACCATGGATGCTCTGCCTGGCTGAGGTCAGCTGCCCAACACTGCTCCAAATCATCACCTCCACCATCCATCCATTGCCTCCTCTCTTCTCCTTTCCTACCATCCAGGTCATTTGGCTTTATTGGCATCTCACTGCCCAGTCTCTGCAACCACCCTTCAGCCACCACCAGCCCAGAAGCATCATCCACCCAACAGCTCCAGCACTTACAAGGTTATTTTGTTCTCTCTTTAAATTTGTATTAATTCCTGCACTAAGTTAGAGTTAGAAGCACAGCTCTGTGAATAGTGGCTTTTTTTTGGATCTATTGGCTGTTCCACAGTCACAATGAAATGATTAGTTTAAAGTTGCCTTAATATATGTGTGCATAGTTTGCAGGCAAAATGGAAAATAAAAGATTCCGAGTAGATAGAATGATTTCCCTNAAAAAAATAATTAAAAAAAATCCAGAATGCTTCTGAAACCTCTTTTAAAAACTTAAAAAAAAAACCAATTTCCACTGAAAAAATGACTAAATTCACACTCTAATTATTCCAAACATTTGAGGGCTAGGAACAAGCCAGACAGATTTCCCAGCCCTCCTAATGCCACATATGAATTAACATGATGATCACACTAATGACACTTTTTAACCGGGAAAGCTTCAGGTCAATTATTTCTCCCCAGTCTGTTTTTACTGGAGTCTAAAGCTGTAAAAGCCCAGATGGAATCACATAAGTTACACCAGCACCAGAATGGATAACTGTGTTCCTAAGGCTTTGCCCTAAATTGTGCCTGTTCCAAAATTAAAAGCCAGATTGTTTTATACATTTTTTTTCCCTGGGTAATCACCACCTCAATCGCTGCATCTCCGGGTGCAGAAAATGGAATATATCTAATATTTGCCAGGCTTTCTAAGCCACGGTGCCTTTAAATAACCACACAACATTCATTAAAAGAGAGGAATAAACCAAATTATCGTACCAAACGTCCTCTGCATCTTCATCACACTCTGCCCCAAACTGGCAAATGTCACAGGTCGATGTCTCTTTTTGACTGGTTTCACCTGAGCCTTCGTTGACTGTTGGATGGAAAGCAGAAGAAGACACATTAGTCAAGGCAGCACTTGTCTCTTCCTAGAAAAAATCCATTTATTGCCCCAGCTTCACGTGCTGCTCACAGAGCTGCTGGACAACAGACTAGCAACAGATTTCCATGTTGGTGGGTGATAAATTCCCTGAATTATGGGGTTGAAACTGGAGAAAGCCCCTTTTTCTTCTTTTTTTCCACTTAGTGACCCCTTCAAGCTGCAGCACGAAGCCTCACTGGGAACATAATAGGGGTTTACTGATGGCACCACACGTGTCCTTCACTGCTGAAGCCCTTGAGATGGACCCAAGGGGATGTTTTCCTTGAAAACGTTTGGAAATCACCTGCTGCCTGGGGCAATCTGGTCCAGTCCAAAGACAAACCATTTGTCTCTTCAGAGGCACACTCGTGAGCCCCAAGGACTCGTTACATCTGGCAGGGAGGATTTAGTGCTGGGGACAAGCTCCTGCCTTGAAACCCAGCACAGCCAACACCAGTGTCTGCAATTATGTGAGGTCTGAACCTGACCCTCAAGTCAAAACCATGAAGGGACTGCAGGGAAAAGAAAAATACAGGGGGAGGAGGACTGCAAAAAACCAGGCTGAGCACTAGAAGAAAGAGACCACTAAGGTAGGCACCAAGAAGGGGGTCTGTTAAAGGATCCAAAAGAAACATGTCCTACATTTATATTAAAGCATATAAGCACCTTTTGATAGGATCCAAAAGAAACATGATCTACATTTGTATTAAAGTATAAAAGCACCTTTTGATATCTTTTGATAGGTGCTGCTTTCTAGCAAGACTCTGTCCCCAGTGATATCCCTCAGACAGAGCAATTAAACCAACCCAGACTTCACGTACCCACCAGCTTTTGCCTCTAGAAAAGCAAGAGTGACCCCAATGCTTCCCTTGCTTTCTTGCCCTGGATGAGTTATTTAACCTCCATCATGCTTCCCACCATGTTAAAAGGGAATAATTCCATTTCCCACCAGCAGAGAATATGGAAACCAGCATATTAAGAAGATCATTAGATGCTTAGACACCCCAGGGATACAGACCACCTAAGGGACTGGGTTTGTCTCAGACTTTTTTCCTGAGGTTTCATATGGTCAAAGGAACTTTATGTTTAAGTATGAGCTATGCTGCAGCAAATTCTTACTTGAATTTAGACTATATAAATTGAAAAAATATATATATGATGAGCACCCTGGTGTCCAGCAGGTGTGGTTTGACCAGAACTACACCTGGTTCCACATCACCCTGAGTAAACCAGCTCCCTAAGCCATCCAAGGAAGGCATCTGAAAGATGGAGCATGTTGAGGAGAAGCATCTGATTTAGAGAGCAACACCCACACTAAAGCACAATCCAGGTCTTAATTTCCACTGGGGAACCACAGGTAAGTGCTGTGATAAATCTGGGCATCTTAGAGTGATTTTCCCCAATATTTCCTGCTGCTTTTTAGCTTGAGGACTGATGGATGCTCATTTATAAGGTGATTTTTTCTTTTTTTTTTTTATTTCTTGCTGTCATATCTCAGCTAACAAAAAATTGTTAGCAAAAATAACCTCATTTCTAGATTGCTCTTCACAAATAAAAGGAGCACGATTCTCTTTGGTTTCACACCCAGACCCTTGGGGCCCAGGGATGCTCAGCACTGAAGCCCACCCCTTATTACCCACACCACTGAGAGATGTGAAGCTCCAAGCTCCTATTTGTATGAGCAAGATGAGCATCTTCCAGAGTGAAGGAAACGTGCTAAGATGGGTTAGAAGGTCACCAATGATCTGAAAGTCACTCCAGAGGCGATCTCAATCTCCTCAGCAATATAACTTCTGTAGCTGGGAAGGCACTACACACAATTTCCAGAGTCAATGGGCTGTGGTGGCCACAACAGCTCCTGCTTTAATCACTTGGCCCTTTCCTGGTGTCCTCACTGTGCTCGGATCAGACAGTCCTGATCTCGAGTGTATCATCTGTGTTGCCTGCAAGCCCCTCAAGAAAGAAAACATTTGTTGGGACGCTTTGCTTTGTTTCCATAGCTGAAAAAAACAGACTGAAAGTGTCACCAGAAGATTGGTCTCTGCTTATCTCCTGGAGTATCAGCAAACTAAAAGCCCCAAACTGTCCCCCCCCCCATCACAGACATCTCTACTTGGTCTTCATTTGATGTGATGAGACACGTGCTCATCACAGACCCTGGTTCTGACCTGGCTCCTCATGCTGGGATATCTTTGTTATTGTTGAAAGAATCATAGAATGAGTTGGGTTGGAAGACACCTCAAAGATCATCTAGTTCCAGGCCCCTTCCATAAGCAGGGACACCTCACACTAGATCAAGCTGCTCCCCATCCAGCCTGGCCTCCAACACCTCCAGGAATGGAGCATCCACAACCCCCCTGGGCAACCTGTGCCAGGGTCTCAGCACCCTCAGAGTGAAGAATTTCCTTCTAATTTCCAACCTAAACCTACCCTCTTCCAGAACTTCAAAGTGTCTCATTCTAGCAGGATATGCATTTAGGTTTTACCTGTAAAATCTAGGTAGCAACCAAAAAAATCCTGTGGAGATGAGGTTTGATGGTCTGTTTTGGATCTTGGGATGAAAGACAACGTGCAAATTAAAACATGGAGGAGGAAGAGGAGGACAAAGCTCTTCAGAGCAGCTGAGGTGATCCCCCTACATGCTTCAGTCCTGCCAGGAGTGCTCTGGGCAGGGGATGGTGAGAAAGCCCCGAGAAACCAGGGCAGAGAAGGCAGCAGAATTTACTCCATGTGTCAGAACAAACACTGCCCACCCCTCTACCAAACGGCTAGAAACATCTCCCCAGCCTGGCCAGCAGAAGCCCAGAGCCTTGGCTCTGATCAATAAGTCCTTTTTCCTGGAGCATGAGCTCAGTCCAAACCTGCAAAGGGTGGGAAGCAGGGGGTCAGCTGGTGAAAGGCTCTGCTCCTGAAGCCTGGCAGAGGCTCAGAGCAGCATTACGGGCAAAATGGAAAGAAAATGCTCCACCCTACCAGTGATAAGTCCAAACTGTGACGTGCCTCGTGCTGCTTCACTCCTGAAGCCTGACTCTACCTCAATAAATACAAATTCCTCCCTCCCCCACACACACAAACACGCTGGGGAAATTATTTACCATGCAAGAAAACTGCCTCTACCCATCTCAGGAACCAACTCAGAGCTTCTCCAGGAGACCTCAAATGTTCTCCTACACCCCAAGGAGCCTCTGATGGGTTTCTCCAGACCACCAAGGGTCAAGTCCTTCAAACCACCTCTCTTTTACTAATTATTTAATCAGTGCTAGACCTGAGCTGGAGACCAGAGCATCTTTCTCAGCACTCCAGTCCCCATCTTGGGTACCTCCAACATTACTATTCCCAGCCACGAGCTGCAAAAGATTAACAGGCAAAGTTCAGCACGATGCAAATACCTATCAGGGCTTTTTGGGGAGAAATTAGATGCATCCAGCCAGCTGAGATTGCTGATAAAACGTGTTCTTATCTCCTTGCTAAAGACCATGTAGATAGAGCCTGGCACTGCTTTGATGCCAGCCAGACTCAATTTGCAGTGTTCTGCTTCTCCAGCTCCCAGACTTCTACTGTGACTCCCGGGTTATATTTGTCCTTAACATCACAGCTGGTGGCTTACCTGAAGGTAGAAGGATCTCATCTCCTATATATATTTGTTTTGAAAGGGATGTCTAAGCTTTAGGGCTGTGGAGAAAAAGGTTGTGCAGATAGTAAATACCAGAAATGATCAAGTTTATAATTAAAAAACCCCCTCGTTATTTTTGTAGGGCTTGCCCTAACCCAGGGTCCAGCATGGAGAAGCTCTGGTGGCCCTGCAGATGAGGGGCTAGTGCTGCAAGGAGAGAAGGGGGTCCATGCACAGCTCAAGGTCTTAGAAACCAGCCTTATTCATGAAGTCCAGGATCATAGAATCATTTAGGTTGGAAAAGACCTCTGGGATCATCAAGTCCAACATCTCCCTGATCCCCAGGCCATGTCTGGAAGGCCACATCTACTTGTTTGTTGAAGCCCTCCAGGGATGGTGACTCCAGCACCTCCCTGGGCAGCCTGGGCCAGTGCCTGACCACAAGCTGGGCACCCTTCACACCTTCTGAACCTTATGTACTGTGCCTAAAATGGATGGGATGGGAATGGTTTCACATTTCAACAGCATTTCTGCTCTGCATCTCTCTGATGGAAGCTCTCTCCCTTCATCAGGCACAACCAGAGGTCTCCAAGAGCAGCCAGCTCTGAAATCAGGACACGACTCCCCGAAGACCTCCTTGGGGACCTGCCTCTATTTTGTACAGCACCGGCCAGGAGGGAAGGGATTCAATCCTTACCCAAGGTTGATTTAGTCTAACTAAACCCCATTTGCTGGTTCCTGCCTCCTGCACATCCCTCCTGCTCCCTTTGGATAAAAAATGAAACTCGATTAGTTGGGGCCAGCTTCTCCCAGCAAAGATCTCTGAGGGCCTTTCAAAGGGATCATTGGAATTTTCCATTTGAATCCATCTCCAGAGGAACACTGAATAAAGCCCATTGTGGGCTCTCTGGATGCTGACACCAAACAGCTGTGATTACTGCACCCTCGTGAGGTCCCCCTCTGAATGTGCTGCTTGGGGGATGCCAGCACTGCAGATTTATGATGATGACCAGCGTTGATGGTGTTTGCCAGCTTGAGGAAGAGGAGGCTCGTTTCATTCTGCCAAGAGCTTCCCCCTCACAACCAGCTTGGAGTACAAAAGCCAAACAGCACGTGGGGACCATTCATCTCTGCCCGGCATTAATTTCATTTCATAGAGAAATCGCTGCCTTGCAGGAGGGTTTTCAAGGAATGGATGGTACAGCTTGTTGGGAGAACATGCCTGAGGATGCTGCCAAAGCTTCCGTGGCATCAGCCCCTGCTTCTCCTGGATTTCAACGTGCCCAACGGTGCACACGCAGCTACCAGGTGGACACGGGCATGCAACGGGATGGGTCACCAACCACGGCCTGGAAGGAGATGACTCAAGTCCTAATTGCAAGGACTAGAAGGTTTTTAAGGTTCAAGGGGAAACAGAAAAAGATCTGGTCCCATTCCTCCCTCAAGCTGGATTGTTAAACCCCATCAACAGAGATGGACAGCTGCAGTTTGGGGAAGTACCAATATCAGAATGATTTCTTTCTTGTCGAAGAACAGCCATCAAAGGTTACCTGGGAGGAGAGTCAAGGGTGAGTTGCTCGTGGCCTGTTGGTCCTACGTGCCAGGCTCAAAACCCTCTTCATCCCTTCTGTGCACTGCCCAACACCCTCTACCTGGGCAAAGAGCCAGAGCATCTTCAGGCTCTACTGAAAAGCAGGGACTGGTCCAGGCCCCTCCTCTTCCTCGCCTGTGCAGAAGCTGCATCCCACCCTGCCCTGATGGACAGAAGATATGGACTACACACACGCTGTAACACTGCACTTACAGCAGACTCTGCCAAGCAAACACTGCATGACAAAACAGGTTCAGCTGGAGGAAGAGGAGTCAGCAGAGCCTTCCTCGTAGGGGAAGATGCTACAGGGGGATGTAAACCACAGAAATTACCTGTCTGGGCTTTCCCTGAGCTCTGTCAAGAATTAACAGCCCACCTGAGGTCCCAAACACTTCTATTCATCCTAGGCAGAGAGGAACCTGGATCATGGAATCCAGGGATATTCAGTGGGAAGAATGAGGAAGGATTGAAGCCATGATTCCACAAAGTCCCAAATAGGCTTCCCAGGGCTTTCCGCACTGAAAAGCTGCTTTTGCCACCCTTTTTTTTCGGCTTTTTCCTACCTGGTGGAGAGATTACCAGGAGAGCTGAATGTGAACCCTTGCAGCCACTCATCTTTCAAGGAACGGGATGAAAGGAACCAAGATAAAGCCTGAAAAAGCTGCCTAGCACCCACTTGGTGCCTACTTCAGTTGTGAGGTCTCTGTCACCTTGCTATTGATTTAAGCCTGTGTATCCTTTTGAATATTAGTGTGGCTAGCAAGATAGCGACATCATACATAGAAATGTTCCTTTATTCCATCAACAGATGAAACTCCCAGTGGTAAAAGAAGATTTAGGTATCTCTGAAGATTTCTTATCGCTGTGCAACACAACTCTCTAATGGTTCAGTGCCTTGGAGGGTCATCTGAGATCACTCACCACATAAATCAAAGAGGTGGCAGGCTGTGGAGTGGAAGCCTATAGCAATTTCATGTCTCTGCCCACAGACACCAGATTTATCTTGCAGGCAGACTATAGAGGAGATAATGTGCCACTCCATTTGAGCCACTGGAGAACCCCAAATCCGGGTATTAACCAATTTTAGGAAGCTGCTCTTAAGTCCTGACTGCACCACAATTACCTGGGGAAATGGGATGTTCAGGTCCTGGTTCCAACTCAGACCAAGGCTCCTGTAAATCACCCTGGCAATGGAAGGAGTGCCAGAGGGAGGGAAAGGCCAATTTATTTTGTGCCCCATTTACATACTCAGGGTGGTGGGAAGTGGCTCTACTGTAAAAATGACTTCACCTCATCATAGAATGGGTTGGGTTGGAAGGGACCTCCAAAGGTCACCCAATCCAACCCCCCTACAATAAGCAGGGACATCTCCAACTAGATCAGGTTGCTCGTAATTAATATTTCCCTGGTCTGCAACTGTCACCACTGAGCTCATCCTCTGAACTTGTCCAACCAGGACCCAACCTTGTGTTTGCTCCTTTCTCTACAGGTGAGACCTTCCACTTCAAAAAGAAAGAAAATCCATGTCAGAGCTGGTTGGAAAAACGTCCCTCCTGATGTGTAAAGACATTTCTGCCTTCCCAAGGCTGTAGCTAAGGAGTCCTTGGACCTCTGCTGAGCTCAGAGCTACACCTTAGAACTTGCTAGAAGCCAAGATGAGGGCAACCACAAAGTTTCCAAGTCCTGCAGGAGGAATCATTGAATGGGTTGGGTTGGAAGAGGCCTCAAAGATCATCTAGTTCCATCCCCCTCCCATGGCAAGGACATCTCCTACTAGAGCAGGCTGCTCATCCATCCAACCTGGCCTTGAACACCTCCAGGGATGGAACATCCAGGGCTAGATCCTACCTTTTATATCCATAGGAAACAGATCCGACCTTTTATACAACCCTATCCTTCAACAAACACACAGCACAAAAACGTTCAGCAGTAAAATGACCTTTCAGGACAAATTGGGGGGAAAAACCCCCATGAGTTGAACGGTGTTTTTCCTTTTTATCTCTATTATTAGTGGGCAGGTTGAGGCACTGCCTGAGTAGGACTATTAGTGGCTTATTGCACTCCTTGGCTTATGGCTGATGGGGTGGAATAGTCTTGTCTGTGGGTAAACTGGGGATCTGCTTTTGTGCTGTCACCCAGAATTTACGTGACTATAGGAAAAAAACCCTCCCAGAGCTCTACTAACAGGCCAAAGAGGAGAAACTCAGCCTTGGAAGGAGCATCAGGGGAGTGTGGAGCTGCATCCACTGACACCAGGACAAGGTTGCCCTTCAGAGCAGTTTTATGGAGGTGTTTATGATGTGGGGGGAGCCAGATGGCATGAGAGGTCTCAACGTTTCATCTCACTTAGCTCCAATATACTGAGTATACAGAAAATTGGAAGCCCAGCAGGAAAATGTCAGGTTTCATTCTCACTTAGTGGTGATTAACCTTTCTGAGCTCGTGCAGAGTTCTGTCACCTCTGAAGTCGGGCAGGGCAGGAGGCTTGAGAAAGCCACGACCTCCTGCTTTGGCCAAGGTGCCTCAACTGCTGAGCTTGAGCTCTCCTAGACCCTGCTCCACACCTTTCCCCCAAGTATGGGAAGAGTAGAAGGGACTTTAAAGTTCTTTAATCTGAGGGTGATAGATCAGTGGAATGGGCTGCCCGGAGAGGTGGGGGAGGCCCCATCCCTGGAGTCCTTCAAGGTGAGGCTTAATGAGGCTTGGAGGAGCCTGCCCTAGGCAGAGATGTCCCTGCTGGTGTAGGGAGGTTTAACAAGTTGTCCTCTAGAGGTCCCTTCCAGCCTCAAATATTCTACGATTCTATGACTAGAGGGAGGGAATGACCTGCAGGGACTCCCCTTCATCTCTCCCTCTGGACCCTGCTCCACACCTTTCCCCAAGTATGGGAAGAGTAGAAGGGACTAGAGGGAGTGAATGACCTGGAGGGACTCTCCTTCATCTGAGCAACCTGCTCTAGTGGGAAGCATCCCTGCCC
This sequence comes from Brachypteracias leptosomus, assembly GCA_013401335.1. Classification (NCBI taxonomy): domain Eukaryota; kingdom Metazoa; phylum Chordata; class Aves; order Coraciiformes; family Brachypteraciidae; genus Brachypteracias; species Brachypteracias leptosomus. Next base: position 365,436 of record VYZX01021584.1, on the reverse strand, counting down.
ATGGCAGGGGGGTTGGAACTAGAAGATCTTTAAGGTCCCTTCCAACCCTGACAATTCTACGATTCTATGACTAGAGGGAGGGAATGACCTGGAGGGACCCTCCTTCACCTCTCCCTGCAGCTGCTCATCCGAGTCCAGTGTGGAGCATCCTCACCCCAGCAGGCAGCTGATCTGGATCCCCCCTCTGCAAATCTGCCTCTTTCTCATTAATGTTGATTCCCCCACACAAACACTTGAGCTCTACCCGCTGATTGCATTACCATTGCAGAAGTGTCATTAACAAATTAAAAGGGAGGACTGTGACTCAGTTTAATTTGGGGGAAATCTTTAAATAAATTAAAAAAAAAACCCCAACCCCAACAAGAGTCTGATGTCTGAGGATCATTCCCCCTCTGCTCTGCATTTTAATGCCTTGGCTGTGGTCTAGGAGAAATGGTTGCATCAACACGAGCATGTCCTGTGGTCGTGGCATCTACAGGTACTTGGAGAAGCACCAACAAGGGAAAAACCAGGCAAATGAAGGAAATGCTGACAGATGCTAAATCAGACACTAGCTTGCAAATGAAGGTGTTATCATCACGGGGAGAAGAAGCAGGGAAGTGCCAGCTGGAAGCTGCTCAGATGGAGCTGAGCCTGCCAGCTTGTTCACAAGACCTTAGGAGGAGCAGCACAGAGCACACACACCATAGCCCAGGTGAGAGCCAGCACCACAAATATTTGTGGAAGGACAGAAAACAGAGCATCTCCCCTACTTGCTCACTTGCGGGGTAAAACAAACCAGCTCCACTAAGTCAATCAAAACTCCCCAGCTGAAGCTGGGCTCCAAACCCCACCTGATGCACCTGGAGAAATGGCTGTAAAGTGCTTCCCCTCCCACCTCCTACCAAAACCACCTTTCAGGTGATCTAATATTCTGAGAGGCCATAATCATCAAGGATTGATCACGCTAATACAATTTTCTGGATGGCTTATTAACCTACTAAGACATGTTTTTCTCTACTTCCCTTCATTAGCGACAGCAATAATTAGGTAAGGACAGAGGAGCAAAATTGATCATAGGCTACTGCCAAAGGGGACAGAGAATGGATCATGGACATTTAGCACAATGTTCTCCCAACTCCAGATGCATTAATTATATTTAGTAACACAGCAGCTATTTTCTGCCTTTGCTAGAAGGAATCCAGTAAAGGAGCTATGGAATAAGAGGAGATGATTTTTCTCCTATTGCACAATGGAATTTTCTCCCTTTAAAGTTCACAATCCAAAACGAGACAAGAAACCATCGCCCCCTCAAGGATCTACTGATGCCACCTCCTTACTTCAGTCTTGGCCACCAACCTCCTCATGAAAACAGCACTTGAGCAGCGGAACGGGCACAGAGCTCTGCCTTGGAACAGAGAAGGGAGTCACAAGAATCCCCTGAGACACCTTCCTCATCTTGTGGGGTCAGTTTCAGGTGGCCTCCCACCCCTGGTCACCAGAACAAAGCACTACTCAGGATACACACAGAAATTCTATAAATCCACAGAGGTGACTGAATAGCAGCCCACATTATGGTCCCTCCTTCCTGCCTCCAACATCAATGCTGGGGGATGAAGAAGCATCCATAGAATCATTTAGCCTGGAAAAGACCTCAAGGATCAAGTCCAACCTTCATCCAACATCTCCCTGACCCCCAGACCATGTCTGCAAGCACCACATCTACTCGTTTGTTGAAGCCCTCCAGGGATGGTGACTCCAGCACCTCCCTGGGCAGCATGGGCCACATGAAGTAGTGGTACCTCCATGCTGCTCCTTGTCATCCCAACCTACAACCCCAATGCCATGGGGCCAAACCCTACAGCAGCCACCCCAACTGGTGAAAGAGACTCTGCCAGTTGAGCCAACACCCTGATCAGAGTGGAGACGGACTGGTGTCAACCCACGATGGCAGCTGATGGCTTGACCTTTCATCTCCACAAGAACTTCTCCCTGGGAAGCACGTGCAAGCACGAGAGCAACAAAGAGCTCCCACAGCAATGAGGAATTTCCACCTATTTTCCCCCAATGCCAGCAACTGCCTCTCCCCCCACGTGAGCAGGAGGCAGCTCTCTGGAGATAAAAGCATCACGGGGAGCTGCAAAGAGTTGACATCCCAAACTTGGCTGCACACACAGGGAGGGGGAGGAGCTGCCAGAGCCAGAGATAATATGAAAAGCATCAACCCAACATATTGACCTTATTTAAGCCCAAACACCGGGATACTTAATGCAAAAACTCTTTACTCTGCACACACAGGGATGTTTTCTTTAAATTTGCAATTTGCCTGATATCTGCAACCCTCCCCCCCCCTCCCCTCCTCAGATGCAGAATCCAAAATAATGATTATATCAGTCACTGCTTAATACATTCAACGGTGGCCCTGATTTCCATGCATGGCTGGTCATTTACATATCATTACCCATCGTGCCATCCACTCGGATTTCTCTCTCTAAATAGAGTAATACATTTAAAGTTGTCATTTTCAAACAAAAGTGTTTAAAAAGGGGTGTGGGGGGGCTTTAATTTCTACCTTCTCTGTGCTTTTAGCAGCTAATAGAGCAGAATATTAAAGTGGGGACTTCTCAGTGTGTGTGACAACTGCCGTGGTGAGAAGATCTTAAAGGAGAGGCAATTAGCAAGGGGTTTTTTTTTTTCTCTACTTTGGAAACACAGATAAATGCCAACAGAAAAGCTGTGGCAGAAGCAAACCACTAATTCTAGTGTATTCTATTTTCCTACATGAGTCCTTGCCGGGGGCAAAGAGAGCTGCAGATGTGGCACTTCAGGACGTGGTCTGGTGGTCATGGTAGGGTTGGGTTGATGGTTGGACTGGAGGATCTCAAAGGTCTTTGCCAACCTTAACGATTCTATGAAAATCACTGTGGACATCACAGCCTTGCATGAATAAATCACAATTTTTCAATTAATATCATAGAATCCTAGAATGTTTGAGGCTGGAAGGGACCTCTAGAGGTCACCTAGTGCACCCTCCCTACACGTATCGCCCATGCCCACAATAGAGGAAGGGGTTTTTTTTCCTCTCTTCCTCCTCCTGCTACTTTTAAAGCCATTTTCTGCTATGTTTAATGAGGAAATCTCTCTCCAGAAGGGAATGTGATAGAAGATTAATCCTCCATCTCCTCCCCCACTGTGCCAATAGACTCCAGTGGACGCTCCAAACCCCAGTTAAATAGGATGAGGACCATCGAGCACGGGGCTCCTTCCAAGGGGTCACATCCACAGCCTCAACATCTCATTTCACAGCAATAGGAACAAGGTCACAAATGGTCCCTGACAAGGGTTTCATGGAGGGAGGGTTCACCACCCCAGCTGAGAGGTTTTGCCACCACCACTAACGATGGCGAGTGAGAAATTGCATTTTTTGCAACCCCTGCTGGGGCTTTTCCTCCACTCACCACTAATAATCCCCCCTCATCCCCTTTTACACCTTTTATGCCAAGCAATTAAACAATAACTAATGAAGTGCTTGCTGGTGGGCAACATAGGAGAGGGTTTGGTTTTCTTTAAGGGAGGTGCAAAGTCTATTTGCTTTTAATGAGCTATTTGCCCTCAGGATACAAAATCCTATTGCTGCTGAGTAAATATTGGGTTAATGCTTCTTGAAACTGGAATCCAGGGCAGGAAAAGACTAATTATGGAGGGGAAAGTGACTTACAAGATGCTGGAACATGCAAGATGTTATCCTTTGAGGGAGAGGGCAAGCAATTTTCTCTGAAGTTTTATTAATGAACATCAGAATGGCAAAAGCATGAATGGTTCAGGGGAGGAAATAGAGACGTGGAGCCTGGTAGGGACCCAGAGCTCTGCTCATTGATTAGCCAGGGCCAGGCTGGTTTAATACAATACAAGTTGTCAGTACACACCTCCTGGGGACAGCAAAGGTCAGAGCAGGACAACTGAGAGGAAAAATGTGCAATGCAGGAGAAACCTCACTCCCAACTTCACTCTGGGCTTAAAAAACCCCCAAAACGTCATCATTTTGGCTAATCTGATGACTATTTATTCCCCCCCACCCTGTTTTGTGTGTTTATAGGACAATCTTACCCCCCTCTGCTTGATGCTGTTCTGGTTTCAGGTAGAGAAATGCTCCAGAAGGGCATTTAAGGGGAGTCACCTTAGCAGAGCCCAAGGATGACATGGGGAGCTCAGGGGAATGGAAATTTTTATACCTTGGGAAAGAGGAGACTGAAAAGAGACTCATCCTCTGATATTAAAAGGGATGTTAAAAAGGCTGCTATAAAAAGCAGGGTAATAAATTGTTCTCCACTTCCACTCTTTCTGAGACAAGAAATAATTGATATCATTTACAGCGAGGGAGATTTAAGTTAGATATTAGGATTTTTTTCTCAAAAAACTTCTAAGAATTTCCATCTGCTGGAACAGGCTGAGCTGGAATGAAGCTGGTGTGCTCAGAAGTGCCTTCTGAGACTGGTCCATGCAAGGGACAGGCTAACTATAGTTAGACTTGAGAAGGATGGGATGAGAGGACCAGCTGAAGCTCCTTCCAGAACTATGTGTCTCTGACTGTATCATCCCTTTTCTGCAGGTCAGGCTGGGCTCCATACTACACAAGATTCAGCTTTATATATTTTTGTATAACCTCTGAAAGTTTGGTCACATCTAGAAACCCAACCTGGAAAAGACCTCCAGGATCATCAAGTCCAACCTTTGACCAGCAAGTCCAACCTTCGTCCACCAAAAGGACCTTGTGGACAACACTTCAGCTCTTCTGATCCTGAGGAGGTCAAGGAGCCAACCACATCTTCTTTCCCTCTTAGGAGAGAAGGTTCTTTTCTTAGACACACAGGTTGGAAAATATCTATTCCAGTTGACCAAGTTTTTGTTCCATTACAATTAAATACCTAATATGCCCCCTTCTTTCTTCCTTTGTGAGCAGCCAGGCCTGGGGCAGAATTACAGTTTATTTGCACTTTCCTTCAGAAAGGAAACATAAAATGATGGACCAGAGCTCTGGCCATCCCCATCTGTCATATCCAATCAGCATTTGAGTGCCTGGTCACTCCTGTAATTAGCTGCTAAAGCTGAATGGGCAATTTTCAGCCAGGAGTGCATGAAATGCATGAACATTTTAATGATGCACAGAATAATTAAGAGTGTTACATGCCCAGTTCCCATCACCCTAAGATTCTTCTCCTCACTTAGCACTGGGGGATCTCAACCTCTTTAACTGTCTCGGAGCACGAGGGCACAGCTGGAAGTGGTGAGCTGAATAAATTCCAGCAAGGCTGGCTCTTTAAAATACAACTTTTCCTTCCAAAACCTTAGATAATGATGGGGAAAAAAAGTCTGCAGTGAATTCTGATGGGAAAAAAAAGGCAGGCAGGCCAGAGTAATAAATGCATCCCATGTGACAGCAGGGAAGAAACGAAGGGTCTGATCCAGGTCCTGTTCTAATCAACGGGACTCTCTCCATTACCCCTGCTAAAAATCCCATTAAACCCTTGATGTTTGTCTGAGCAGATAGAGCACGGACAGCCCAGTCCCTGGCATGGCAACAAAGCCATCCAAGAACTCACCTTGCTGCAGTAAATCTGGATTTGTGAATATATATAGGATGCAGATAGATGGTATGGATGCTATGAGTAGCAAGCAAAACCCCTTGTGCCTCCCCAGCTCATGGAGGGGGGTTCAGCTCCTCTCAGGTGGGTCCCACTTGACATCCTACCTCCTACCAGGTTGGGACCAAGCCCTGGGTGCTCACCATGAAGTTAATTAAGCCTGTGGTAGACGTGGGGTGTGTTTCCCTGCAGAAGCATGTTCAGAGTGGGAGAACATCACCTAAGCACTGCTTTCATGTTCCTCATTGCTATAAAGCATCCCCGTAGTATTTTGTGGTAATTACAGGCAGTAAAAGGAACCACTGGGTAATTACCTCAGGCTCTGCAAGAATATTTCCACATTACAATCTGAGTGCAAGGTGCCCAGCTCTCACCCGGGCCTTAACGAGGGGAAGAACACAAGACAGCTCATTTGGGGGGGAAACCACACATTAAAAAAAAAAAGCCACATATTAAAAAAACCCAACCTCTCTGCCACCTACCAGTGGTCCCAGTTTAGGCTGTTGACAGCAATGCATGGACTCCAAGGGGGATTTATCCTCCCCTAGGAGCCTGGCACCCCTAAAGCTGCTCTGATCAGCTTAAAAGAGACCATTTAGATGTGGAAGGAGGTGCTGAAACGTTTTCTGCCCCTGGTCCCACCCCGGGCTGGGATGAACAGGGGGTGCCCATCCTTCGGGCTGGCGTTGACCAACCCCTCGTGCCACAACTGCAGATGTGGCTGGGGAAAGGAGGGTTGGATCACCCAGATTTCACCTCCAGAGGGTTGTTGTCTTCCACGCTGAAGGATTTTCTGTCTTTCATCAGCTTTTGTGCTTCATTTAAGCCCTAAATAAAGCACAAATAGCCTGCGGGAGGAAACGTTACTCTCTACCTGTCAGAATAATTTCCTACCTGAATTAACTTGTGAATACACTTAAAAAACCCCCCCAAACAAACCCAAACACATCTTTCTCTGTAGCCTGGTTGTTCGCCTGCTTTATTTTCCAGACTTTGAGTGCTGGAGGATTTATGCTGATGGACACAGAGCAAACACAGGCTGGGACTTTGTGTGTTTTCTGTCAGCTGGTTTATCCAACCCCCCACCCAGGCATGACTCTCCACTCAACAGCACCCACATGGGCTCTGGGCCTGACTAATCTCTTAGAACCTGTCTGTGTTGCTTGCAACAAGTTCTAGCCATGGGTGTTGTGAATCCTCTCATCATTTTGCATCAGGAAGGGCTACACAAGCCCCCTCCCAGCCTGGTCTGGCTGAGCAGGAGGAGGAACTTCAGGGATACCTCAATGCAAACCCCAGAAAGACAAACTTCAAAGAGCACAAATGAAAGAAGGAGAAGAAAAGGAGGAGGAGAAAAGGATGAGAAAAGAGAAGGATAAAAGGAGGAGAAAAGGAGGAGAACAGAAGAAAAGTAGAAGGAGAAAAGGAGAAGGATAAAAGAAGGAGGAGGAGAAAAGAAGAATGAGAAAAGAAGAAAAGAAGGAGAAAAGGAAGAGAAAAGGAGAAGGAGAAAAGAAGAATAAGAAAAGAAGAAAAGGAGGAGAAAAGGAGAAGAAAAGGAGAAGAAAGGAAGAAGGAGAAAAGAATAAAAGTAGAAGGAGAAAAGGATGAGAAAAGAAGAAGGAGAAAAGGAGAAAAGAAGAAAAGGAGAAGGAGAAGGAGAAAAGGAGGGGAAAAGAAGGAGGATACAAGAAGAAAAGTAGAAGGAGAAGGAGAAGTGGAGGAGAAAAGGACCAGACCTGATATTTATCACTTAAATCAGCCACAGACTATTTTAACCACATCTCACCTTCTTGCCTGGATCTGGGTTCACTTTCTTCACTGTTCCCCACCTCAGGGTCCAACTAACAGAGGCAAACACCACCTGCCTCGGCAGGGTGTGGGTCTGTGGGTAGGGGATGGCTTGTCTCAAAAACCTCCTTCCAACTTGGTATTTCTTTCATAGCTGCTATTTCTCAAATGGTTTTACTTTATGGGGAGCATCTCCCCACCATCTACGTAGCTTCAGGGCCTTACCCACCCTGTGCCTGCTCTGCTAATGCTGCTGTTTTCCCACCCAAACCTCTGTGCTGAAAGGAAATTCACACCCTGAGCAGTAAAGGACTTTTCAGGGGATAAAATATAATTGCTGAGTGCATCAGGCGTGATTGATCCCCCTGCATTTCCTGGTAATTACCCTCCAGAAGAGTGTGCATTAGACACTCTGCTGCTGGAAGGAGTGTCTGGGGTCTTGTGGTTGGGTTCACTAAAATCCCCCCCTGCAGTAGGTGACCTGTAAGATATATGCAGATCCTACTTAAGGGGATTATTCCATTTTGCTCTTGGGTTTGCATCTGATCAAAGGGAAAAAATGCCTATAAAGCTATTTAGCCACGCTGCCATTATTTAGAACTAATAAATAAATAAAACCTCCCCAGCTTCATCTTTTCTAGAGGCTTCTACAGATTTTTCTTGCTTTAATCTTGCCCTTTACAGAACCTATTTACAAACAAAAGCCCGTATTTGGACTTGATTCTGGATATTGACCTTTACAAAGCATCTCTCTTTGCATGAGTTTTAATGGCTACTTTTTATTTACAACATAAACGGATTAACAGAGGTTCTGTGGTATCAGAAAGCTCCATCCCAGCTTGGGGTGGCATGTGCCTGGGGGATAAATACCTATTTTTTCCCCATTTTGTAGAGCATCATCTACTGAGTGTCTCTGCTTCTCTGACAGGTTTATCCGTGCTCTGAATCGATCTCTACTCAAATAGAGGATTTGAGGCTGAAACACGTTACGACTCACCCAGTAGTGCTGTTATCTTAACTTTTACTTTAAATCACATTATTTCAGGTCCCTCTAAAACAGTGACAAACCCAAGCACCTGAGTAAATGCCATCCTGAACCATTTCTGGCCAAGGTAAAGCAGTGCACCTGCTTCACTTTTTCTTCTCTAATATTTGGATCAGAAACCTTCCAAAGCCAACAAGGACATTAAACAGCTGAAAAATTTTATTATCAACTGCAAAAATCTTTGCCAGGCCACAAGCACCATGTCTTTGTGAGCTACCCATATTCAAATGGATGGATCTAAGGAGTCCAACCACACAAGCTCTAAATCATAGAACCATCTAGGCTGGAAAGCTCCTCCAGGATCATCAAGTCCAACCTTTGTCCAACATCTCCCTGACCCCCAGACCATGTCCCGAAGCCCCACATCTACTGGTTTGTTGAACCCCTCCAGGGATGGTGACTCCAGCACCTCCCTGGGCAGCCTGGTCCAGTGCCTGACCACTCTGTCAGCAAAAAACTTCTTCTTAATGTCCAACCTAAACCTCCCCTGGTGCATCTTTGAGGTCATCACCTCTTGTCCTGTCATTCTGGAGGAACACCAAGATTTCTGCCTTGCCCACCTGAGTAAGACTATGAATCTTCACCTGTTGGAACCACCAACTTCAGAAGTTCCTCTATAAAGTCCATAACTCCATGAAGTTTGCATTTCTAAGGCAATCCAGGACACTGGCAGCAATTAAATACATTTATAGCAGACGTATCCAGCAACGCTGGGCTCTGAACACAAGTGGCTATTAAGAGGGCCAAGAGCAGGAGTTAATTATGGCATTTAAAAAAAAAACCCCAACAACCCACCTCTGCCTATGATTCATTTCCTAGACTTCAGCATTTCCTGAAGCTGAGTCAATGAGGCTGGTGGGCTCAGTTGGAAGCATTTGGAGAGCTGAAGGAGGGTGGGCACCCTCTTTCCTGGGGTAGGGAAGGAAAGGCACTGCATGAAGGGAGGGGGTTTGGCTGCCTGGGAATAAATCCACATATTGGAGCCTGGTCTGCAATCAGATTGGCAGCCGTGCTGCCAGGATACTGAAGAGGTTGTTTCATAAGCTGCTGCTGTTTTCCTCCCTCCCTGCCTGCTCCAGTCTCCCCAGAAAGCTGCATGATGGACGGGAGAAGAAAATGTGTCCACAATGTGGCTCCTGCTGCAAAACACCCCCTGTGCCAAAGGTCCCCATGCTCACCATCATCATCCTTGCTCCTTGGGCCATGGCTGTTACACCTGATGGTCCTCTAAGGACATTTATAAGCCGTGTTGAGGGGCAGTGCCCCACAAGAGAGCTCTGCCTGGGACCTGCCTGCAGCCCTCCCAAGGGCAGCAGGTCTGCCGGGCTCCTCACCAGCCCTACAGAAAGAGGCATCACTTGGGCACATCAAACACCAAGCAGGTTCTGTGCCTACAAAGAGGGTCACGGGGAGACAAAGGTAAGAAAAGTTCCCCTGTCTGAGCACATGAAAACTCTCAGACTTTCTGGATGAAAGGTGTTTTTAAGCATCTTCCCTCTGAAGAGCCTGGCAGAATAAAGACCACTGCAGCTTTCTACTCTCAAGCTCCCAAAGTCCCCAGGGAGCACTGGGCTGCCTTTGGTCAGCTCTGGATCAAGCCTCAGATGCCAGCAGAAGCCATCCCAAGGGGATCATCCCTTGTGCTGGCCCAGCCTGCCCCTGTCCCACAAGAAAAAAACTACAGACAACTATCTGAAGGGAAAATAATCCTGAATTTACACAAAGCTTTGCTTTTAGTGCTCCTCTCCCCAGACGGATCTTTTCTCTTTCACAGTCACCCTTGAATTCTGTTTGTTTTCGAGGGACACGGGCAGGTTTTGACTCTTGCAGCAGATATTGCTCAGGGAACAATAACCAGGCGATTTTCTCCCTCAGGTGCCTGCAAGGTTTGATTGCAAGCACATGGAGCTGGCTGGCAGCACAACTTGAAAGGAACTGCAGCTCCAAGTATCTCACAGCAGAATATTACTGTGGCTTTGGCACTAATTCCAGCCTGATTCCTCCCCTAATTCCTGTATCACATCACCTTATCTGCACAGATAAAGCTCCTTGAAGTGCACTTGCTTTGATGCACTCATGGAAGACTTCTGGTTAAAAAAAAAAAGGATGATTTGCTCAGAAAACCATCCCTGGTATATTCAGACCACAGTCCACTCCCAACTCCCCTGACAGTGCAAACAAGCAGAGGTTTCCCTTGGCTGGCTCCAGAAGGTCCCTCTCAGAGAAGCCAGGGGGATGGATTTCAGCCTCTCACGGTATTCCAAGCATGAGCAGGGTCTCTCCAAGCTGGGGCCGCCACCACCAGCATGTTATCTGCACACCACTTGGCTTCTTCGGAGTATCAGCATCCCTGAAGGGCATCCTATTGATCCACAGATTATGGGCACCCTCCCTTCAGCATCCTTCCAGAAAATACCTGGGTTTAATGCACGCTCTGCCCGGGCTTCCAGGAGCTCTTCCAGGCACATCCCGAAGGTGCAAGGCATAGATCTTTGGATGTCAACCCCTGTATGATTTTACAGCTGGCAACAAAGACAATCTACATTTGTCGTCGACAGCACCTCGCGGGCGGGAGGGTTTCAGAGCACTTTATGAGCCATCACTCCAAGCAAAGGCTGCTGAACGAGGACGTTTCTGGGTTGAAATAGAGGAACTGTTGAGCGGGACGACTGGGCAGCGCCGGGGAAGAGGTGAGGAACAGCCCAGCCCCCTGCACGCCTGCAGTGCAATTGCAGCCAGGCTGGATGCAATCACAAGAGCTGGAGGCTGGCCAAGCCACCAAGGTTAACTACCCTGCTTCTCCCAAAAAGTATCTCGGGATTTTCCTAACGACCACAAGTTAATGATGTTGTGTCTGCGAGGCAGCACCTCTCCCCTCACTGTGGCCTTTACAATCAGGCCATAGCAACAGCCCCACACTGGATCCAATCAGAAAATCCCAAATCACCTCCCACCACCTCAGAAATGTGTTTTTCTTAGCCACTCATTTGATCCCTTCCACATTTTTTTTCCCCAAGTCCAAATCTCTGCAATCAAAGGAAAGACCACACGTGCAATCATATATTGAGCCTACAAATTTTGATATGACTGACTTCAAAGTTATAAGCACCATAAACTTAGGATCTTGCTACCCACACCTATGATAAACTCAGCTTAGCAGCATCCTTCAATACTTTTAAAGCATGACACGTATCAGGAACTTCATAGTGAATTACAATCCATCTATTCTTGGACTAAACAATAGATGGATCACAGACTAAATACACAATCACCACAATGGACTAGAGCAGGAATAGTAATAAAGGGACTCTGACAACATGTTCTTTATAAATCCATCAAATCAGAGATACTACTAATAATCATAATTGGTAAGAACATATCCCTGGGTGACACAATGAAAAAAATCTCTTGTAAGTCAAATGGGACTATTAGGAAACCATCACGCACGGGGAGCCAACTTTAATGTGGTCATTAACCCATTGTTCTTTGCACCCATTTTCCTATCTCCAGCTATTAATATTAGGGTACAAACCTTCCTCTGAAAAAATGACACGTAAATCACGTCCCATTTTTATTTTGCCTTTGGTCAGTGCATTTCTTTTAAATGGGCTTTTAAACCATCCACTCAGACAAAGGGTGACCTGTGTTTTCAGTGGTTTGCTGGACAAATCACTACGAATAAAATGCAGAGATTAATGCTGATAATAAAATTTACTTCAAAAAAAAGAGGAATGGGGAAACTAGAAATCCCCAGGGCCTTTATAACCTTCCATCCTGCTCCTGAGTGTTGCTGATACACTTGCTGGTGAACATTTATAACCAGGTATAACAACTGCAGGAGCCTTAGAAACCAAGGGTATGATCTACCAACATCAACAGAGGCTTTAACGTTGATCCCTGTGTGCTCTGCCCCCCCCCAACACCAGATTACAACAGCTTACCAAGGGTATTTGCTCCTGTCCCTTTGTGGGGTGTTGATCTGATTAGGGAAATGAGATATTACCACTGCCCTTTCAGGAGGGTTTGTTTGATGCTGGTCTCCTGCAGGCTAGGGAGATAAAGAAGTCGGAACAGCCCGTGGTAGCCTCCAAAAAAAAAATTATAAATCTAGTAATCTAAACCAAACGCAGAATAAATCAGGCTGGGAGGAGCCAGGGCAAGTTCTGAGGGGGAATAAATGAGGGAGCTCCTCTGGCAGCCATGAAGAGCTCAGCTGCCTACAGGATCTGTCTGCTGTTAATTCATGACATCCCTACAAGAGCTTCACTGTTGGTTTCAACACTTAGCACATTATCCCCTCTCTTGCCAACCCTGACTTTTTCCTGGTGCCAACGTTAAACTTGCAGCCCTAATGAGAGCTTAGCTGGACGCAGATTCACATCAGGTTTGCCAGAAATCTCAGGTTTTGCCACGTTTGGAGGTCACTGGGAGATGGTTCGAGCTCTCCCCTGTTTCACGGTTTACAGGTAAAAGGGTAAGTCTGATTTTTGCTCTAACTGAGCACAGATCTGGGAATATCTGTCAAGAATTTCTCATTTCCCGCAGATGAAAAAGAAATCTTCTACTCCTAATACTCTGATCATGATTTGATTAAAAGGATTCATTCTGATTTATTTCCCTGTGATGCTGCATATATCAGAGTGCCCTATTTGTGAGGTGTCTTCAGAGGGCACTTCTTGGCCCTCCTCCGAGTCCACCAAAGGACCATCGTGGGCACCTGGCTGATGGTCTGGAAATAAATGAAGATATTTAAGCATACAGGCAAGGCAGCCAAGCTATAGTCAAAGGTCTCTCTTCCAAACTGAGACTCTAGAACCTGATGGTAATATTAATCAGAAATGGTTCATGAATGGAAATCCCCACTGGAAACAGAGGGATGTGAATATTCTCTTGGTTCTGATCACACCTTTGATGGCTGGTTTTCAGCTAGAGAGGCCAAACAGAAACAAAAAGAGATGGGAGTTGTTGCTGTTTTCTCAGTAAGAAGGGTTTTACAACTGTTTGGAGAAGGAAAAATTACATTTTTCAATGAAAAAGCCCTTTTTAACCAAAATGTGCCTTTCGATGGCAAAGCTTCTGCTTTAAATGATTTTTTTTGTGCAAGAACTCCAACTTATTTCCTCATGTAGGTGACTCTGACAGTGTATTTTTACAGGGGTGTCAGGCTCATTGCAAATAACTGATGTTTTTGGGGTTTCTTCTTAATGACTGCCCCCCTGGCTATCCCCAGCTGTTACAACATATTTATTCTACCACTGTGAACAGGCACAGGTAGCAATTCAGAAACTGAATGATTAATTACTCAGTTGAATTATTAATTATATTATATAATATACAATATAAAATATATAGTCTATTATATATATATATAATTATTCAATTGAATTATTATTGAACAATTCCATTATTCAACTGAATTATTATTGAACAATTCCATTATTCAATAATTGAATTATTATTAGAAATATCTGGGATCTGACTTTGTGCTCCATATCTTCTTAGCGTGGTGATGCCAGTGGGACCTGGACTTGTGTATATCTATGGTCAGTGTATTAATTTTCTTAAAAGAGAATAATTACAGAAGTGGAACTGGAGCAAAGGAGATGAATAAAGGTCTCTATATTCCAAAATTAAAACTATCTGGGTGGGGCTGAGAATCCAACGTTGAGAACCTCAGACTTGCAACCAGATTTTTTGTGATCAAGCCGCTGGAAGAATCTTTTTTTAATTAATAACAGAAGTCAAAGAGTGAGTGTAACTTAATATCTGGAAAATGTTCCTTTTCCCTTTGCTTTCTAGGCAGTATGTGAGGGGCTGAGCTAAGCTCTCTAGGAACCACAGCTCATCCTGCTTCTGATGGCACTGGAAACCTCCCAGTGGCCACTGGTGGCACCTTCCTGGTCCCCCCCCATCCCCTTCTCACCTCTCCCAAGCATCCCAAACCCATCCCAAAGCATCCATTGCTTTGCTCCCTCCATGGAAGACCTATAAAGCCAATAAACCTTCACGAACATCACTTTCTGACACGAAGACTTGGAAGGAGAAACCAAACCAGCAACAAGAGGGAAGTTACCGCATTAAGGGGGGTCCACAAGCAATTTTTTCAGCTTTGGTGGCATCCTGCAGCCTTTCTGCAACGAGAGTCTTCACTTACCCCCTCTGCTTGAAGGGTTTGAACCCTCAGAGCCAGAGGGTTAACACAGTGTGGGTATTACCATAATAAATAATAAAATAGCCCCATAATCTTTTCCAGGGGCTCCTCCAGAGCATTTCTCAGCTCAGAACTGGGATTTCATAGCACTACAAGCCCTGCTCCACAGACACTGTGGGTTTAATGGGAGTTTAACAGCCTGATGCATTATTTGATTTCCAAAAGCAGGCAGTGCCAGCCCATCATTAGACATCAAGGCAATAACGTGCCCCCTGGGAACGCTGCTCCCTAAGCCCCACTAATCGCTATTGGCCCTTCAAATTCCATGCCAAAGTCTGAGTTCATTCAACATTTTGCTCTTTTTTTTGGTTGTTGTTGTAAAGAAAAGGACAGAGGGTAATTTCATACAAAAACCTACAAGAGATTTGGTGTTCAGCTGCTGTGAAAAAGGTAATTTAAAAGCTCTTTTATTTAGAAAAATCTGAATATAAGAAACTTTGCCCTTCGCTTATTGGGATTCAGGCCAATAACAGCCCAGCTCGCGAAGCATAAAGAGATGTAAGCCCCACTAATTTCATGCTCCTTTAATCTGCTTTCATCAACTGTGTGGATTTGGTAAAAGCCCTCCCAAATTAAACGTGGCCCCTTAGCAGAAGCACTGAGTGATTCCTGAAGGGTGAGCTGGCAGCACTGCAGTGACAGGGCAAAACAACCCAGGGCTTGAGCTCCCCAGCACTACATGATTCCTGTTTGAGCAACATAAATATTGCTGTGTGAAAGTCAGTCCATTCTCTTAATAAAGGGAGAGGGGAAAAAATAACCCCCAACTCGGCCTGGCCGTGGATCCGATGAGGTTATAAATAAAGTGCTGCCTGCAGCCTCCAAGACAAACCAGTTTGGATGTGCTCAAATATCATCTTCATTAGCATAGATTGTATTTACACAAATAGGAATCATAGTAATAAAAAAAAAGGTGGTGAGCAAGGCCATTGATTCCAGGGTAACAAGCAGCACAAAGCAATTGAACGCCGTTAACAACAATGGCAGCAATATTGCTTTTACCAGTTTCACAATAAATTCTCCCCAACATGTATTTTCTTCATTGCTACGATCATTGTTATCATGAATAATTGCATTAAGAGGGCCGTTTCATCAAATTAACTTGCAACTGCAATAACCTT
The DNA here is from genome assembly GCA_013401335.1 of Brachypteracias leptosomus. Taxonomy (NCBI): domain Eukaryota; kingdom Metazoa; phylum Chordata; class Aves; order Coraciiformes; family Brachypteraciidae; genus Brachypteracias; species Brachypteracias leptosomus. Next base: position 349,647 of record VYZX01021584.1, on the reverse strand, counting down.
TCAGGAAGATTTTTTAGGATAATAGTTGCTGGGAATATATTGAGAGCCGAGTTCTGAGGGGAGGGAAAAAAACCCAACCAAACAAAAACCAGCTTAGCAGAAATGAGAACACATTCCTGGCACTGTGCACTGCAGCTACAGAGAGCATTAATGGAGAGCAAGCCTGGTGCTCATCATCTACCATCAGTTCCTTGACTTGAAAAACCCAACAGCATCTCCATCTCTCTGCCCCAACTCAGCAAAATGCTGGAAAAGCTTCTCTGAGCAACATAACCCGTGTCAAACCAACAGTGCAAGATGTCCAAGCACAGCCCATTCTTCATCTTACCCATCAGGAGGTATCTGTGACAAAATTGAGACATCCTTATGGGTCATCCTATGCCTGACCTGCATTCATAGAACCATTTAGGGTGGAAAAGACCTCTAGGACCATCAAGTCCAACATTCCTTCCCTCCTGGGAGAACAACTTGCCACCAAAGTGGTAGATAGACACTAACAAACTTACTACACACTCTCTGAGCTCAAAAGCTCCCCAGAAAGTCAACATCTGGAGTTACTTCCCCCATAAAGTTGCTTCCAGAGTATCCAGACTTTAGAGTCAAATTTAGATGATGGCAGAAACGACCACAACTGCCCCACTCATGAGGAACTTTGTGGGTGTAACACCACCATGGGGTAACGAGGCAATGATGGACAGGGAGACGTAGAGATGAAGGTTGCACTTGATGATCCTAGAGGTCTTCTCCAACCTAAATGATTCCATGACAGACCACGAGACATCTGGCTGTGATGCCACAGGGAGAAAGGTGACAAAATCCTTCCGAGATCAGGAGAAACAAATAGGTATTAACACTGTTCTTGGAGTGCTCTGCTTAGTTCTCAACAAATCCCTCATTTCTGAATCTATGGATAAAGGGAAGAAATTAACTGAGACTGGGGCCTGTCTGACCTAAGACAGAGGTTGAGAAGAAGTGTGATGGTTGCCATGAGGTATTGAGGGAGTGGAGAAAGATGAGATCTATCAGGAACTTGAAAGAACTAGGACCATTGAGTCATATGGTCCCTGCCTCCTCTGTATGTAGCTACTCAGCTGGTTCTTATCTGAGCAGACCTTGGCCAACTTCTTTCCTGATAGAAACACACCCAGAAGTTTCCATGAGATTCAATTTCTCTAGCTGCATTTTTCATTAAACTTTTCACCCTCCTGGAAAAATTTACAGCACTTCTGTAAGGTTTGAAAACCTGCCACAGAATCCTCCAATGTGGTGGGGAAAAAGAGAGTGCAAGAGAGAAGGAAAAGCACATGGAAATATTAATCCTTGCTGAAATCAATGCGATAACATCACACTGTATCTGCCACGTCCTCTTCCCTCCCCCTGAACGGGGCTTCTGACATTATGGACTCAGCTGAAAGCCTGCTCTGGTTCCTACACAATCTCTGCAATCATGAGATCCAGGCTGGGTTCATGTTTTCAAAGGAATGGAAGGTGTTTAATCATTTTGACTCTGCTGAAATTAAGAGTATGTTCATTTTGATTACTCTGGTGCTCAGAACAGACGGGCTCTGATGATTTTATCACAGTCCCAGTATGGCTGAAACTCGCTGCAAAGAAAAAAAATCCCCCATTTTGTGGCTGCTTCAAGAATCAGTTGGTAAAAGCTCTTTATAAACAGAAAGCAGAGGAGGTGAGCAAAGCACGACACGTATTTGTTCAAAGCACAGAACGTGCAAGTCACATCTAAGGAGACATTACACGACGACTGGGTTGGAACTACCCGGGGCCAACCTCTCCTCTACTATCTAGAGATGCCTTGTTCATCACCTCGGGCTACTCTCAGCACTCTTGATGCCTGCACCAAAGTACTCTGTGCATATCAGCACTTGATGAAGGGGATGAATAAATGCTAAATCCCACAGCAGGATGTTCCCTGTGATCTCTGTTGAAAGTCTGCAACCCTTTAAAACAAGAGCCTCGACATCATCGTCCTCTCCGGGGCATCCAAATCACCAGGAGAAAGGAGCTCGGGCTCCACACGCCCCGTTCTGCCAGGCAGAGTGATTTCTCTGAACATGCCTCTTATGTAAGTGTTCTCTGGGAGAGGTGAGGCCGGGGCTAACCCTGATGAGATGCCTTCTGCTAATTGGAGCAGGATCCTGCCCAGGTCCCAGCCTCCTTTGGCTCCCCATCTCCTCTGGGCTCTCACTGGCAGAGGCGGCGAGTGATAAGCGGCTCCTCCACGGCTCGAACAACCCCCTTGTACTGGGAACCTGCTGTTTATCCTCTGAAATGCATTAATGTCAAAGGATTCCATCAATTTTCAGATGCACAGGACATCTGTGTTCGGGGGCTGATCTGCAATTAAAAGATTTCTCTTGAGCTGGCTGCTTGGACTGAACATCTGAAGCAGCCTCTCCACAGCTACTTTTCTCCGTTTTAAACGCAGGCTTCATTTGGACCTTTCTGTTTCCACTCTTTGTAGCTACCTGGGATGATTTTAAACTGGGTGAACACAGGATAAAATATGTTAATGCCCAGTGAGAAAGGAGCGTGGCTGAGGAGCAAAGGTTTAGCAAACAATGACCACAAGAACTCAAGACTAACAATGGAGGACCCAGGACTGGCTTAAAAAAAGTCGTTCATCAAAAATAATAAATCTGAGGCCCACCTTTCCCCCCCAGGTTTCCAGGCTGCACTGCCAGCTTGTTTTCTACCAGAGAATCTCCTTAAAAACAACTAAAGCAAGCTCAGAGCTTCTATGAATCCCATGCAGAGGGTCCTAAGCTGGTGTATAAATTCCAAATGCCACAGAGCCCATGATGAGCCCACAAAGCCTGGCAGCAAGTGCCACCTCTTGCTATGCACAGCTGGGAAAGGAGCCACCTTCCCAAAGCATTTATTTACAGCTCTCTGAACAATCTACCCCTACCTCTGAACACATCAGACCAAAATCAGCATCCCCAGTGCTTCTAATGACCTCTGGCCAGTCTCTGAGACATGGAAGAGAACACCAGCGGTGTTGAGATGGAGGAGAAGCTCCACCTCAGACCCTAGAAGCAATGTGGCAGCTCCCAAAACATTTAATTTCCCTGATATGGACCCAAAAGCTCTAATTCTGGCATAAATCAAAAGGAGACAGCACAAGGCCCACGGGGAGCAAAGCAAAGATGGAATCAGGAAACCACAACTCATCATTTATCTTCTCAGTATCCTGCTAACAACGGAAACTTCCAAACTAATGATCATTTGAATGCAGCCTTACACCCAATGTATCATCACCCAACAGAGCATTAAAGCACCAAATAAAGAGTTCAAGGATTAGCAGGATGTTTGCAGAGAATTATTAGGGAGTGATTGCCTAATTTTGGGCATTGGTTTGGTGTATTTACCTTTCTATATTCAAATATACCCATATTTTGTACTATTTACCTATGTCTAGTTTGTGCCTTCCCATAGTGCTGCCATAAAAAGGCTGATTTACTGTTTCTGCAGACACTGTACACATTTTAGTGTGCTGCAAATGCAATTTGCCAGCCTGTTCCATCCTTTGTACTTGTGTGATTAATTATTTTGATTTTCCTTTATTTATTTTGCTTAATCAACTTGTTCAAGAAATAATACAAAGTTCAGTTCTTGTCCAGAAAAAGTGTAATTTCTGAAAGGAAATAAAGGACTTTCCTATCAGGCTTTAGGTTTATCACTTAGCCTAGATATTACCCCTCTATACGATGAGAATTACTGCATTGAATGCTCATAAAATGCCATATTTAATATATGAACCCTATTATTTTCTGTCCAGCTTTTGGTTATGATCAGCTGGAAGAAAAAGGGAACTGCTGCAACTGGTCAATCTGATTTAGAGGCTGATATTTCCCTACTAAATAAGGCTGGAACATAAGACATATGGTGTATATTCTGGCAACTGCAGTTATACTCAAGTTCCCTGGGTACTGCTGATGTCCAGTGATTCTTACCAGATACAATAAATTGATTTTAATCCACGTCAACAGATATTTCCCTGCCCATCATATCCTATAGGTAACCCCTGATGCATCACGAAGCCCTCGAGCATCATTTCCACGTGGGCCTCTTGACAACAGCACAAATTCTTAGAAACCAAAGAACAAAGCTGCTGAAAATCCCAATTTTGAGGCAGTTCTGGCTGTTTTCTTAATTCAGTGATTTCCACTGTCTCTATTCTTGCATAAATCCTTTTTCTCTGTTATCTCATTTCATCAGGGTCAGATTTACAAGGGGTGACCTCTCTCCAAGCTCCTTCCACGATCTCAGGAAAACTATTACCTAGATCTCAATTGCTTATTGGTAAAATGAAAATAACTGTGCTCTCCTCACAGAGGAACTTAACTTCCTCCCCAGACGAGGCACACACTGTAAAATCCTTCTTTGAGCCATAACAACACTGACATTTCACTGGTGTTCTGCTCTTCCCCTCCCGCAATGGTGAGAGCTAAACCCCCAGTGCTTCACACCAGCTACTGAAATGCCAAGGAAAAGAGGGTGATATAAATATACAGATATGAAACGGCATCTAAAAATGATGATTTTGATCTTTCCAGAGACAAATCACTAATCTCTGCCTCTAATGAGAAACGGGAGGATAAAGGTCAGGCTGAGCAGAGGACCAAAAGTTTCCAAACTGATACTGCTGCTCTTGTCCTGTGGGGGGAAAAAAAAAAAAGATGGTTTGTAGGCAGCAGAGAAGGGAAAAATGAGGGTAAATTTGGGGGAGAACCATGAAATGAGGCAGGTCCACTCTGGGACCACCAAAGGGAGCTCATTCTTGCACACGGAATTGGAAGGAGATGGATTGATTGCACGAGGGCCTAGAATGGACACGGTTATTATCATTTAATTCTAAATAAATACAGTATCATAGACATTGCAGCTAAGGGGAACAAAAAAAGGCTTTTGTCCCTCCCAGCGATGAGGAAAATAAACAGTGTTAATAGTAGAAACAAAGGGAGGGAGTGAGCAGAGCTTTTAGGTCACTGCCTCCATCCATAGGAGGGGGGAAACAAGCAGGTAACCTAATTATGGCTTTGGAAAAATTATTCTTGAGCCATTAACTGAGATTTGGCCTATTTAGGTCGTAAACTTCTGGGGGCAAAGATCTGTTCTTCTCTGTCCTGGTGTGCCTTGCAAAATGCAGCCAGAACCCCAGGAGATCAACCCACCAGGCCATGAAGAGCAACCAGCCTTGGCCAGCAGCTGCGCTCGCTGCTGGAGGACCTCGGAAGATCTCACTCGGCATCAACAGCTGGCAAGGCAGGACGTGGCTTGAGATTGATGAGGGGTGGGGGGGGAGAATTAGACTCTTCAGCTTAGTAATCACTCCTTCCACGGAGTCAGGATCTCTGGCACCAGAACAGCCTCCGCAGCGTGAGGCAGGAGCCTGGCCAGGAAAAGCTTTTCCTGAGAACTCGGGGGTACACACGTGGTCCTACCCTCCATCACTCATCCACAATCTGGGTCAGCGTGGAAAAAACAAACCTGGAAGAGTTACAGAGTTGAGGGGGGAAAGAGCTCCTGGGGAATGATCCCAACTATCTCTCAGGCTGTTCACTGAGGATGAGCATCTCTTCCAGGTCAGCTGCCCCAATAAGCTGCTGCACACAGAGCATCACTTATTGTCCTGGTTCTCTGGTGGGTTTGGGGAGGCTTTTGGGTGTGAGGACCAAGAAAACACACACGTGACTTCATGGAGTGGGTGGAAAAACCTTAAAAATATCAACACGCCCTTAAAGAATAACAAAACCAAACCCGTTATTTCCAAACAAGCTGATTTAGAGTCATTCTTGGGTTTGGGATGTGCTGCAAGGGACTGAGCAGTGCAGAAATTCTGTGTTCCTAAATAACCTGCACCTCCCAGCACCTCAGCAACTCCATTTCAATTGCAGGTGGAGAAGTTCCAGGCTGTAATTTGTAAGTCCTCTCCAATGTGGGGGAAGCTCTGGTGTACTGCAGATAAAAGTGCCTTGGCAATCATCAGGAGTCAGGAGAGCAAGTGCTTGGTGCAGCCTCATGCCCAGCCTGGAAAAACAGGTGCAGGAGATTTGGCCAGCAGTATTATTTTTTAATTAAGAGGGGGGGGGAAATATCTGTAGAGAGCATCTTAAAGTGACAAGGCGAGGTGTGTGGAATGACCTAAGAGACAGGCACTGATTGAAAGCCATTGAGGTAATTCCAGCAGTAATTAGATCTCTGGACAACAAAGTGATGAAAGAGGACAAACGACCTTTTCTCATTCGTGTGCTACCAGCTTATTTTGCTGATTTGTTTCGCTCTCCAGGAACAGTATTTCTTTTAAGTACTAGCAGGAAAAAAAGAAAAATAAAATATGGCTCCAGCACTGGGCTGGGATGCAGAATATCTGGATTCAGAGCCTGGCCCTGCTGCAGATTTCCAATATGACCTTGGGCACATCCATTAATCTCTTGCATCTCGCTCCTTCGGCAGTAAAAGGGAAGGAGAGCTACAACTTTTTCCTTGCCTTGCCTGAGAAGCCCAGAAGTGGTTTTGAAGCAGAGAGTTTCCTGCCATAACCACCTCGATAAATCCCGCAGAGGCCACGCGAGCCAAACCTTGTGCTAAAAAGTGTGGAGGGGATAAAGGTGGCACTTGGAAGCTCTCCCTGGACCTGGGGCTTTGCTCCAGCCCAGGATGGGCTGGAGGTGACAACCTGCCACCCACCTGCATGCCCACCAAAGGTAACCCCATGGTGGTGCATCTGCAGCTCCTATGACCTCGGTCAGGCTGCCCAGGGAGGTGCTGGAGTCACCATCCCTGGAGGGGTTCAACCAACGAGTAGATGTGGTGCTTCCAGACAAGGTCTGGGGGTCAGGGAGATGCTGGACAAAGGTTCGACTTGATGATCCTGGAGGTCTTTTCCAACCTAAATGATTCTATGACCTCAAGACCCCACCTGAAATACAGAACTGACCATCTTTCTTAAAGCAGAGGAAGGAGGCAGGATTGAAGCCAAAGCCACGTGGCATTTTTTATCTAAGATATAACATCAGAAAATTACAGAATTGTGAAAATCTACCATCCTTGGCACCTAATCACCACTTTGCTGCATCTATGAGAGAGCAAATATACAAATATGCACCCAAATATGGAATATGCAGAGATACCTCTGTGTGTGTTTGCATCCACACCTGGTCACGTTCCAGCACTGAGACTAGTGTCAGAGCTGCTTTGCCACTAGAATAAACACCCAACTCGAGGCTTTTTTCTGTAAGACCTCTGTAAATTCAATATAATCACGTTTTGGAGGGTGTATCTTGCAAAACGTGCCCTGCTTTGAGCCCACTGCTCTCCCACTCCCACCAGTGTCCTTGCCATGCCAGTTCTGATGCCCACAGGTTGTATCAGATCATTAGGACAGAGACAACCCCCTCTCCCTGCTGATGCTCAGGCTGATGAATGGGACCTGGCTCCCTTGGGCTTGAGCTTGGCCAATATATCACCAAGGTGTGCCCAGGCAATGGCATCTTGATCACCTCCAACCACACTCCTGGGGGGGTTCCCCACCAGCAGAAAACAAACCAGCCCAAATACCCAACGTGCCTCCAACTGATCAAGGTATAATTTTCTCAAAGGTCATTTACTGACTAATAAATCAGCCAATTATCCAGGGGTCATTAAGTGGGATGAGGGCTCAAACCTCTACCTGCTTCTCTAAGGTTTCTCAGTGCCCTATGTAGATAGGAGCTTGTCCTATGGAATAAAGCAGAATTACATTTAATTTATGGAAATGTGCAAGGAATAATCATAGAATGGTTTGGGTTGGAAGGGACCTCTAAAGGTCATCTAGTTCAACCCCCCTACACAAGCAGGGACATCTCTACCTAGGGCAGGTTGCTCAGAGCCCCATCAAGCCTGACCTTGGCTGTCTCCAGGGATGGGGCCTCCACCACCTCTCTGGACACGCTGTTCCAGTGACCAACCATCTTTATATTAAAGAACTTTTTTAATGAGTCAAAGACTCAAAAGGCAAGATTTGTAGGATCTCTCCCCGTGCCTGGCATGACCTGGGCAAGGTGACAGTAATTACAGTCAGAAGCTGTCCAGTGAGGCAGCCTCAGCTCTGCATCACCCCTTGGCTAATCAAGTTGCTGTATTGATCACCTCTCCTTGGATGCTCTCCCTGGTGCCCCGGGGCTGGAGCTTTCACAGCTTCACTGAATGTGCTTTTGCACCACAAAGACAAAGATTTTGTAGCTCTCCAATAGTTCAACTTGCCCTCCAGAGCTTGGAGGTGCTGTCAGAGGAGCACAATAAATTGTTGATTTTCTCTTTACATCAGATGACTCATAACTTTTGGATCAGGATTTAAAAGAATATTAATTCTGTACCACCCATGAGAATCACAGAATCATTTAAGTTGGAAGAGACCACTGAATAAGTGGCTTCATTCAGGTGAAGCTCTGGAGCTCCCACTGATGGAAAGGCTGCACTAGAAATTGTGCTGGATTTGAACATCTAAGAGCTTTGGAAGAGAGAGTTGCTGTGAATCAAAAACCCAGGAACTGGCTTCACACACCCTTCCGACCATGAAAATATTTGAAATCTGAATTTTGGCTATTTTTTGCAAAAGCAAAGAAGGTGGCCTCCTTCCATCTGCATTTATGGGCTTGGTTATTCTTCATTTTTGCTCAAAATCAAATTCTGGCCTAAATTGCTTTTCTGTAGAGTTTGCAATTACACATGATGCTCTACATTTGACCCTGCTTGGTCCTGTGCAATCTCTGCTCCAACCAACCAATGACCAGCTACCTCTTAGAATCAGGGGCTGGTTCAAAGAGATTTATTCCAACTTTAATTAAAAAGCCAGTTATTACAGTTGAAACTCAGTCGTTCCTTATTAAAGAAATTAAAAGCCACACACGCAAACCCCAGCCCTGCTCTGCTAATAAAACTGGGAAAGTTCTGCTGGAAACTCCTGAAGATAGTGCTGGATATTTAAATTTCAAGACACACTAAGTTTAGCAGCAGATAATGTGGTGTTTTAATTATGGCTCTTTTATTTATACATTTCCTAGGTGGCCCAAGACCCCTCTAATGAAAGCACACTTTAGAGTAGCTCCAACACCCACCGTTATTGGGAGGTGCTGAAGATGCCAGCAGCTTATCAGCTAAAATATGTTAATTTCTCTAATGGGGTAATGAAGTCTAAATGCTTTCAGGAAGACATTGCTATGATAATGGGGCTACTTAAAACACAACATTAGGAGAACCTTGATTACAGGTTGCTCAGGAGTCTCTGGCTTCCTCAGAGTTTGTTCTACACCTAATTTCTTGCAAGAGCTGCTGGGAAGGAAGCTCATCTCCATTTGCTTAGTCAATCACCTTTGATAACAACCAAAACAGCTGCTTGAAAAGAAGTATCTGCTAATACAACTGCATGACCCAGGCTTGGAGACCAACTCAGAGCTGCAAAGGCTTTGGAGATGAAGCGACTCCAAGTCATGTGCAGAGGAGCACGTGGATGGTGAGGTGGTGGCACTAAGGTAAGAAGCAGATGGACGGTCAACATGAAGTGAGAGGTTTGGAGAGAGGAGAAAAAGGCAGGGGAAGAGTTATGGAAAGTGGTGAAGATGGCATCCCTGCCAAGGAACCACCTGGCCGACAGCTGGGCACACCTCTGGGACAAGACTCTTCATTTCTACTTGTGCAATACTTGGCTCTTCCATCAGAAGATGGAGACTCTTCCATCAGAAGATGGAGACTCTTCCATCACACTTGTACTTTCTAACGTGGGGGCTCCTCTTGGCTTTACAAACCCGTTGACTTCCCAAGACTTGACCCTTATCAACACATTCTTCCACCTTCAAACACACACACAACCCTCAGTGCCAGCCTTTAATGCTCCTGAGTTTCAGCCCCACAGGGAGCAGGACAACCTCAAGCTCCTCACGAGGAAGGCACAGCAGCAGAGCTGCCCATCCTCATCCCATACACATGCTTCACTTCTCCATGCATCCCACCAGCCACAACAGGACCAGCCAAGCCAGCAATGATTCAGCTGGTGGCTGAATGGGAAAAAAAAATGATGAGGTGTGAGAAGGTTCTTGTCAAGCAGCACCTTATATACAAGCTAGCAAGCTTGTGCTGAAAATTAGATAAAAAAAGCTAAAAATAAAGGTACTTCTCTACTTGCCAAAGCATCACACCCAGTCCTGACCTCAGACAACCACGTCTGATTTCCATCATAAGAAAATCAAACAAGCCCGACCCTGTCATCCAGAGATGCTCTTTGAAAGGAAAAAATCCTGATATTTGTCTTGCTATGTTGAGCAGGGACTATGGGAACATTGTTTTGGAAACAAACGGCTCTGCAAATCCAGCAGCATCGAGCTCAGCGTGATCTAAGTGAACTGAATATTCCAGCTTGGTATTTGCATTTCCTCTTTTATCAAAACAAACAGTAACCCGGGCATTAAATCCAGTATTTCTGTAATTAATTCACAGTCATTACAAATCACCTTTAATTGGATTAGCTCTAATTACAATAAAGTAACTCCCTGAAATCATAAGTTATGTTTGTGGGGGGTTTGTGGGGCTTGAATTTTTATTTTTAGAGGTATGAACTTTAGGTGAACATAGGAGAGAGGTAAATATTACAGCTCCCTGACTCCTGCCTTCCCCTGAGCTTGTTTGGTGTCACCTCCTTTTGTTCCCAGTGATCCTGCCTTGTACTTGGACTTGACAGACCCCAATTAGCTGCTTCTCTGCTACCTGACCTGGACCACATGTGGTGGCAGCTGGTGGTGGCCCCTGGGAAGTTGATGGCCATCAAGACCTTCCTTTCCTTGTCAGCCTGTCCCTGGCATTAATCACCCCTTAAAAACAGGCAGGCATTTTCCTCAGCACACCATGACAGGGCATCAGGGAGATGATTCCTCTGACACCTCAACTTTTCCTGGCAAAGCAGGTGCCTTCACAACATCTCAAACTACTCACCACGCTCTGGGACTAATCACCATGTAAATAATGCAACCTTGGCAGGTCTCCAGTGGAGATACCACCATGACTTTGGGCATGAATCCAAACCAACTCACGGATTATTTCACAGCCAAGGGTGCTGTTGACCAACTCATCCCTCGGGTGAGGCTCTTCCTCTGTTTACACACACCAAAATATCCACTCCAGCCAGCGTGGGACCTTCCCTTGCACTGCACATCATTTTCCAGCTGTAGAAACCATCCAGGTGTCTCTGCTCATATCCTGAGATGGAATCAAACGTCGTGCAAGGAAGAAATCAAACAAAAAGGGGGCAGTGACCTGTGGGCACAGCTGACCCTAGACAAATGGAATAAATCTGCTGGGAATACAGGGTTCTCATGCCAGACCTTTCATTCTCAGACTGAAATGACACGGCACGTTGGCAGGAGCTCCAGCACAGCTCCACCACCAGCCACCATCTCACATTTAATGCAGGCTGTAAAAATAGCACATTTGATTCACATGAGCACGTCGTGTCACACACACGCAGCAAGTGCATTTTCCACCAGGTATAGGAATGTGCTCCCTTCCTTTCCCCCTCTCCTCAGCTCTCAGGGCTCCTTGAGAACCAGAATACAGCAAGATTTCACCAGGCTGAGCAATCTGGAAACTCACTTTTTAAATGGGCAGAGTCAAATTAGCCACAAGGAAGCATAAAACATAAAACAAAGTTCTCTGGAAGAAGAGTTGAAGCACGTGCTATATTAAAAAAAAACCCCAACAACTCAATGCACATTTTATGCAACCTGATTTTATCCAAGGCTCTAATGTTTCTATTAAACTAGCCCCTTAAAATGCATCTCGAGGGCTTTCAGGAGCATCTCCTCTTCCACTGCTGTTGCTAATATGGAATCACTGTGGTTGGAAAAGATCTTTAAGATCATCAGGTCCAACCCATTATCTCTCTCTACACCATATATTCTACCATATCTATCTTCTACATATCCTTCTACCATATCTATCTCCTACATATCTCCTACATATCTTCATACATATCTCCTACCACATCTATCTCCTACATATCTCCTACCACACATATCTCCTACATATCTCCTACCACATCTATCTTCTACACACGTCCTAGAGCACCATATCTAGACAGCTTTTAAATCCATCCAGGGCTGGCAATCCAACCACCTCCCTGGGCAGCCTGTTCCAGGCTTTGATAAACCTTTTGGTGTAGGAGTTTTTCCTAAAGTCTCACCTAAACCTCCCCTGATGTAGCTTCATGTCCTATCACTTGTGAGACTCAAGCTGGAGGTGACGGACACCTCTGCCCTGATCTGCCTCCTCCACTCCATCTTCCACAACAGTCCAGGGCTGATGGGTGCAACACTAATTAAAAAGCAAATTCTTTTGTGAGGAAGAGAGAAGCAGGACCGACAACCATGATGCCTTCAAACCACTCCTTAACTACATCACATACAGGCTCTTCCATCCTCTCCAGCCCCATCCCCAAGGTGCTTTTGGCTTCTGCCCAGCCCCGTGTGAACCTCTTGACTGCACCAGCCAGCAGGGGATGAAGCTCTGGACACTCAAGCTGGTTCCTGCTGGGTGGTGGAGTGAGGACGCGTGGCAGGAGGCCAGGAGAAGGGCAGAGCCAGCAAAACCCAGGGCAGGACCTCGGCGAGAGGAGCCGAGATTGCTGCGCTGGACAGAACAAGCTGGATCAATATGGAAAGGAGAAAGAGGGGAGAGAAGGAGTAATTAGAATGCAACGTCCCTTCCCTCAGCTCCTCTTCGAGCTCCATGGCCAATCACGGCCCAAATGACTCCGAGCTCCTCTATTTAGCAGCTTTGTTCCAGAAACCGTGTGGCCCGATTCATTCTGCTCCCAGAGTGTGTGTGTTGCTGGAAAATACAGCCTCTGACTTGATGCTCAGACATTTAGGCAGACATTAAGTATGTTAATATTGCCGTGGTAATTACATGTTTTTTTCTCCTCCTTCTGGAAGGATAATTCTTTGGAATAATTACACGGAGGGTAACCAAGTTCTGGGAAACATTTGAGTCACCACGAAGCACATCTGCACTCCAGCAGCAAGGCTGGGTGAGATCTTCCAGCATTTTTATCCCTGCTGATTGGAAGAGTTGGGAAGAGTAAAAAGTTGGTCGGTGCCTTTTAGGAGCCTATTTGGGAGATGCTGTAGGGATTTTCTCTAATGGAAACAGTAGTGATGCCATGAAAAGCTTCTGATTTAAGGTTTGCTGAAGATCTTCCACTTCCCAATTAGAACCATATTTTATGTATATTCAGTATCTTCATGCACACAGCCAAACTAAAACCAACATCTCTCACTTCTTACCCACTTCCTACAGAGAAACCCTGCCCAGAGCCAGGGATGGGATGCAGGAGGACATGCAATCCATGGGATGGAGATGACTTTAGCCGGTAGCACAGTCCCTGCCTAACAGGACACTAAAACACTCCCCAAAGAACTGAAGAAGAAAATTACCTCCAACTGCAACTGCCATTTAAATGTCAGCCCTGCAGAATTCTGGCTCTGAAGCTGCTCATTCAGAGCAGCCCGTGAATAACCAAACCACAACAAACCAAAACTAAACAATGGGCTCTCCAAACCCCAAGGTTTGATGCTTTAACAGATCCACCAGCAGCTGAAGCAGGTCCAAGTGGAGCTCCTGTGCCTCCTCCTCCTCCTCCTGCCTTGCCCAGTTGTCAGGCAGATGGATTGGAGCAGCCCAGGGGCTCCTGGCACTGCTCGTGAGCTACCCGCAGGTCTGGAGCCCTCCATTCAGCCGCATTATTTGAATCATAATACATATGTCTAATCCTGCTTCCTCCTGTAACTGTGCTGCTTCAAGACCCAATTAATTCCATTTGTTCCTTCCCGGTGTATTATTCCTTCTCTACAAGCTGGAATCCCTTTAGGATCCCTGTCTGCCCTTGCCTGCTGATGATTTCCTTGGCTTTCCAATCACCACAGCCTCTTCCCGTGGATTTTAGAGCATTATTGTGATTGCCAATTTTCATAATGGGGGTTTGCATAGCCTGAGCCTACTGCAGGCCTTTAAAAAAATAAAGATAAAAAAAAGAACAATCCTGCTCTCTCCGTGGCTCTAAAAATAATTTAACCAATTATTTTGATTTTTTTTTAAGTACCATGGTCTTATGTAGCGTATGTCCACATATTGTGTGCTACACAGACGCAGCTCTTCTCTCCTGGTCTGAGCAATAGCCATCAAGTGCCCCAGTCTACACCCTTTGTATTTAAAGAGAGCATCCAAAAGCCCAAAGCACCAGCTATTTAAATGCCTTTAAACAGAGGGCACTAAGCTCTACTCTTGTCTGAACCAAGAACTTGTTGAGGAATGGCACAAACCACACCTGATGAGGCTACCTCGTAATATTTTACGGATGAAAAACGTTTACATTATATTCAGGAATTCAGGTTCTGTGTAAGCAAAGGGTCTGTAAGCACTTGAATATATAGAGACACACAATTCAGACACCCAGCAACACTCTCAGCTTCAGAACCTGCTGCCTTCGTTGTTTCCTTTTAATTACTGATCAACACAAGTTCATCTGTTTTGAAGGAAGTGCTGTGAAAAAAATCCAGCAAACTACAGCCACTTATGCTAATGCACCACAGTCTGTCACCCCACAACTGGTAACAGTGCTCCTTATAAATAAAACCAATTATTAGCATAGAAAATAGTGTGCAGAAAGCACAGGGAGGAGATGGACAAGTTGAAATGCTGGGAAGGAAAATGTTCTCGAGCACAGAAGTGCTTCCCTAAAATCACAAGTGTCTTTGAAGCTGGAAGGAGCAGAGAGAGGCAAACAAAACAAGAGCCAGCCCAGGGAAGGGTCCTCCACACTCTGAAGGGTTTTGTGTTCAGCTTCCAGAATCCCAGGAGAAGACATCCAGGGAAATAGGTTTCAATCCAGCAAAGGCATCACTATTAGGCTTATTATTGCACCACCAGATATTCAAGATATAGTGGTATTCAGGGCTGATTCTCACATGCAAACATATTTTTTTGGCTGAGACCACTGATGTTCATGAGTCCCACCTCAATGTACAAGCCAAGCATTTGTTGGTAGGTTCATCAAGTGATTCCCCACTAGGGTAGCTCAAGGAGGAAGCTTCTTCCCCCTTCTCCTGGCTATCACCAGTGACACCATCTGGAAATACACTGACCCCAGTCTGAAGTCACGATGAATGTGCACATGGGAACATAAAAACCATGGCCATGCACTTATGCACAGTAATACACACCAAGTATGCACCAGGCTCTCTGGTAACGCTTATACCTACAAGAGGTTAAATAGCCCCAGGTGACAGAGAGCTCCTCAAATGGACCTTTTTATAATGGCAACCTAGGATGCATCCCTGACACTGCTCCTTCCACTCAGCATCATGGAGATTACTGCCTGATTTTAATACATCTCAGTTCAATCTCACCCGGGCTTGCCTGTCTCCTAATTACCAACACACCCATTTGATCTGCATCCAGATGAAGGTGCTGCCCTGACTTCTTCCAGCAGAGCCAGGCCCGTGGTGGCTGTGCTGGTTCCTCCAGCAGTCAGCACTTTGCTGCTGTCTCCCGTCCCCAAGGCACAACTAAGCAGATGCTGCATTAGAGCTTGTTTTACAAAGCTGCCTCACTTGTGATATACATTTTTAATATAATACGCTGAGTGCATCACGGTGAGAACTGCCAGGGCTGGTAAACTCACACAAATTCATTAGCAAGACCAGCTCCTCAATTAAGCCAGGCTGAAAACCAGAGCTGGTTGAAAAGAACTGTCCAGGAGCAGCTGAGATGGGTGAAAAACCTGATTTTATTTCCCACTCATGAGCAAGGCTTTCTGGAAGTCACTTGGGATTTTTCTCATCGAGGACAAGCTTCACTGACCTTTCTCTCCTCCTCATCACAAGGATACTGTGGTTTGGGGTGAAAGCTTAAATGTTTTGCAGCATTATTATTGCAAGTGTAAAGCAGAGGCTCAGCTTTGCATCCCCAGAACAGGTTCCACACAGGAGACACCACAGCCAATGTTTTGGAACAGCCACTGACATGACTTTGTTCATGGGCAGGTTTAAAGGATCAGAAATTACATAGAATCATTTAGGTTGGGAAGGACCTCCAGGATCATCAAGTCCAACCTTCATCCCAACATCTCCCTGACCCCCAGACCATGTCCCAAAGCCCCACATCTACTGGTTTGTTGAAGCCCTCCAGGGATGGTGACTCCAGCACCCCCCTGGGCAGCCTGGGCCAGGAAAGAACTTCTTCCTACTGTCCAATCTAAACCTCCCCTGGTGCAGCTTGAGGCCATCACCTCTTGTCCTGTATCTTCTGGTTTTGAAAGAGGAGAAAGCAAAGTTTTCACTCTCTTTGGCTTATCTGCATTTCTTACCTACACTCTCCTCCCTCAGCTGACATTGTAGGATGACAATTGAAGAGCACCTCTGGAATACTCTAAATAATCCTCTACAATGCCTGTAAACTATATAGTGAATGACAACAACATATACATATATATAGTGATTACAGCAGCAGCCCTTAAAACCCACAGATCTCCCCCCTCCTTCAGAGGGGAATCTTCATTGAGCACAACCCAAGGATTATAATTTTAAACACATTTAAAGGCAATGCAATGCAAAACACACCACAACTGAACCTGGCCAGCAGCAGACTGAGGTTTCCACAGAGCATCTGCTGCCTGCCTCTGGATACACATCACATTTGTCTCAGTGGTGGTTATGGCATCACCAAGAGCTGTGCACGACAGCAACACAACCTCCTCCACTCATCTCCAGCATCACTGTCTTTTATGAAGCCCTCTGGCATGAAATCTCTCCAGTCAATAACAATACAACCATAGCAAGGGGGGGAGTTATGGAAGAGCTTTCCCTCCCTCACTGCTGGGTTTTATTTCTTCACTGCCTCTCTTGGATGCAACCCTGAGCAGTGTTCCCAAAGGGTCAAGGTGCTCTGTGATTACTTCTCCCCTCTCTTCTTTATCTGCACACACAATCCTGAGAGTATGCTTATTTTTATCTCCACCAGATGATGGAGACATCATCCTTCATCACCATTTCTACCCCCTCCAAGGGACGGATGAGGGTTGCAGGAACTTTCAGCATGTCCCCAAGCCTGGCTGAGCCATCAAGCTGAACCAGAATGACACTAAAAGTGACACTAAGTGCTAAAAACCACAAAGAACTGAAAAACACCAAGAATTTTCACTGCCTGCCCCACTCCCAGATGCTGCCAAGCGACACGGCTTAAACCACTTCTCTGTGCCCATTAATTTAAGGCTGGAATTTGCAGAAATGAATGAAATTGGTTGAAAGATTGTTCATGCCACCATTTTTCCTGCCCCCAGCAGCTGCTCAACTCCTCAGTTAAGATGAAGCAAAATCTCTGCTTTCTATGAATGAAGTTGGAAAGGAACCAAGCAGGAAAACATGAAGTAGTAAATTTCCAGGGTACTGTGTTTAGATGTTTCTCCCCATTTGTTTATTAACTTTGAACCTTGTGTTCTACAGCTGTTTTCCAACTACTAAACACTCTACAAAATTACTTCAGGTGTTTTATTTCCAAGACATAAATTACTGATAGATTTTCTCAGCATTACCTCCAAATTAAGGGTATATTTCGCTTCATAGGTACTACTGTCAATTCCAAAACGGCTCACATAGCTTCGAAATAAAACAAAAAGAATCCAAGAAAATCCTCCTGAACAACAGGAGGAAAATTCCAGCCCCATGTCATCCAGCTGAAGACATCCAGAAGAGATCACTTAGAGTACCTGGAGCATGCTGTGGTTTTCCAACCTCAGTCTCTACGAGGTTGGTTCCAACCAGATTCACTCTACTGGTTAGAAGAGTTCTGGAAAATGGGCTCTTTTTGAAAAAAAACAACAAAATCAAGCAAACAACAAGAGCCCACAGCATTATTGCTGCTGCCTATAGATGCTGCTTAGGGGTTTGCCACCATCATCTTCAGGAGAACACTGAAGTGTTGAGATTGAGGTGCTCAGACATGATAGAGCAAGGGGATGGTCACCTCCACGTGGGAGAAACCCCAGGCAGAAATTATAGCAAGGTCCAACAGCAAGGATGGAGCCAAAGCTCCACCCAGCACCTGAGATCTCATGGTTTGGACTCAATTTGCTGAGCACCCTCAGCTTGTTTTGGGACATGTGAGGGGTCTGAAAGCAGCTGTGGGTGGTACCTGAAGGACTGGGTCAGAAGCACAGACATTCAAGTGCATCACCACTAATCCTGGTGCATCAGGTGACAGGACACCAAGGAGGGGGACCACAGCCTCCCTGAAGCTCCTGGCACAAATGGGGCAGGAGAACCTGCCCATATTCTGTGCTTCAAGGCCAAGTGGCCAGCTAAGAGGGGACAACACTCACGCCACCCAGTAGGGAGCTGGAGGTGACAGCACCTTATCTTCAACCCAGAAACACCACAGTTTGCCAAATATCCCTATCCCGTAAGCCTTGGGGATTGCTACCCAAGGGCAGGGCAGTGCCAAAAAAAAAGCCTTTGGAGAGCAGAGGAAGAAAGAAAAGACTAACAAAAAACTTTACAAAATATTGGAGAAAAACCTGTGCCCAAAATGCCCTTAAATGTGTATCCACAACTAAGCATGCAAACAAAATTGCTGCTGCTGCTTGCTGGTCACGGTCTGAGAGCACCAATGCAGCAACAAGCACAGATTAATTGCTGAGGAGCTTACATATTAATAGCAGAATATTTTGGTCAGAAACCTGTGAAAGTCTGGGGGCTTTGGAGCAATAAAATAGACTTGGGGCCGTCTGGTGGCAGAACAAAGCCTGCTGAGGAGCAGCCTTGTCCCTTCTGCCTTTGATGGGGCCCTTCCAGAGCTGTCAGCTGAGCTGCAGAGTTAGGAACCAGCCAGTTTTTAGATTTCAAGCTGCTCAGAGGACTTGTCTCCAGGGAGGACAGGAATCAATAGCAGAGCAGGTGGAGATGCCAGCGGAGAGGGGCAACCACCCCAACGCCACCTCCCAGACATCCAGGCAAACCTGGGAAGGAGCCGTGGGAGAAGATGATGGAAGAACTTGGTCCCTCTGAAGCAGCACAAGAGATGCTAGAGACTGTTCACCACATTCATGAGATTGCAGCTTGATTTGATGCCACAGATTGATCCCCCCCACGCCCCCTGTTCACACCACACCACTGCTGAGGAGCTTCTGAAAGAGCCCCTTTTATCCTATCTTCACCTCTGGGTGCATCACAAGCGACACCGCTTAATTCCAGCCAATCTCAAGGGCTAATTAGATGTAAACAGCTTGAAAAATTGTCCACGCAGGACAAGTCATTTTTCAAAAGGCCACTCATCTAAACAACCTGAGTCCATCCATTTCCTTCAGCATTTGTCTCAATGAATTACAGCAGAGGCTCGTCCCGCACTGGCCTCGTGATTCATGGGGCTGATGAAAACCTCTGTGCAGAAGAATAAGTTATTTGTTTATCAAGGCTCCATTAGAGCAAAAGATGAAGATGCCTCTCTGAATCTGGAGGATGATGTGCATGAGCCAAAGCAATGACAGCCCTCTCTGGTACCTTCTCTCTCACCTCCCAAACACTAATACATCAAAGCTGGTGAGGCTCTGTGCAAAAAAATCAAATTATGTTTAATCATGATCAGCACAGGTTCCAAATTCAGAGTTCTTTGTGTGCAATCCTCCCCTCTGCTCTCACCCCCTCACACCAGGAGAAATGGGAAGGAAAAGGATGGACAGACCCTCTAGAGATAGCTGGTGATGCTGCTTCTTTCTCAGGACTCCTTCCAAACACCAGCTGGGGGCAGACCAGTAATTAACAGGACAGAGAGAAGCCCAAAGGGGCCTGTCATGGCTCAGATGAGGCTGGGAGCTGCTGAAGTTCATAACAACATAAAGAAGTCTTGGGATGCAGTGCAGCATGGCCTATTTTTAAGCAGAGAGCAATTAGCAGAGCATTATGCATGAGGCTTCCCACTTGCTCCCACAGCTCTTCCATTACCTGCACGTGTAACGTACACAACAACTTGTGTGGATTTTGGAACGAACAAACATTCCCCCATAATCAATCCCTTTCCAGGCTGCTCACCACGGAAACCTTGATGAGAAAATAGGCTAAACTCAGCCTAGAAATTAATTTATGGTACCTAGAATTAAGGGTGCACTAAGCACCCGTTGTGACCTCCCACACAACATTCAAATTTATAGAAACATGGAATCGTTCAAGTTGGAAAAGACCTCTGGGATCATCAAGCCCAACATCTCCCTGACCCCTAGACCATGCCTTGAAGAGACCATCTCTCATGCTTCTTCAATATACCAATGGTGGCCCTTTGGCTTGTGGTCACAGAGGACCCACCAACCACCAAGACTTCAGCTTTCTTGTAGCATCACTGTTTCCAGGGGCATTTCCCCACCTCCATCCTCTGGTTTCCCAGTTCTCTGGCTGTGGCTTTATGTCTGGCCACCAGTGTCCCCAGTAAATCAGGTTGGGTTGCCAGTAAACTGCTCATTTCTTACCCCCCCAGTTATATCTGCTGAGAACTTGATCAACGAGGAAAATCCGAGCCCACCCAGGTCACTGATAAAACAAACAAACAAACAAATAGCTCGAGGCTGATTCCTGTGCTGTCCATCTAATAATGATAAATCCACTTATAATTACGTTGTGAGAGGCAGTTTCTACTCCACTAATTGTGCTCCACATTAATTTTGCATGATTCTTGCTCCTTAATCATGGTGCCATGTAGAGGCATGCCAGATCCTTCACTGCCATCCGCGTCCCCTACATCAATATTGTTGTCTTTATCAAGCAAACTTGTAGCTTCATAAAAACCATTTCAATTAGTTGACAAAATCTATTACATCAGCCCATATTGCTCAGCATTAGCTCTCATTTATTTCTTGATTAAGCAGCTCTGGGGCTGCATGTCCTGCTCTGCCTCAATCACTGCTGATTGGCAGGACTGTAAATAGCTGGAATTTCCCCCTATCCTTTTTAATACCCCCACACCTACGTTACCTAAAGACCTTTAGGACTTTCCAGTGTTCTCAGACCTGTAGAAAACCAACATTAAAGTCCCTTAACTAGTTCTCTTTAAACTCCTGCCTGCCAGATACTTGGGGCTGCTGAGGTGAAAAGGGTCCTGCATCAGTAGATGCTTTTTTAATGGGTTTAAATAGGCAGCATCATTATCTAACTCCCATGCAGATAAAAAAAAAAAAAAGAGATTGAGAAGTCCAAGGCATTAAAACAATCACGTGAAATATTGTGGAAGAGTTTTGACCCCTTCTTCCCTGGATCGTATTTTCAAAATATAGTTTGGAGTTCTCCCTATTTGGGGCTTCTATTCAAGTATCCTCCTGAGCCAGCAGGACTGAAAATATTCTGTGTTTAAATGAAAAATGAACCATCTTCTGTAAAACTCTTCAAGAGCCTGGGCTGCAAGACTTGCAGCAACATCTTCACAACTGGCAGAGCTGTACCAGAAAATTTGAGCTTGATTATGAATTGTTCTGGATTCTTGGGCTTGCACCACACTCATTAAACTTGTCCTCTGTGTGCAAGTAGGTGGCACCTCCAATCTGCTAAATGCCTGGGAATGAGACATGTTCTTCCTGAAGTTCAACTCCCACTGGCCTCAGAGACAACAGGCAAAATCTCTGCTTTCATTTGAGAGGAGAGAAAAGCCTCTTAGAGAGAAGGGAATTGAAACACCCAGAGCAGAGCAGATTCCATTTGCCGAGGTCTGAAATGCAAGAGTTAAAGAGAAGTCAGCACATGAACCTGGAGAGAGACTTGGCAGCTCTCATCCCATTTGTTCTCTTGCGGATCTCCTGAGAGCATCTCACAAAATCCTGTGTCACGCCAAACCCACTTCAAAGCGAGCGCGGAGTGAATCAGCTCCTTCAATCACTGAGCCCCAAACATAGAACCAGAGACACACCAGCATCAGAAGAAGTCCTGGTCACCCCAAGGCTGCCTCAGGCCCCCCTGGTGTGCCCCACATCCAGAAGAGAACTCAAAACTCACCAGTATTTAAGCATGTGACGAAAATGAAGCACGTGCTTCAGCACCCCTTGAAGTCAGGTGTTCATAGCAAGAGTGATGGAACCACCTCAAAGCTTGAGGAGCATTTTTCCCCCCCTAAGGAAGAACTTCCAGCTAAACAGTGGGTTGGATTCTCCTCTCACTGTCACCACAGTTAATCTCCAGTGATTCCACCGTTGTCACAGAGAAAATTAATCCAGGTTTACAGAGATGGAGCAGACAGATCTCATCCACTACGTCTCTCCCTGGCTGTGTTTACAACAACAGCCCAATAAATGAGTAGCTGTCATCAGATGCCCCCTTCTTAATCTGTTTGCTGGAGTATCACAGGATTCGTTTGACGACTTATTTGTGGATTTAGAGATTGCACATGATTAAACAGCATATTCTGGATTTTTTTTTGCTCCATTTTGAGGTGGACAGGCAATTGTGATTTTTAAATGAGAGTATCCTCAGAGATTCTGTGGCTCACCTACACCAAAAAACCTATGGTTGCAAAAGACCTTTAAGATCATCAAGTCCAACCGTTACCAATCTCCTTGTGTAGCTCTGAACTACCTAAACGAAGTAAAACCCCCTAAAATCCATAACAAACTGCATAATTTATGGAAGAGGCTATGAATGGACATCAGCCCTACTTCTCACCTACCAAAGTTCACAGATCTTTAAGGCATCTTCTATTAACTTGCCTTGATTTTGCACAAATAGCTGAAAACGGGCCACAATTCATTGACTATGGGTCAGATCTTTCCCGTGGTATTTTTCAGTCTTTGCTTGCTGGGACCTGGGCGTTCACACCAAGAAGACAGCAAGAACTTTGGCCCATAATAACAAAGCAAGCTCAGGGATAAACCACATCACTTTTCACTGGATTTTTCTGCATTCTAACCTCGGAAGCAGCAAGTGAAACGTGGGCAGAACCCAGGACACTAAATCCAAACCCAGTATCTCCCAGACTGGTACTTTATAGAACCACAGAATCATTTAGGTTTGAAAGACCTCTAGGACCACCAAGTCCAACCTTCATCCCAACATCTCCCTGACCCCTAGACCATGTCTATGTATAGATAAACCCGCAGACCTTTAAGTCTGTGGGGATTTGCTGGAACACCTCAGGCAGGCAGGGCTCCAGCAGCTCAGCATTTAGCTCAAATAAGAGCCTGAGAGGAATCCAAAATGATTCTCCACACCTTCCCAGGATCTCCAAAGCCTCTGATGCATCCTGCCCAGCACAAAACACCCGTGGCAGGAGCCTGGAAGTCCAGCAAACCCCCAAGTGCTTCTCATCTACTCAACAGAACCAGAGGCACTTCATCTTCTCTGAATTTGTAAAGGCCACGAGGAGACATTAACTGCCTTCTGCTGACCTACTTGTCCCACAGGTCAGATGTGCCCCAGCCCTGAACTAGGAGTCGTGTAACCACGTTAGGCCAGTGAAGAGGCTGAGCTAATGAACCAGCCTTTCCAAGAGCTGCTGGGCTTGGGCTCGGTGCCACGCTGAGGTTAACAAGGTGCAAACCTGCTTAACAGAGGAGACGTGGGGCTGACCATCCACAGCCAGGTCATTCCTCTCAGAGTTAAACGTCCCCTCCAGAGGTATTTACCCAGGCAGAGCACGTTGCTTAGGGCTGGTTCTGTACCTCCTAATGCAGCTCTAAATTATAGCTCCTAAATTCAATTAGAATAGGAGCAGCTTTCCTCTTGCCTCATCGCAGCTGATGGTGGCACGTTGGGTTGGCAGATACTCTAAATGTGAATTGTCCCCCGTTACACCCAGGCAGAGACAGGACAAGAGCTGCAGCTCACAACCTGAATTCCTTCCAGAGGTTACACTAGAACACTCCCAGAGACTGTGTGTGTTTATCTGCAGTGCATTTTATGCCCTGCCTCACTCAAACCAATGCACACTCCAGGTTTTAAGGTGTATTTAGGCTCAAGTGTTATTGCTGGGACAGCCTTTACAGCAATATTCACTGTGTTCTGCATAGCCCTGCCCATCAATCTACCCTCTCATAAAAAGCAGAGAGGGAACGGGTGGAAAAGCAGCAGAGCTGCTGCATTCAGGTTAGTCCTATAAAACCAGCATGGAGACAAGTACAGATGCAACTGGGTCAAAGAAACCATTTGCTTGTCTACTAAAAAAAAATAAGATACACATGCAGCATTACAGCCTGCCTTAAAAACCACTTTAGGCTCCAAAGTGTTAATTTCTTTCCTCCCCGTGTTCTCTGGGTTAGTGTCTCGGGATGACTGCAGCTCCACACAGATTTATAACACGTACGTGTTTACTCACACATCTCCAAGCCAGCAGCAAAGGCAGAGCAGAATTCCAAATCTGTCATTAAATCTACACGTTGGCACCTACAAAGAGCGGCGGGATTTCAATTTTTCCAGGTAAGATTGAAGGGATAGATTGAAAGAATGGATAAACAAACAAACAAGCCACTCTCGTCCATAAAACAGAGAGAAGGAGAGGGGCAGAAAAGGGGGGAGAGAGGATGGCTTGCAAGGCTTGGCTAATAAATCAGGAATAACTCTAAGAACAGCTTTTTTTCTGGATTCCATATGGGTCTGCTGCCAAGCAGCGTGGCCCAAATACATAAAACCCAAAATAAGATCAGGTCTGTGTTCCCAGAGGCCCCATACCACTCCCACTGAAGTCAGCAGGACTTGGATGGAGATGAAACGAGGCTCTGAAACTCCTTCAAGGCGGGGACCCCAGAAGCATCTAGTGGGACATCACCCACAGCAAAGCCATCTCTGGATGCACAACCAACAGAGCAAAGAAAGCAGGGAGGGAAATGAGTGTTCAGTGTAAAGAAAGGAGGCAAGGAGAGATGTTCTCAGCACATTAAGAGCTCTAATGAAATACTGCATCTTGAGTTTGTCGCTGGGTGGAGGGAGCTGGGACACGAGCAGGAATTCATTACCAAGCTGCTCAAGACCACACCATGAATCACTGTGCTCTAAAAAAACCCAGTTGTCTGGAGCACGGCGTGGATGGAAATGAATGGGAGCTCTTTAAATTACTCCCTCTATAAACTCGTGCACATTCATTTCGCCTGCCATTGATTAGGATCTTTCTGGGGTGTGGGGTTTTCAGCAATTCCACACCACACTCCCAGCTTCTGCAATCAAAACACAGAAAGGGCTCTTGATTCTGCATTTCCAGGCTTCATTTACAGGGAAAAATGTCTTCTGCAGTGAGACTTGAACTCCTACTGTTCTCACCCACTTACTGGATATCCTTAAAAGCACATGATGCAGGCTCAGTAATCAAATGAGATGAAGGTTCCCCCACCACCTTACAAATAAAAGGACTTTTGTATGCTATTGCTGCATAAAGGAGGATTAAATCACCTCTGCAAAGCCTTTGAGATCATCAAAGCGCCAAGAACTGGGACCTCTCTGATGCCAGCATCCCCGACGAGTGACCACACGGTGTGTTTGAGAGCCTCTGCCCACTGCACCAACCCCTTTCCAGCAATTTCTGAACCCACAACCAACCATAACTTCATGTGATGAGAGCTCCATGGAGGGAGAGGCAGCACTGAGAGACGAAGGGGTGTCAGGCATGGGGGAAACCACCTCAAAGCATGAAACCTGCCACGTTCCAAGAACCAGAGACACACACGATGTCCTCTGCTAGGTCACAATTTGAGATAACTTCCTATTCCATGTGTAAATCAGAATCAGAAGAAACAAACCCAACCACAAGCTACAACTCTTGAAAAGCTGCTTCCCTCGTGAAATGACAGACAAAACCACTAAGGGAATCCATGAGAATAGTATGAAGGGGCTCCAGCAAGAAGCAACATCCTTCTCCACCTCCAAGTGGTGAGAAGCAGAGATCCCTGCTGCTAAGGACAATCCTCAGCAACTCAACTGAAGGACCAGCCCTTAGAGGTGCCTCCAAGTAAAAGTCCACCCACTTTTTATCTTTTTAACCAAAGCCTCCTCATCCACGCCCAGGAGGCATCGCTCACCTTGGGGCTCCTTGACTGCAAGAACCTTCCAAACCCAGACCACACACACCTGAACCTGGCCAGAAGGTCTGAGAACACAACGTACGGAGACATAACGTGGAGCACACAGTGATGGCAAAGCCTTGAGCCAGCCTGTGACCTCCTGGCACTCTGCTGGCAACAAGAAATGGGGCCAACCAGCAAGAGAATGGCTTTTCCTAAGGGCTCCCAGTGCCCAGGGTATCTCAGGTACCTTGCTGCAGAGGTAGCCAGCACCTCTGAGACCTCCAGCATGCAGCACAGCCCCTTCCTGCTGATTTAGGCAGAGCTCTGGCCAGCTGGGAGGGTTCCTGTGGCTCCAGTTTGGTACCCAAGACTGCTTGAGGAAGAGCAACAAAGCCAAACTTCCCTCAAGCCAGGAAGCACCTCCTAGCAAACCATCCCACCCATGATTGCTGGAGTGGATTCTACCAGACTTACTGTGATGACACCCAGAATTTATTGCAGCTTTTACAACAAGAGCGTGTCTAGTAAAGAGTGATGTAGTGACAATGTTTACTTGGCTGGATCCAGCTTCTCGGGGCATATAAATATCCTTTTGTACTTTAAGAACAGCCAGAGCTGCCCACTAAATCTTGAATAACACCAGCCAGCTTTGTAGACCTTTAAACACATGCACCAACCTGCTTGTGTCTCCTTCACAAATCTACCTGCCCAGCCAGCCCCCAAGGACCTGTCCTGCTTGTCTTTAGCCAACCCCAGCTTTTAAAATCAAATTGTTTGGAAATTGTGCTGTTAAATCCCTGTGCTTTTGGAGCATGCAATTAGAAAGTGCTCAAGTTTGTCTCCCCAGTTAGAAAGCAAACTGGAAATCTTATCAGTTTTCCTTAGTATGTGCATGATGAATTTTGCACAACTTCATCTGAAAACTGGTTTATTCCATATGCATGAAATCCTTAGCATAAATATAAATTAAATTGTAGATTGTTATTAAGCAGTAGGTTGTTATTAAGCAGACTGTACTAAGGAATTTCTTTTGTGTAACAGTTTTAAAGGCAATTTAAAAGGTCAATAGAGTAAGACAGGAATAGTTGGACAAACTTTTGTTTAAAAGGTCATTAGAGTAACACAGGAATAGCTGGGCAAACTTTTGAAGGCACATAGAAATATTTATATTGTGGGTTTTGGGGAGCCAGATTTGAAGCAGGTTCATGTGTCCTGATTTCTAGAAAGCAGCCTAAATCCAATGTCAGGAAATTAGGTCCCTTCCAAGTGCCTCATGCTCGTGTTGTTGACCACTTCAGAGGTAAAATTAACACTTCACTTACTTGTCATGTTCTCTAATATACTGGTTACCAAAACCTGACCCACCAGCCTCACCATGCAAGCAGCTCCCAGAAGTCACACTCCCTCCCCTGAAGCACAATTCTACCCAGACCCAACACTTCTCCTTCCAAGGACTGCTCACAAACTCTAGGACCTACGTCAAACAAGCAAATCCATAAAGAAATAATAATAAAAAATCCCAAACAACCAGCTCTCAACTTAGATATAAGTTTTTATGGTAACCCCAATATGCAGCAAAGGGTTGGGAGTAATTCCACGTCCATTTTTGCTGCTGCTGCTCATATAAAACCACATTGCTCTTTCCCTGAGACATTTCTTGCTGCCTTTGAAAGAATGCTCTCTCTCACCACAAAATATTTGGCTTCAGTCCCCCAGCGAGGAGGAGAGTCAAGGGTTTGGTTCGTGTTTTAAAAGCCAGAGAAATATTGCTCTAAACATAAAACAAATGAGTGCAGCTGCAACAGTAGATGGAGATAGAGCTCCTAGCACAACCTATGAATAATTCCAAGCCCTCTTAGAAGTACCAGGGCTTTCTGAATTTTCCTGGAAAACAGCATGTCATTATTAGGTTCCAAACACAAAACACACCTTTTTTTTTTTTTTCCAGAGACAAAAGACAATATGTAATGTTACAACTCCACTGCAAAGCACATCCACTTACAGCCTGGACCTAGGGGAGACAATGTGTGCACACACAGCACAGAGATAGGAAAAGCTGCCTCTTACCTCCATCCCCAGATCCTGAGCCAGCATCTGAGAAGAGAAGAGAAGACAAAGAGGTTGATATTCATGTGCCACAGCAGGTCCTGTGAGCATGCAGAGCAAGGCTGCCCAGCCCAGGGTCTTACAGCCCTCCCCACGTTTGCTGTCATCCCTGGGTCCATGAGAGAGATCTAATCCGAGCCCAGCTCACTCAACCATCTTCCTCGTGTCCCAATCCTCCTCCTTTCAAGTCTCTCTATGAGACTAAACCAACGTGAGCCCTGGAGAGCTGCAAGGTCCTCCCAAGCTCTGCCTCCCCTCTGCTGTGCTCAGGCTGCTGGGGCTTTGTTCCCAACACTTGTGCCAACTTACTGCACTCGGGCCACTGCAAAACCCTCACCAAAGGGAATGTTTTACACCAGAGCAGTTGGAAATTCCTTCATTACCTCCACAAACACTGACACCTCATCGGATCCCAACTAGCTGGAATAAAGGACTGGAATTATTATCACTCAAAGTCTAGATAAATGATTAAAATGCCATTTTTCTCCCTGGTGTGCTGCTGAGCTTCAAAATGCTTTATCTTTTATTTTTGGATGTTTTGTTGGCTGGGGTGATGAGAATCACAGATTTAGAAAGTGCAACATCACAAAACTTTTGTAGGGTTACCAAAAATAATCCCTAGGAGGAGTTTCTTTTGCAGGGAAGGGAGGGAGGCTGTCCCATCAGTGGAGGGGTTATCCATTTATCAGCACCAAAATTAACAGAAAATGTCTGGAAAGGCTGCTCTGGGATCCCATTACCCTGTGAACTGATAGATCTCATTTTCTGACAGCAAGGTCTGGTGGATCTGAACTGGCTTGGATGTGCCCAAAGGTTAAAAAAAGGAAAACCTCTATTTAAATAAACCTGCCACAAGAATGGCTTAAGATTTTGGCACAGCAAGGTGGAAAAAGGCGGCTGGAAAAGAGAAAAAATGATGGTGTTTTCCCAGTGACCATCTCCTGAATTTTCCTGAATGCTCCTTCCCAAACAAGCCACTGAGGAAGGGAAGAAAAATGCCTTTTTTAAAAAAATCCTTCTCTGTTTCTGAAATCCACAACGGATTTCATTGAGAATGCTTCCAACACAGCCACTGCCAGTAGGAAAAGCTGCAGCAAGGCACTGAAATTATCCCTTTAATCAAAAAGTTTGCACCAAAAAAGACCAGTTGCTGTGCTGAGAGAATTTCCTAAGTTGAACAAATCCTACACCACAATAGGCTTGGACAGCCTGGGCTCCCCTTAATACCAATTTATAGAGGAAAAAATTGCAGCCTATGGGTTTTTTTTCCCCTCTTGAAAATTGTCAGGTAACAGCTTCAGAGAAGAACAACATTTGCAGGGAAAAAGAAGTTTATTTTCTCTCAGGTGCATGAAACACAAAATTACAGCACTGCCAAAAGTTTGTCTAATGCACTTTTTATTGACTCCTCCATCCTCAGCCAGGGAGAAATTCTGCTTTGACTTTAAAGAGCTCTCTCAAGAACAAAGCCTCACTCCTCCTGCTCCTTTCAAGTCAACTTCCCTGCCCACCTCTCACAGACACTGAGCACAAAAGGAGAACATCAAGAACTCCTGCACTTGGTTTCTCCCTGGCTGATTTTGCTCATTCACCTTTCCAGCTGTTTGATGAAAGCAGAGACACAAACAGCTCAGAGTTAAGCCAAGATGTTTCCAATGCCACTCAGCTTTCACGTAGGCTCCTCAATAAATCCTTCCAACAGGTCCAGGGGAAAAAACCCAACAACTTGTTGCATGTTTTTAAGTGTGTTCTGGGCCAAACCTTCAGCTGGTATCAATTGGCAGGGCTGGCTGCAGCCAGTGCTCTGCTGACTGGTACCAGCTGGGGATCATCAGGGAAACCCCCCCCCCCCAAAAATGGATTGCAGGCAATAACACTCCAGTTGTCTCTCCCCAGATTACTGGGAGGTTTGTGGTAATCCAGCTGCCCATTTATCAGACATCTGCTCGTTTAATCTGCTTGTAGCAGCTCAGCAGCACACGGGGAGAAGAAGACATTAAAAAAAGAAATCAACCCGTGTCCTGTGCTCCTCAAACCAGTGTCGGGGCCACTCGGTACCATCAGCTGTGAGTTCCTCCAAAGGGGAGGATGGAGCATGAGACTGTGAGGAATGAAGCCACACCGAATTCCGAGCAGGGACTCAAATTCCACACCCGGGTTATTCTCTTCAAGGTGTGAGGTACCTACCCGTGGCACACGATCCCTCGGACACGAGCAGGATCTCGCTCTGCTGCTTGCAGGCAGCCTGCTTCAAGTAGCACTCGTTCTGGTAGGTGTCCCCGTTGGAGCCACACACGGGCACGTAGTCATTGTTACACTGGGGGCAAGGCACAGAGAGCAGCACGTTAGTCACACCAGGGGCTGGCACAGCACCCTCGGGGTGCCCTCCCTGGGAGAACGGCAGCGGGGCTGGCGCCGACCCCCCTCTTCATCTCTGCTGCTACCACGAGGGGATTTGTAATCAGGGGCATAAAGCAGAGCTGAAAAGAAAGTGGGTATGGGTAAAGGGTTCTAAGAACCCTGTGAGAATGAGACGGGGGCATTTAATGGTAAAGGGCTCCTTGCATCTGCAAGAGCATCCTGGGTTTCCTTTGGATGGCTACAGACAAGTTGTGAGGAAGAGGCTTTGCCCCTCCTCTTGTGAGACAACCGACTGCACACACAGGTGAGTAACTCTCTGTTTAACTACCTGGCTATAATTAGAACTGACTGGACAGCAGGAAAGTCTTTTTGAGAGACCTACAATCCAAACCTCTCCTTTTTCCACAGAGACGCTGATTAAACCCCATCCCTCTTTGCCAACGAGCTGTGCTCAGGATGCTCCACCAAGGTCCAAGTTCTCCTCGCTGTGAAGTTCCTCACCCCCCACACCTTCATCTCACACTCCTCCTCAGCTCCCTGCTCTCTTCCCTCTGCCACTGAACGACAGCTCTGCCCTCTCTTGTTAATTTTAATAAAAATAATTCCATTTTATATGGGAAATTGGGCAACCCACCGGGTGCAGTTATCATGAGCTAATCGTGCTCAGAGGCTTAGAACTACTCGGATGTGCCCCTGTACGTGGTAATTATAGCAGGGAAATGATTATCTCCTGATTACCACGCTCCTGGTATGCCTCATTGTTTAATTAGAACAAATGGAATGATCACAATTCTTATTTACAAACCCTCACCTCTGCTGAAATCCAAGGAAAAATGAAAAAGGAACCAAACTTCCCATTCGGGTTCATTATTGCCACAAAGTGTCTGAGGTGTGGTCACCAAGCACAAAGTCAAGTCTAGAATTGGAATTCCACGTGTGCAAACCCCAACTATGCCTCAAAGTGAACCACTCCAGGAGTGATTAACACCAACAATTACCCAGATTGCATTAACTGGAGGCCTCCACACAGAGCAGCTGCCAAGAAATTATTCATAGTTGGTCAGAGTGACATTTTGATTGGGCCAAATCAAATGACATTTTCCTCACGCATTGTGTTTCCTCCAGTCTGCCCGAGCTGCTGACTAACCCCAGCGCTCTCTTCCCTTGGAAGCAGGGAGGGAAACAGCACAAATCTGCTCCTTCCACCCCTAACGAAGGGCTCACCCACCACAGAGACTTTAAAGAGTCAATTAAAAACTGTTTCCATGCTATTTTCACCATTATGTTCCAAATCTGAGCAATGCTTCAAGCAGAAAATGCCCCTTTCACCCAGAAG
Organism: Brachypteracias leptosomus; assembly: GCA_013401335.1. Taxonomy (NCBI): domain Eukaryota; kingdom Metazoa; phylum Chordata; class Aves; order Coraciiformes; family Brachypteraciidae; genus Brachypteracias; species Brachypteracias leptosomus. The sequence continues at coordinate 317,782 of VYZX01021584.1, read as the reverse complement.
ACCAACAGCAACTGCTGGAGGCTCACCTGGAATATTCAAACCAGCACCACTAACACAATCACACACATTTGTTACAGCTTGAAGGATCAGACCAGGCTTGCTTCACACGTACTATCTGCTGGTCAACCATGGGACTTCTTGCCAATCTGTGCAGGATTTGGCTCAAAGCATCTCAAGAGGCTCTTACACATAGAAACCAGGGGCTCCAGGAAGGGTTAAGTCTCCTGGTAGAAGTTTCCCCATCTCTCCTGTGCCTCCTGCCACACTCAAGCTTGTCTTTGAGCAGAGGTAGAGGGTTCTCCATGATGAGCCCAGGTGATGGAGCCTTTCCTTTCTCACACCGTGCTGGTTAAAGATGTATTTCTTCATCTGCTGCCCACTCTTCCCACCACCGCCTCTGGGCAACTGGTATTTAGATGGAGAAGGCAGGAGCCCCAAGAACAAAAGAAGGGAGGTCTTCCAGGTGGATCCTGCCTTGGCTTTGAGTTGGGATGGCTCTGAGAGCCACCAGGAAAGGGTAGAGGAGGTTACCCAGGAAAGAAAACAAGACCAACACCGTGAAGGTTGGTCACCAGGTTACTCCTAACCCACTAGACTCTTGTACTTGACCATGATGAATCCAGTACTTGCATCTCTTCATCACCATCGTCTTGCTAGTACTGTAGAATATTAGATGTTGATGGTTTCCTTCGTCTAGCAACACATTTTTGGCCTTGGTTTAGGGCTCAAGAACCGAGCCTAGATGTGGAATGATTCTCCAATCTTCAAGGGAGGACTCAGGAAAATCCATGTCAAAGCTCCCACCAGCCCCAGCAGCCCAGAGCCACGCTGTCCACTCCTTGCTTCTATAGGTACATCTAAACAAATACAGCTGGAAAGCAGGGAAAAAGGGATGCATCCAACTCAGCCAAGTGTCAGCCAAAGGCTGTCTTCTCCAGCACTACCCTCCTCCAGTGTCCACTACCACAGCCAGGGATGAAGCAGCTCTGCAAGCGCTGGGGGCAGTGCTGGGAGCTGAAAGCAAGAGGTTGGTTTTCTAAAGAAAACTGGTGTAACTCCTCCTCTTGGTACCATCGTTCAAGCTTGACCTCCTCCCAGAATGCCACCTATGTCTTGAACCGAGTAGCATGAAAAGATATTCTGGAAATATAATATAAAGCTACACATTGGGCAGGTGATGTTCTAGTTCCACCAACACTGACGCACGTGAGGGGGTTCAACACCCATGAAAACAGGACTCCTTCTTCACACAAACAGAGGATGTCCACACTCTTGGTGACTACAGAGGAAGCACCAATAGAAATACTCTGGTAAATTCTTGGATAAGTTCATGACATCTATGAGGGAAAAGAACCCAGGGTGGTTTTCAAGCTTGGCCCCACTGCTGGAGCCAGCACCTGCCCAGTGCCTTCCTTCCCTGATGGCATCAAGGTCTGGGGATGGGTCTGCATTCACTGCTCAGAGCAGGACAAGGTGTTTTCCAAGGCAATGCATGTCTCATGGTGAGGAGTCAGTGACCAGTCTATCATTTTCCAGGAGAGCATGACAAGAGAGTCAACCAGCATGAATCTTTTTCAGGTGTTCCACAGCAGTCTGATCATATTCACTCTTTCAAACACAAATAAATCATTTTTTTGGACAGACAGGATGCCTCAGTGATTCTGGTTTGAGAAAACCCACACCAAGCCTGCAGCAGCCCTGCTTCCACCTTCTCCAGCCCCTCAAGACACGGGGACTTCTCACCAGTATGGAGGCAAAATTAGCTTTCCGTCCTTGTCTATTCTCTCAAGCTGCAGTTAAAGCCCCTGGCAAATTCGGGAGAAAACATAAAAAGTAATTATAGTGATGAGGAGCCTGCTATTGATTTGCTCACTATCACCCCAGAGAGCTGTCACCGGAACGGGGGGGGACCTGAATTCTGATGGAGAACCCCCTTATCCACAGCATCAATTACCTGCTCAGCTCTGCCTTCCTCAGACAGTGCATCAGAAATTAATTTTCTACTCTGGCAGCCTATCTTTGTGGCTTGTCACGTTGCCCACTGATGTTCCAAGAGAAGCTCACATCCCCCCAAGCTCTGCCTGTATCAAAGAGGACGTGTCTGACTACAGGAGCCCCCGGCACCGCTCCGCTCTTCACAGCGTTGGAGCAGCCACAGGTAACCTGCCCTCCAAGGTCACAGCCAGCCTGGAGGCTCCATGGAGGGCCCAAACCGAGACAAAGAGCTCCGAGTGTTCACGGGGCCTGATCCAACCCATCATCACTCATCAGGCCCACAATTTGCCCCAACTCATCCTTTTGATCTCGTTTACACGCTAAATTCGTCACATCTGCTCCAACTGCCCCCTCCAGAACTGCTCAACTCAGCACGTAAAGAGCATCCACCTCTCAAAGAGGAGACCATGCAGCACAGGGACCTTGACTTGGCTTCATCTACCCTCGATCACCAGGAACCACCAGGAAAAACGCTCCCCAAAGGTCACGGCACAACATCTGCCCCGGCTTTCCACCACACAAGGGGACAAGTCACAGACCTTTCCCTACATCACAGATTTTTCACAGAAGACAGACCGGGTCTGAAATCACTGTGCATGCTGAGCAAGTGCTCAAACCAGCACTCTCACATGGAATTTCTGACTGCACGCAAACTAGAAATGAAATAAAAGCCCCAACGTGGCCAACACGAGTCTTCTCCCAACGTGGGAAAGGCGAGCGCTGCAGCAAACAACCGTCTCGTTCCCACTACAGAAAATCCCTTCTCTGGTTGAAATGAAGGGATTCATCACTTGGGGTTTGTCTCCAAAGACACATTTGGCTCTGGCAACACAAACAATGCTTGTCGTGCTTCAAAGCGAATAGTCTATCAAAGCCCAATAATAAATTAATCATTACAGATCCTGAACCGTGCAGTATCTGGCCTGCTCCACTCTCACCACTCAGATCAGGGCTGCAAGTCCCCCAACTTCACAGCTCCACATTAAAATGCAGGAAAGCACAGAGGCATCATAAACGTACCCACGACACGTGCTGGTACATGCTTAAAACTGCCTTAATTTGCTCAGGTTTTATTCAGGCCATTATGTAAAGCACAGCTGGTTTGTGAGTTGGCTAAAACATATTAAATGCAATCCTCGGTAATGAAATGCTCTGACTTTGAGGCTGCCTGAGGTTCACATGGAGCTGCAAGAGGGGGAGAGAAGAAAGAGGAGGAAACCCCCTTTCTACTCAGTGGCAGCCCCCCCTGAAACTGTATAAAACCTAGAGGAAGTTCATGATTTTGGAACAGAGGGATTGCTCCTTAATCTGATCAGCTGGGCAGATAAACGGGCAGAAGCATTGTCACTATGCAGCCCTTCCTGAAAATATTGCATAAGCACATTACAGATCCATTTCTTTAACTAGATCAGAACTCCGAATACAATAAGCCATGATCTGTATCAGGAATGAATTTAGAGAGGACTCTAAATCCTTGTTAAAAGGGCAGAGAGGGGGAAAAAAAATAAATCAGAAATGCACAACCTGGAACTGCAGACCCGGAGGGACATTTAAAGCCACAGCATCTGCATTTTCCCCGAGAAACTTATGTCTTCTTGACACCAGTTGGTTCTCCTGCCAGCTTTTAAATGTGCTGCCAGGTTTTCCCTCTAACTCCTCTGCACGCAGGGAAATAAATTGCCAAGTGATAGGTTATAAAAGGGAGATCCTTGATTTGTATTCTCATTAGCGAATTAGAGAAGGAAATATCAATCTTCTTACCTTGAACTGACAGACACAAGTCACACTGTCTCCAATCCTTAAACACTCCCCATCAAATTTACAGGTATTGGTGTCGCAGAGAAAGAGATCGTTTTCTCTGTCATCGTAACCTCAAGTGGAAAGAGGGGAGAGAGAAAAAAATAAAATAAAAAGAGAGATGTCAGCCTTGGTCTAGCAAGGGGAACGCCACGGGATGATTGCACTTTAATGCACACAGCACCGTAACCTTGCTGATGGAACGACAGGGGCCACATTTCCTTTTGTCCTTCCCTGTCCTCAGTTTTCCACTTTGCCTCTTGTTTCTCCCTCAATCTCAGTTCCTTATTCCCCCCTGCCTCAGACACTGTTTTTTTCTTCTTCTCTCCTTTTCCACAAAGGCTCCGTTTCCTCAAAAGCCACCCAGTCACCAGCTATCCCCCAGCTCTGGGTTGGCAATGCCATCAACTTCTCCCCATCCGATGGTCGATCTGCAGGACCAAAGTCCAGCCTGGAATTCCTGTAGCCCGTGATGCAACAAAGCCCCCAGTAATCAAGACAAACAGGCTGTGTGTTTTCCGTGATGCTCTGCCTGCTCCCAATGAAGATGGATCACCTCTAAGTTAACGGGAGAAGTGCCAGGTCCCCCATAAGCCGCTGAGTGAACCCAGCTCTTTGCCTTCATTTTCTCCAGGAAAAAAACCAAGGAAAAAAACCAAACCACCCAACAGATCTGAGTGAAGATTCCGTTCACGGATACCAGCATGAATTTCAGATTTCACTAGCTGACTCCCCGCTCCGACAGCGAGGTATTAAAACAAAAAAAGCTGTATCAGGCTCCAAACCCATTAAGATCTAAATCCATCGATTTTTTTTTTTAAAAACACCAAGTGCTCTTAACCGTATCCCTGCGTGTTCCAAAGGAAGAGCTCGCAGAGGAAACGCTCCCCCGATCTAAGGCTGGGTGCGACGCACCCAATTCCCCCCAAATTCCTCCCGAATTCCCTCCGGAGGCGATTCGAGCCTGATATGACTCGAGAAGGTGCCGGCTGCTGCCCGGCACCCACAACTCACCCTGGAGGTCAGCCCGGCTCGAAGGAGCGGCCGCTGCCCGTGCCCGGGGATGCGCAGGCTGCGCGCACACGGTCGCGCTGCTGAGCGCAACTTGCGCTCCGCCGGGGCCGGGGAGCCGCCCGCAGCCGCCGCGGTGCGCACCGGCGGAGGGCGCGGCTGCGGGAGGTGAGGTGAGGGGGGGGGTTACCGGGAGCGGCGGCGAGCCCCGACTCCCAGGACCTTTCTTCCTCCTCTTCCTTCTCTCTCCCGTTCGTCCCCGTCTTGAAGTTGCCTCCCCCCGGGGCTCGCCCGCGCAACTTGGAGCTCCCCGGCGGGGCACGGCGGGGCCGGTGTCGGGGCGCTGCC